>CM077116.1:339877479-340477479 GCA_039619475.1 Icerya purchasi | reverse complement strand
CCTGGGTGACAGAAATCGTTTAGCGCCCGCGAATACGGCATTTCGTCGTGTAATCATTCGGTGGCAGCGAGAAGTTCTTTAACACATCATAAGCGAAGTTCCGATGTCAACATCAGCTTGCTTACAAAGTTTAATTTTAGCACTCCGAGTCTTCTGCAAACGATTTGTGCAGGAAAACGAGCGATGATTGAAAATGATTCTCACTAGCAACCATGACCAGCATAGAGATCGGGGTGGGTTTTTATGTGTTTGGTGAACTGTAGCGCCGTAAGGGAGCCGGTTTCGTACTAATTTAGAAAAAATACCCGTTCCGCTGACATTGAACACATTCTGAAGCTGAACTAGGTACAATTCGACGCACGGCTCAGACGCGTGTCACATGTCATCACGCTTTCAAGTAGGACCGTATTTTCAGTTTCCGTCGCCGATCTTTTACCGGGTGTAAGCGCGGCCGTCGATTTAAACGTCTGTCGATGATTTGATTTGTAGAACTTGCTGAAAATGCCGTCATGTAAGAAGCCGACTTTCGTTCGTTTGAAACGTCTACGCTAAACCCGGCCAAGTGCGACTGCTGTCGTATTTTAAATTATAATTTTACACAGTTCATTATGTGAAACCGGTTTAACCGGAGACGGCTGGGAGAGTAGGGGAAAAAAACAACAACAACAACAATAAATTGTCTTAAAAATAACGGTGTGCGAAATCTGAATTGTCATTTTTGTTCCGTACGAACCGGACCAGCGGAACCTTCGATTGTCCTTGGTTGTGTGTTAGAAGCTTCCATGTCGGGGACATTCTCGGCCCTACCACCGAAGTGACCAACGTCCGTTATCTACTGTTAGACATCCGAACTGAAAATGGCTTCTCTCTATGAAAGATTTCAGCGATTTTATAAATGCACTTTTTGCTTCGAAAAAACAAGTTTTTCTTCTCGAGTTTCGAAACTGCAGGCGCGCAATGATTTAATTTGAGATTTTTAACGCTACGGTTTGGAAAAAAATTCTATTCTACGGAATGACACTGAAATTATTCTGCCAGCAGTGTGTACTTGTTTAGTCTACTCAAAGAGGAGCGCGCAATCTGAACTTTTGAAGAACTCACTCACGCCGCGGGTCATAAGAAAATCCTGTGAGGTTTTTCGGTTATTTGGAAATCTCGCCACGCCCTTAGATTACGGAAGACGTGATAAAAATTGTCAGGCGAAGCATAAATTAGTTGTTTTTTTTTTTAAGAATTAACGCAGTCTCAGTTAAAATTTGCTTTTGCGCAAATATTACCGAAGAATTAGTCGTAGTCCCTCTGAGCAATGTCGTGAGTTCATATTTTTTCTAGCTGTACTAACGAGTAATTAATAAAAACATAACTAAACATCTTAAGAATAAATATTTAAATTAAGTTCATACGCTAGAAACAAGGCCTCCTTTCGGGGAAATACTGCAACTTTAGTACCTAGAAAACAGAAAAAAGAAACAAAGATGTAGTCATGGGCGTCGCCAGCGGGGGACAGGGAGGGGCAGCTGCCCCCCCTGGAGCCTTGAAATTTTTTAATCAACTGGCATTGATGGGTATTCATAGGCGCGTAATCATGGGCAATTTGGAAAACTTACGTTTTAATTAAGATTTTATTTTTGTTTAATAAAATATTAAGCCTTTTTTTATTTTTCCTATAACTCATAGCCCCTTTCTATCATCTTGCCCCTCCCTGGCTCATCGGCTGGCGACACTCTTGGATGTAGTAGAATATATATTGTTCAAACCTAAAAGTGACCATCGCCTCTCACTTTAATATCAGGAAATGGAACCGAAAAGTAAATAAATAAAACGCCCGACAATCGTCCGTCGGCTGTGTTGAACTGAATGTTAAATTTATTAGCAAACCAACACACATATATATATATATATAACTCGGCCATTTTGGCCTCGTAAAGGGCTGTGCCCCTTGACCCCTCTTGCTTAAATTTCTGTCCCTTTCTATTTTATGCTTTGTATAAAATGATCAAAGTTTATAACGTAATTCTTAGGCCGACTCCCATTAGATTTTATAACGGAAAAATTTCCCAATTTTTATATAATAAAAAAAAAAAATACAACCAATAATTTATACCATAAATTTTATTAAACTACC
Source organism: Icerya purchasi (assembly GCA_039619475.1). Classification (NCBI taxonomy): domain Eukaryota; kingdom Metazoa; phylum Arthropoda; class Insecta; order Hemiptera; family Monophlebidae; genus Icerya; species Icerya purchasi. The sequence continues at coordinate 340,475,354 of CM077116.1, read as the reverse complement.
GAAACAACTTAACATACTATAAAATGTAGAAATAATACTTTTTTTTGCGTTTCGATGGTATTATTAAATTAGCAATATAGTGTCTTTACATGTCGCTCCCTATTATGTTGGAACTTCTAATTCATCAATCTTCACAGTAATAAGAAGTGTATTCATTATGTTTCCGAGAACGAAAACCGCTACCGAACGCAAACGTGAATTGCGGACACGAAAACGGGACGACGAACTGTACAATAGCGAAGAATTTGCCACATTTATACATGATATGCCTTTTGGTTCGAAAATTACAGACGTAGAAAAGTTTGAAGCGTTTGATCGCATTTTAAGTCAACCGCCTCCTCTGTTATACTAATAAAAAATAATAATAAAAAAAAAATTATCCAAAAAGCCACAGTTTTTTACGTTTTTTGACGAAGGCTCAATTTATGTTTGCCGATTTTCATCATTACTCACATGGTATACCTAAGCTGAAATGATGCTCTTTCTAATGGATAATCAGTAAAATCAGTCTATATAAATATGAGTTATGCGCGTACAAACAAAAAAAAACATACACGACGAAACTTTTTGGAAGTCGGTAATAATTAAAATAAAATAAACGTTACATAAAATTGGAACATTTTTTCTAATGGGGGCTGGTCTAAGAATTACGTTGTAATTAATATATATATATATCCGAGATTATCAAATTTAAAAAAATTAAATCGATTTACTGAAATCGGAAGTGTAAAGTGGATGAAAAATATCGCAAGTTTTTTGCGATTAGAACAAAAAAAAGAAAAGAAAAAACCATTCCGGGGTCGCAAAAAATCACTTGAACCAGCAACTTTAAATTGGTTCGAATTAGTCGATTTTCCATTTTGGAAAATCTAAAGTGAATTTCGAACAGAAAGGAACGGGAACTATGCGGTTCATCGGAGTGGAAGAAAAAACGTAATTTTCTTAACGTCTGGAAAAATACATCTGTATTTTAAGAACGAGCTGGAAAACAAATGAGGCTGCTGCATGAAAAAGAAAGAGGACACTGGCATTTGTTGCTGCTGCTGCTGCTGGATAAAAAATGAAATAAGACAGACATCGTTACATTTCCAGTTAAATTATAAATGACCCGCGCGTTCTCTCGGCCGCGAACAGAGGAAACACGAAATATTAACGGGACAAGAAGAAGGAAACGGGAATAAAAAGAAAAGAAGCAACATCTGAAAAAACAAAAAGAAAAAAATTCGAAATAATAAAAATAATAAATCGAAGTTACTTAGAGATAATGATAGAGAGCGAGTCGCGTTCGACTGTAGCGGCTCCGAAAAAAAAGCTACAAGAAGGCCTGCTTCGGTTATTGTTGGTGGTGGCGTCTTGCTGGTACCTATCCGATGGTTGGATACATCACTGGACCGGGGAGGAATCGTTTGACAAATGAACTCGGCACTGAGAACTGGTCTACCACTAATAAACGGAGTAGTCTCTTCGGTTCGAACGTTTCCGAGGCCCACACGAGGCTAAGTGCAAGAGTTGTTGCCGTCATCGGTGCTGGCCTGGATCTGTGGATGTCGAATCCGTTGCAACAATGACACTAATATTGCAGTTGCAGCCTGCCTTACGGCTGTCGTAATTCCCACAAAATTCGACTCTTCTCCGATCCTTTATCCTGTGTTCCGCGTTCCCCGCACCCAATATCTTCTCTCGCCCTCCGCCGATCGTGTCCTACACACACCTACATACAGAGTCGACCAACTTCCTCTTTTCCTTCAGTTTTAAATGTCGTAGAGGCGGAAATTCTGATATTAATTGAATTACCTTCTATGAACCGTGCGAAGTATGCTAAACATTTTTCCTTTCTTTTGCTACTTCGCCCGAGCCGGGAAAAACTTTATATTCTATATTTCTACGGTCGGTTCTTTTTTTTACTAATCCTTTTTTCGTGCTCTCGGAATCAAGGCGAATTAACGAATATGGCGGTCTGCTTTGACTCTGAAAATTCGGGTTTCTATGCGGAAACAATCACGATTTGACGCGAAACAGTGATGTGAGCACGATACAGACCACAGTAGTATATCGAATGCGTGAAAATTTAAAAAAAAAACGGATAACGAACATAAAAGATAAGGCGTATTTCATTTTCTTGACGTATCGTCTAGAAGAATATTTTTTGATTTTAATTAGTTATACAACTGAATTCACTTGATGCTCGGGAGTTTAATCGTATTTTCCGCACTAATAGATTATTAATAACGTACCATTAGTGCGGCAGAGATAACAAAGTAATCTTGTAACGGAATTTGTAATGTTTTGGAGTCACATGTATGTGATATGTAATTTGCGAGCAATAACATAATCAATTAGAAACCAACTTTTGCGTAAGAACTATAGAAAACTAGCATCTGCAGATGCAGGACTCTGTTCCTGATGAACGATCGAGTTATATGTAACAGCTCTTTTGACATAGGAAGCTAAATCGTAGCTTGTTAATACATCGGAATGAATGCAGATCGGCACTAGTTGATCCGAAGTGAATAGCACTTGCAAGTAGCTTTACGTCAATTACTAGATTGTGGGGGATTGATAAGGGGCATAGCATCCGTTATTTTCAAAAGTCTCATTATTACCGGATACCCCGAAAAAGCATTAAGTATATCCGAGTGTAATTAAGTGTAGTCTATTCAGCTGTACAGGACAAAGAAGAGTCTTTGGCCTATACTTCTTTGTAATTTATGTCTAAGCTCTGAAATGGTAGTCTAGTTTGGTACTCGGTTGCGAATTGAAATTTCGAAAAATTTATATTAATTCTTGTGGAAAAGTTATACAGACAAATGTTCACGTTTTATAATTCAGCAATAAACCAGAGAATTACTTTTCGACATTTACCGGCCTACTAATTGTCAATTTAATTTATTGTATTGTTGATTAAAAGTAACGCATGATTAACGAAATAGAAAAAACGTTAAATAAATATTTCTTTTTGAGCTTGCCCTTGGCTTAACCATTCAAACTTATTATGCTAGAACTCTGAGGCGATAGGAGATGGAAAGAACGAACTATTGCTGAAGATGCGAAGGAAAGGATAAAGGAAGCACTGTACGGAAGACCTAGAGCCAAAATTTTCGAATACAGAGGAGAGAACGTATTCGAAGAAAACATAGTTTGCGTCGCGTTCAAAAGGAGAATCATTGTTTGTGGAGGGGACAATAAGAAGAAGGAGATAGGAGAGAATGACTAATTCTTAATCTGATTCTTTGAAGGCGGTAACAAAGAGTCGACTGAAAGCGAATAGGAACCGAGGTTCTAGACGCCGGCTGTATGAGAAGAGAGTGCGAAGCGCGATTAGAAAATAAGGAAGGGTAGAGTTATCCGAACAAAGTGTGGAATGATTGTTTGCGGAAAAGAGGATTAAATCTGATGCTGGAACTAGAAAATGGACCCCTTTGAGGACCGCTGACCGAACTTTAGACAATCTGCCGTATCATTGCCCTCAGCGTCAGGGAAACTGGGAAAAAATCCAGATTGCACGCTTCCAATAGTAGTTCTGTAAGTAATATTCTACAATATCAGAAGCTGAAACTTTACAAGTATAATTAATATTCAACTGATTTTCATATACATATATATATTTTTTTATTTATTTTATTCATATCGCTCTGTACAGCCTTTTAGCTCTAGAAGCGTAAGAACTGTAATTGTTAAATCAAGTTGTAAAATTGGGCAGCTTTGAGGTATGAAAATAGCTTCTGGTTTTGACTGCAACTGTCGGATAGTACGGATTCGTGAGTTTCATTTGGGACATTCAAATTTCTTTGACTGTAAAATTTCGAGCATTCGGTGATTATATGAGCGATTGATATTGGAACATTGCACTTTGTATCACATATTGGTCGCGGTTGCTTATTTAAGATGTATATCCATGCGTTAAGGCGGAGTGACTTATTCTTAGGCGAAAAGGTATTACTTCGTCCTTTGTCGACTCTTGGAATGAGGTTTTCCATGAAACGACTGTTTTCTCAATTTTTATTTTAATTTGTATCTGACACTAAATCCCAGAATGGTTGATATGGCTTTTTGTGCGAAAGATTTACCAGTTTTTTTCAGATCAGTGATTGGAATTTAAACGTTCGGTATTGAGGAAAAACTACTTAAGGCTAGCTGATCGGCAGTTCGAAGAATAGAATCAAAAAAATGCAGCTTCTCTCCTAAAAGCATTCTCATCAACAATGAAATCAATACTGATCCTACGGACATAGCTAACGCATTTGCAGTCCACATTAACAAGATCTCAAGCGATACCGCAACAATCCAATCCAACAACTACAACGTTATTCCCGGTGAAACAACTAATCAAGAGTTTAACAAGGATATCACACACTAAGCAAACTTGAAGATGCTATCAACTCCTCTTTAAAACTTCCAGGACCATATCGTTTCCACGTTCAATTACTCCATTACGCTCTTCTTCTTCTTCTTCTTCTTCATCCGCCGTCTCCGTTACGAAGGTTGGCGATCAACACGGCAATGTCTTTTCTAGACATGGCAGATCTGAACATTTCAATGGGTGAACAGCGGAACCAACGCTGCAAATACTACAAATTCTATAAAAACCATATTCTCGAAAATCGACAATGTACCTATTCCAGTTTCAGACAGCCAGATACCTAGGTGCAATCTTTGATAATACTTCGTCCTGGACCCCGCAGCTCGTAAATCTTAAAGTAAAATGCTTTAAAAAAATGAATCTCTTAAAAAAATTAGCTCGCGCTTCAGATGGCTCAGACAAACGTACACCTCTAAAACTTTATCGAAACCTTATCCGTCCGGTAGTGGACTATGGCGCCCCTCTCTTTGCAGTTTCACTATTCAATCACATCTTGACTCTTTGCAATTCATAATACATGTCTGAGGTTTCGTACCACACCAATCGATAGTCTTCTAAAGGAATCCTCAGAACCCTGCCTAAATATTCAAAGCCATCTTGCCCCCGCAAACGCCATTGTCAACATTCTCGCTAATCAAAACTTCAACTCTTCTCTTCACGTCACGATCCCGCCCAACTCTCTTTCCAGTAACAACGATGATCTCCCTAAATCAGTCATTCTAAAAAATACCAATCTTCTAAATTTTCCGTTTAAAATAAATAAACTAATCCCGCTGCTTATCATCAAAACTACGATAACCTCCTAAATAAGTATCAAAACTTCGTTAGAATATACACAGACGGTTCTAAAACACCAGACAAAGCTCCCCATATATATTATAACGCATTTATTTTTTTATTTATTCGTATGTCTACGGGTATCAAAAAAAAAAAAAAAAAACAAAGGAGAAGGGGTTGCATCATTTTCATCATTTTGATACCTTATATAGCGAGAGGTACGTTGACAAGTTTGCTGACAGTTTCCCGTATTCTTGGCCACCATGAAGTGTGTTACCAGACGCACGACGAGGGAGTGATACGGGGTGCGCCCATTATAACGCAGATCTTATGTAATTCACTAATGTTGTAAACATGCATTTGCAGGTGCCTTAATATCTATAGATAAATAAACAGTTCAGTACCTTTTTCTCCATTGTTTGTGAACCGATTTTCCTCTTTTTTTTTCTTTTTTTTTTGTTTAGTAACTACTGACGATCTTTGAATATCGACTATTATTGTTATTATTATTATTGTTATTATTATTATTATTATTGTTATTATTATTATTATTATTATTATTACTATAAATGGAAATTGAATTATTATTACTGCAGTACACATATTTAATTACTTGTGTGTGGGGGGGGGGTGAGTCTTTATTTTGTTTAATTATAATAAAAAATTTTTATGTTTTCAAAAAGATTACGAAGAAATTATTAAATTAAAGCCGGTATTTTCTATTTATACGTAAAGCGCCATCAGAGGAGAACAAGAACATTTTTTAGGCTTTAAAACTTTGGATTGTTCCTAACTGTAAAACATGTTCACGTTAAAAAAAAAGAAAAAAAAAACATTTAAAAGAATAAAAACAAAGCTTAATCCCAAAAATTTCGCTCATCATGTATCGTCATTTCACAAGTCATGTTGAACATTTATCGAGTTTTAAAATGTTATGCACAATATTTTACACTGAAGCAAGCAGCAATAAATGTTGCGGTTGCTTACACAAGAATCGAAAAAAAAAAAAAAAAAATTATTATCTTTTAATTTTCATCATTCACGGTGTGATCTGTGGACCCCTTGCGCTATTATATGCAAATTGTTCTCTTGACTTAATCTGGAAATGAAATCAAAGTCGCACGGATGATTTCTTATATTCTATTAAACAACTATGCGGTAAACCGAAAGTCGTAACACAAAAACGTGAACTGGGAGTACACGTAACTTGGACGCTAGGTCACAAACCAGGCCGTCAATGATGCACCGTACATGGCACCAATGCAATTTCTTTCGATACCATTTGATGATATCGGGGGGCATTATGTCGAATGATGTCGTCAAGGAAGCAAGAAGCAGGTTTTCCGATGATTTCCCGCAGTTCGACGGAATTTGACCGATTCCACATTCGAGCGCGCAAAGAACAGGCGTGCTGACACGCGAGCACGTTGGTCACTCGAGACTGCGATATAGCCGGTTTCTAAATAAAACAAATCCACGTGCTTCATCCGCAATGTTCGAATTATGCGGAATAATCTCGTTTATTGTCCCACATGCGGAGCACTCTTCGTTCGGTTCGTAACTTTTTAATGGCAATTAGCACGAAATCCTGCTAATTAAAACACTTTCTTAACTTTTCTCAACCGATACACTTGTATGGTTATTGTAAGTAATTAATTTAACTAAGCGTGCGTTTAAACTTTTTAGAAAATTGTTACACTATTATTGGAATTGTTTAATTTAACCGTGATTTTAGCTAATATAGCGTGATATAAAAAAAAAAAATAATGATAACAATGATTTCGAGAAAAAATTTTAGATTTCAAGATTTGCTATTGTGAATTGTCGCAAACATGAAAAATCATCTAAAACGGAGGTCAAAGAAACAATTACTGCATTTTCGGAAACGCAAAAGGCGTAGTCAATGAAAATATTAATATATTTTTAATATTTAAAGTCATTAATATTAGAAACTCTATTAACGAATAATATAAATCGGTAAAAATATGAATATTCCATCGAACTCTTTTTCCTTTGTCTGCGGACCAAGTTTTTGTAGTAACACCACACGTTCTTACGTGTGAGTGTGCTTTTACCTATATAGTACTGATTTATCTTCATCAAGGACGTATTTTTATATAGGAGTAGATGTAATAATTTAGGTAAAACTGTTCACATTCAAAATCGGTTGAAATTGAAGAAGGTTTTTTTCTCCATACTATACTGATGATCATTGTGAAATTTTACCATTTTAATTATAAATTTAAATATATAAAATTAAATATATAAAATTAAATATATGAAATTAAATATACAAAATAACAAAAAAAAACAAACAAAATAAAATATATATAGGCATGTGGTTTGTTTGCTTTTTCGGGCTCGTTAACTCCGACTGGAAAAAAATACAAAGAGAAGAAGAAAATGATGAAAATAAAAAGAATACGAATGTAATAAATAAATGCAACCTGCAAAGGAGATAAGGAGCAGAAGGAATATGATTATTAAACGGAAAGGACACAAAATACATAAAATAAATATTATAAGTAATATGCGGTAAATGAAAATTAAAAAAAAAAAAAAACATAAAGAAAGTACACTATATCCTCCTATAGGTTTAGAGGAATATTTGATTTCCGTATAGGATCACAGCAGGAGTTCCAAGAAAACGTGACCGAAGTTGGTACGATTTTATCTCAATCTAAGAGAAGGGTGCTGTGACCGATATGAAAATGTCGCTGTCGGTAGGTCGAAAACTAAACCTATTTCAAGTCTACTAACGGAGACGGTATTCTAATAGCCGGAAAAATGAATCAAGCAACAATTAGCGAAATTTTCATAGTTACTAAGTTTATTGCAGCAGGATTTTATTCAACAAGATTATGTGCATTTATGTGTATGTATGTATAAGAAAAACTAGTCGATTTGAAAATCAGTTTGATTAAATTATTTCGTTACACGGAAAGTTACTGCTTCATTCGTGACAAGCATGACTGATACATCACGGCGGGACGCTGTCTTGAATCGCATCACGTACATTTGATTTAAGCAACCGTTGAGAAGATCTTTCGGTCTATCAGCTACAGCAACTCAGCTGCAGGTTGTTGCTGTAGCTGATTTGTTTATACGGCCGTCAGTCATTAAGTCGCAATTAATTTTTTTTGGTCGCAAAATAGACGATTCCATCGTCATCATCACTCAGAGAGTTACTGTTCTGGTTGTAGAGAGTTAAAAATCATCTCGCGCCACTGATCTCAAGAACCAGTTTTGAAGTAATTCCATGAAAACCGTATGCGAATAGGCTAACCAGTGATTCCGGAGTCAAGTCGATCATCTTTACACTCAGCAGTTAGACAGTTGAAACATCTGATCTGGACAGATAAGGACCATCCAAAGTGAATAATAGAACTGATCGTCCCCCCATCTCCTACTACACTCATTATACAGTTAGAGGGAACTTTGTGTTTAAACGTACGAAGGATATAACTTTCATTCCACCTACTTTACTCGTAGTAGCATTTTCTTTGTACGTTTTTGAGTTATTATTTTGAAAACCACATCGAATTTCGAAATGGCTTCAATAATGTCTTCGACTAAATGGCGTCAATTTAACTTTTTCATTTTTTAGAAAAAAGAAAATGACCGACATTTTTTTTTAAATAGTATAAGCAACCTGAATATTTGCCGAATCAGTTTCGACCAATATATAGGAGATTTCTTCTTACGTTCTAAAGTATATTAAAAGATTTTTTTATCTATACATAAATATACTAGTATACTGTGTTCTAAAATTCAAATGAAAATGTTGAAAATTAAATTTTTTTTACAAAAGCATAAAAGTTTAAAAAATAGCATTTTAGTAAAATTTAAAATGTGTACTCTGAAACAAGGGCAGTTGCATCCAAGTTATACCGTCCGATCAGTCGAAGTTCGAACAGTATATAAGTAAAGCCGATTGATTCCGATTACTTCTAAAACACTTCTCGCTCATTAACGTCCAATATTGCCATATTTTTGTCATCAAATTTAAGCTATCTCACTGAGGACTTCTGCGATCAGTTCGCGATTATTTAAAATTCTGCTGTGCCGCATTCTTAAAAACTCTTATCTTACACAAAAATAAACGAGAACTAAGTACTTTAAATTAGGTGTAAAGAATGAAGGAAAATGAAAAGGGAGAAGATTAACGCGTTCTTCAACAGATCGAGAAGTTGGTATCCACTCCGGGAATTTTTGTGCACCATTCCTCTTACTAGCTTTATTAAAATGTTCTGCCGGAGGCAATATGAAATTTCTTACAGAAGACTAGTTTTTAATCGACCGAAAAAAAAGGAGTCTGCAAACACACGTATATCCCTGGATGTGTTACGTTTTACAACCGATTTGGACGTGCGATCGGTGATACGTGCGAAGTGGGTTGTGAATCTGCGCTATGGGACCCCGATGGTGGCAGTCGCAGTTTTACGATGTTTGAAATTTCACATTTCGCTTCTAAACAAACAGAGGCAAATTTTATTACGAGTATAATGCAAAGAGTAACGTAATTCCGTTATAAAGACCGCGATTTTTGTCATTACTTTCGACCAAGTGTGTAAGCTCGCTACAGAAGGGGATCACTTCAGTTGGCCGGACGATGAGATAGATGCGAGTGATTTTACCCGATGTATATTCTCAACCTTACCATATTCAGATTTTCCTTTGAATTCCAGGCCTTGTTGGTACACAGAAGGAAATGAAAGGGTTGATCTCAGTTATCTCAAAGTCTAAATGAACTCGCCATATTAATAAATACACTGCCAATAACTTATTCGTATTGTCTAAAAAGTTCCTTTTATAAGTTTTGATCAGACTTATATACCTTTCCTCCTTTTTTAACCAATTTTTCGTTTATCTTCCTATTCAGACGTATCTTAATCCTCGGTTTCGTAACTTTTCGCCTTTACGACGCTATATTATGTCTTCTTTATGTCGGTTGCGCTTTATAGTCATAGCTTGTTTCCTTCATCTCGGTATCCTGTTTCACTTTCAGACTCTCCTTACTGTCCGCTACATCCTCCCAATGATATCCACGAATTATTCGAATGTTCCGCTCTGTCATCCAAACGTTTTCTTCTCTACTCCCTCGGACTCTTAGTATTCTCCTGTTTCCGCATCTGTTCTCTCTTTTCCTTCGCCATCTGTCATTTCTCTCTTTTTAGTTTCTTCATTATTGCTATAGCTGACCGCATACGAATCTAAATGATTAATTCAGCAGTTACTTTTCTTTCTTTCGTGGGGGTCAGTGTTTTTTGTTGGCGAGCCTAAAAAAAAAAAAAAAAAAAATAGAAAAAAGTAAAGTAAGTCCCAAACCCTTCGCAGGGCCGTTGGGATTGTGAAGTTAAGGTACTCTATGTGTATTGTATAAGAGCTAGCTAAAAAATTCACCACCAGGGTCTAACTGAGGACGAGTTAAACAGGATCGGTTTAAAAAAAAAATTATCTTCTAGTACGGAAAATCAAGAATCGGTAGGCAACGATTGTAAACTAATAATTGTCGAAAATGTATAAGTGCGGAGCTGTGGATATAACACACGGGGACCACCTTTGCAATATTATATATATATATATATGTATGGCAGTGTTCTAGTACTGGAAAAAACCGCTTAATATAATCATGTTCGGACAATTGGAATACCCTTTACGTGGACATTGCCTACCATTGATCTTTAAAATTTCACAAATCAAAGAAAAGTACGAACGATTCCGACAATAACAAGAGAGACCGCTGAAAATCATGATTCAAACAGCTTCGTATATTTCTGAAAAGAAAAACTTTTAGGCTCGACAAAAAAATGATGCTAATTATACTTTAATACTATATTAAGAACAATCTTAAATTTTATCCGGATAATTTTTGTTAGTTTCTAACGAAGTTTGTTGTAAATCTGCCACCCCAGACCCACTCTTTTTTCCTTTCTTTTTAAGCTACTAATAATAATTATTTTACGGCATAAATAGAATTTAATATCCCCCGATTATGTGTGATTACATTTTATAAATTTACGCATTTACACCTAGATATGTGCAACTACGCAGTCATTAAAAATTATATTAATTAAGCATACGTATGCATTTCAGGTTTACAGCCAGCCGAAAATAATTGGGCACCAAAGAAATCTGGGAAAATAAAGACAGATCCCAAGTAGAAAGGAACTGGGGCCCTCTTACTCACATCAATGCGGTTGAGCTTAGTACGACTTGAACCTTAACTTCACAATCTACGATACCTTATCAAAGATATATTGACCTTATACGTCACTTTTGAAACAAGCCGGTGTGCCGGATCTGTAAAATTTAATTATAACAAATTTTCGTGACGAAGTGAGGGTTAATCAGTGGTATTTCGCTCAGATAGGGCCGGGTTCGAATCCCGCTGCCGCACATTGAAACTTACAAAAAGTTCACTTGCGTTAATGCTTCCAAAGGGGAGGGGGGGAAAACGGAAAAAAAAAGAAAAGATCCGTTGTATGTGAATCTCGGGCAATTACAGAAACGAAACACCGAATTAGAAAATGACGATAAGATTTTGATCGGCAAGGTGTACTCGATCGCAATGATAAAACTGCTCCGTTAATTTCAGGGGGAATGAGAAAGAGCTCCTCCTTCAAGGATGAGCGAGGAGCGAGTGAGAGAAAAATGGTACATGCCTTATCACTATTAGCGTGGCTACGTAGAAAATAAACATAAAATCCGACGTGACGCGGACGGAGGGGGGGGGGGGGTAATGCGGCCCAGAAAGTTTATGTAACACGCGCTGCACAAAATGGAAAAAATTGGTTGGAAATCCGAGAAATGGATCGCAGCATGCTAGTTTTAATTTTTAGGCCCCCTCCGCCGCCCCCCACTAACCGAGCCGGCGAATGTACATGGCGCGATAAACTGTTCAGCAGCCATTCAACATTGTAGTGGAACAGCGGCGAGGAATTATCCGAGCACTTCACCAGTACATCGGAATAATCGTAAGCCAGTGTAATTGATCTTTTCAGTGGTAGTAATCGCAACGACGTCATATATTTTACGCTCAATTACCTCACTCCGGTTCTGGCTCTCCAACCGACCATTTCTAGCCAAGTTTTTTATTATCTTTTCATATTGTATTTTCGTTTTCTTACCGCGCCACCCCTTTTAATTTATCTACCGCATCCTCTCATTTTTCCGTTCTTCTTCGCTACTTTTTGCTACTCTTTCATTTTTATTTTCGATATTTTCAGGCTACGTAGTTTATACAAACAGGGAAAAAACTGTCTTTCTTCTAAAAGAGGTCTACCGTTGCAATGCAATTAATACGCGTTATTTTTTTATACATACATACATACATATATATATATATATATTTTATTTAAAAAGAAATTCTTGGATATATTATGTGTGTGTGTGTGTATTCTTCATCCACAAGTTGTGTACGAAGTGACTACAGTGTACTGGTTTTATTGATCATTCTTTTTCAAATATTTTCATTTGTTTTTTTTCTTTATTTATTTCATTTTAGTTATTTACTTTTTTCTTTTTTTTTTCTCCGGTTCGTCGATAGTTCTAATTTCTCCGATGTAATTAACGTCATTGTAGTTGGTCTTCCTATTCTCCCGGTGCCTTTTGTTTCCCCCTGCATCATTAAAGTTTCCCTAGCCTGTAACCGCTTCTTATGGCACGACAAATAAAAAAAAAAAAAAGTGAATATTCTTAACAGACATTTTTCGACGGCTTTCAATTAGGTTATGCCAAATTGGAGCACGCAGTCAACAGACGTCGCAGTTTCCCATAGCATAAGTACCGTTTGGCGCCAATACTACATTTAAAAAGCTTATCGATATGTGCCTTTGATTCGACTTACTCATCTTGGTTTTCCTTTTTGACGCTTCCGTGTATCATTGACAATTATATTACGGTAATCCGTCTCTAAACTGTATACAACTCCGAATCCCAGGTTCAGTTCTGCCAGTATCTCATATTAATGTTGCGCGGTAAATAAAACGGTTTATTTATTGGTAACCGGCAATTTTTTTTTTTTTGCAATTATTCCCATACTTATGCTTCGATCGATGGCTACCTTTTTTGATTTTCTGCAATGTATAGAGACCATATTCACTTGCAAGTCTACTGATCAACTGCGTCTGATCTCTTATATGTTTTCCGAATTGTATCATCTGCATATCTGACATTTTGAAATTATTTTCCTTATATTCTTTCAGTTCATCCATCCACAACCAAACTGGTTACATGATGAATATCGTACAATACTAGGAATAAAACACATATCCGTGTGCCTAACACTTATATTCATCGGAGCATATGCTTTTTGCTTCACGTATAGGAGTGTTTGTGTAAGTTTCGTGAAGTATGTACATGTATCGGAAACCGAAGCTATCTTACCTCTGACGGTTCTGGAAATTGTAGATCAGCATGAATTTTAATATGCTTATATTAAGGCCGCGAAAATAGAAATTTAAATCAATTCTAGCCAAATGGCGGGAGCTGGGCCAAATAAAAAATAAAAAAAAAGAATAATATGGAGAAAAGCAACTTTTGATTTCCAGATAAACTAATAATATACATATATATATATATATATATATATATATATATATTTAAATTGCGCATAAGTAAAAGAGATATCTGATTTTTTTTTTTTGTTTCGAGTTTTTACACGTAATACTTGGGGAAAAAATTTATTTAAAAATTTGAAACTCGTGGGTCAGCAGTATATTACAGTGCGAACCAATCTTTAGCCAAGAATTTTCTAGAATTTCTTTTAGTTGGGACAATTGTGTTTCTTTGACAACCGTGCCTACTCATTAGCTAACTCCGCCTTTCGCATCTGTTCGACAACACCTTACTTGGCGACGTCTGTGGCCGTTACGCAGCTCCGGATAGAGACACCTCATCACGGTGGGTGGTAAAATACGTACACATTAATCAACGGATTTTTCTTACCTGTTCCCCCATCGCCGCTAATTTTATTAAATAATTTAGATTTCTTGTTTTCTTTTTCGTCGATTTCACCCGATTTCCACAACTAGTTTCAATGACAACGTCTTACGTACTATAACTCTACGTACACGTAAACTTTGTTCCATTACTGTCGCAGTAGAAAATGAGATCTATGCTGACACGTCCATCTTAATGGGGATTTAATTTTAAATCCGATATCCGGACAAATGAATTTGTTGTCGGTTTCTCTTGAGAAAGTTACTTGTTTTATATATTCGCTTTTCCCGCGTTTTTTACAGTGCAGTTGACAAGTATTCGCAGAGTTGGTTGCTTTTTAATCGATTACGATTACAGGATTACATGCAGTATCCGCTGCCTACCGGGGTCGGGCTTATTACCCTTTTGAGGTAATTAACTATTAAAAAAGAAATTAATCGCAACGCGTAAATAGTTTTATACATTAATAATTAGATTTCTCGGAGAAACCGCGAATTACTTCATCTTTTTGGATACGTTTTCTTTGATTTTACTATCACCTTTTAATTTTCTCTTTAGCATCCCCTCAATCTCATACTATTTATTTATTCTACAACTTACTCATTCACTTACTTGGACTTCAAATGTAAATATTATTTTTCTGTTTTTAATTAAAATTTGTATATAAACAAAACCGTGTACCAACTTGTGTTAACAACGAAGTTGTTTTTATCCGAGTTGATAAACACCGGACAAAGCAAAACATAGAAACCAATTCAGAAAGAGAACACAAATCACTCGAGAAAAAAAGAAAAAATCAGATTTTGGTAATCAAATTAAAATACCGTAGAACTATACCAGAACTTAAAAACACGCTGACAAATACACGAGTTTTCTTACTTTTTGCGGATACGATATAAACAGTTTGAGACGTAGATATGGTTGTCTCCCGAAAGTACGGTTTCGCAGAGACATCATTGTCTTCCTTTATCACTAGTAAAATTACCTTTGGAATTTTAAACCATTACAGTATTGAAATACTCGTGATATCAATTCGAAACTCAATATGTAATATTATTATAATATTTTTCGCTATAAGTACCGTTCTTTCTGTCTGCAGTACAATATTAAGTTTCGCTAGAAATAGGACATACCATTAATATTTCCAAGTTAAAAAAATACTTTTGAAACAGAACATAATCAATCTTCATGCAAAATTATAACTTGGTAAGATTATTATTTTTTACAAAGACATTACACTTTATGTACTTTTTGAAAAACATTTTATAACCTCTTTTTTTCCCTTCAAGTTCGAATGTTTAAAAAATCGTTATTATATTTAATATTTTGGGTATATACACGGTTGGTACAAAAAGTCCCCGGACTACCGCTATAAAATCCGTACTAGTAGTGAGATTTGTTTGAAATTCACAGTACTTGTACTTCAATGTTGTGGAAGAGACGACAAAAGTTTCAGGTCGCTACTTGCGCACTAGTTTACACTTAGGAGAGCGCCAGTTGTGAGTGAACCTCTAAAAATTGTGTCACGTTTGCGATAATGGAACAAAGAGCCGCGATTAAATTTTGATTTTTGTGTGGTGATTCGTTTTGTGCTGGGATCGTACTTGAAGCAGTAAGACTCATCGCCGATAATGATCGTCTTTAAATTCTTTTTGTTCGGCCGTAAGGGGAAATGCAGTATGAACCTGGCACACAGCTTTTTTTTTACCGAAAACATTGCTTAGAATGTTATGAACGGACATGGTACTCACGTTTAGTTCATTTGCGATGTACCGGCAGGTCGCTCGCCGATTTTCAGCGAGTACAGCTTGCATACGAGCCACGTTTACGTCGGTAGTCGTCGTGCTCGGTCGGCAAAACACGTTGTACGGCCTATACATTCATCCTTGTATGCGTTTTTCATCAACTCTTACGTTTCTGATGCACACAAAAAACAAAATTTAATCGCGGCTCTTTGTTCCATTATCGCAAACATGAGACACGGTACACAGAGGTTCACTCATAATTAGCGCTCTCCTAAGTGTAAACTAATGCAGGTAGCGACCTGAAACTTTCGTCGTCTCTTCTCACAATATTGAAGTATAAGTGCCGTGAATTTCAAATAAATCGAGTCACCAGTACGGATTTTATAGCGGTAGTCCGGAAACTTTTTGTACGAACCGTGTACGTAATGCTCATATGAGAATTTCAGTTATCTGGTGTAAATGGTTTCAGTTGCCGCATTATTATTATTATATGCCGAAAATGGGCTAAAGCCCCGTTCCACCGTTAAAGTTTGGAATACATAAAAAAAAAAAAAAAAAAAAATTGTACACTTTTAGTAAATTGCTTAAGGAATCGTTACGCAAAATTATAAGTTGTTAAACCTATTTGTACTGAAAATATCGCACCTTGCGTATTTTTTGAAAAACAATCTTTAACGAATTTTCCAAAAAACTTTTTTATTTGACATCTTCGCTATATGGTTTACTACATTCACATAAAATTTCACATAATAATTACAATTCGATGCGGTTTTAGCGTGATTTTTGGTTTTTCTAAAAAGCGGAGTGATACCCTATTAAAAAAATTTCGCGCACTTTAGTAGAGGGGTTTTTCATGCGGTTTGTTAAACTTATTTGTATTGAAAACATAATACGTTGTGACTTTTGGAAAACGACTTTTAACCCTTTTCCGCCTCTTGAAGTCTGAATTTTCAAAAAAAGCGTTATTTTATCTTCGATGTATCGGTAATGTTCATATGAAATTTCAATTACTCGGGATAAATGGTTCTGGCCGTAACGTGATTATTAGTTTTTTAAAAACGATTTTCTGATTTTACTCCTCTTTTCACTCCCCCCCCCAGAAAATTTGAACTTTTTAGCGTACTTTTGTGTGGCATATGAGTTGTTTACGTTACGTGTGAATTTTTAGCTCCAGTAATTTTAGCAGTATGTACATAATTATTGGATTACTCGAATATTTCAGATTTTCTCTTTTACATATGTACATACACACACACATATATATATATATATATATATATATGTATACATCAGTGATGAATGCTCTGGTACTTCCAGTGATGCGACAAAGTTCCAAAGCGAATTGAAAAAGAATGAAAACGGCCAATAGTTCTCCGACCGAAGAGATTAACTTGGCTTTGCGTGTCAGTAGAAATCTGAAAACTTGTTATTTGGGCATGTAAAAAAAATGCCTAATGTGTAAACCGGCTCCGACAGTGTCGAGTAATAGTTAAATTCTGGTTCAATGATTTGCTCGTCTTTCGCGTTTTGTTCGTCAGACGCTTTGAAAACACTTCTCCGACGTTAGCGGGTCATTAAGAGCACATTAAGAAGTATATGTATGCAAGACCAATAAGTAAACATCAAATCAGCTATCGAACATTTATTTATTTTTTTAAAAATAAAAAAGAATAGTGACTTCCTAATTTGTTTTCGGTTACTTTCTGTCTTAGAAAAATACCAGGAAAAAATTCATTACAAATGGTCAGTTCTGTTTTATTCTATTACCGAAATGAATTCCATGTTATCTCCTTTATTATCGTCATTTCTACGCATTACACATTTTAAATCGTTTATTTTAAATATTTTTTTTTTTAAATCATTAAAAATACTTTTCCGTTTCGTCTAATTTTTCCGTAAAATGTCCCGAAATCTTTGAATTCGGCACATTTTTTTTTTTTATTCACCTGCAAATACTAATTCTTCAAAAGCGTATGCTGGCAAAGCGAGATACAAACTCTCAATGTATACGGGATTCGTACTTGGCATCATTGAAGTCAGATGGCCAGAATGTTCTAAAATCAGGAGTTCATATGTATTACTTTGGGCGTGCCGATGGTTCAAGCAAACATGGAGTTGCAGTTCCAGTCCCAGAAAAATCAGCAAAGTCTCTTGTCCATTTTTTACCCACTAACCAACCGTATTGCTGTTCTCATCTTGGAAACATCGTACCGCCAGATGAACATCATTCAAGTTTATGCCCCAACAGCGGATAAGTCAGATGACAAAATTGAAGATTTTTATCGCAACCTACAAGCTGCTTTAGACCTAACCGAAGCTGATGAATTAACAATAGTCATGGGAGATTTCAATGTCAAAATTGGTGAAGGAGAAGAAGGAGAATTCATTGGAAAATATGGTTATAGTTACAAAAATGAAAGAGGAGAACGTTTATCACAATTCTGTACCGAAACAAAATTAATGATTACCAACACCTTCGTAAAACACCATCCCCGAAGACTGTATACGTGGAAGTCTTCAGCCGATATTGAGGATAATATTGCACGCAATCAAATCGATTATTCGGTTAAAACATATACCGGAGCTGACATTAATTCTGATCATCACCCAATTATCATGAAGCGAAAAAATGGAGCGGAAATTCGTCAAGATTTAGACGTAGCGGAAAGGAAAAATAGACGTTAATAAACCGAAGAGTAAAACATTCAAATCCGAAATAGGAAACATAATGAACGAGAAAATTGAACTGCAAGAGGAAAACAGCATGAGCAACTGGGATGACACATCAGCAAAGTAATATTAGATGTCCAGAAGAAAAATATTGGTTGTGTTAAGAACATGAAAAAGCAGAAATGGATGACAGATGCGATTCTGCAAATGATGGAGAAACGAAGAAGTGTTAAGAATAATCCAGATGAATATAGAGGAGTTTGAGCAAATTAATCGGGAAATCTTGTCGGGAAGCAAAAGAGGTGTACTAGAATAGAAAGTGCGCTGAAATTAAAGGTTACCAGAATAAACATGACTCATTTAATGTTCACAGGCTGGTCAAAGAAGTTGCAAGTACCCGTTGCAAACAAAATCCAGAGATATCTTGCTGGGAATGCAAAACCTGTCAGTGGTATAGAAGATAAGCTAGAAGTCTGGAATCCGCATGTCGAGAATCTTTTTGGTGATATCAGAAACAATCTACTTCCGGAAGAATATTATGATTATTGCGATGCATATCTATCACTAAAGAATACTGTATGCCATTAAAAGGCAGAAAAATGAAAAAGCAGTCGGATATGATATTTAATACATGCAGAAATGCTGAAAGTAATAGCTGATTAAAATGCAAGTGGTATACAGAGAACAATGAAAGCTTTCAATAAGATCTACAGTAGTATGCCAGCAGAATGGATAAGACCAACTTCTGCGACCATCTCCAAAAAGAGTAATGCAAGCCGATGTGATGAGTATCGTTTAATTAGCTTTCATGTCACATGGCCTGAAAATTTTCCTCCAGATAATACATACACAAATATATAAACTTTGCGAAGACGAAATAAGTAATACCCAGTTTAGCTTTAGAAATGAAACGGACACACATGTGAAGCCTTATTTGCAATACGTACACTAACACAGCGCTGACGAGATATGAACGTTGATGTATATGCATATGCTATTGACTGCCAAAAAGCTTTCGATTGTGTGAACCATGACAAATTGATGAAGATTTTGAAGAACATACCGGTAGACAAAAATTATCTCGGGATAATTAGTTGTCTGCACTGAAATCAAAAACAGTTGAAATCCGTGTAGACGATGCATTGTCAACAGAAGCAGCCATTAAGAAAGGAGTACGTCAAGGCTATGTGTCATGTCTCCCTTTGCTTCTTTTTTTTTAATGTATATGCGAAGGTATATTCCATGAGACACTAGAAGATAATGATGAGAGATTGAAAATAAAAACGGTGTGTTACCTTGAACAACCTTCGATATGCTGATGACAGCTTAATCTTGGCAGCCATAAGGAATTTTCCAGCGCATTTTAGATAAGATTGTGGAAAAAAGTGCTGCATAGACCGGTTAAAAATGAATACATCCAAGACTAACGTTATTCTCAAAGAAGCCGATTAAATGCGCAATCAAAATAAATGGTGAAAAAATTGAACAGTATTTGGGAAGTATACTCGAAGAAAATTGTACTTTCAGACCTGAGATACGTAGCAGGATTGAGTAAGCGAGAAGAGCACTAATAAAAGTGAAGAATCTATTCACGCGTCAAGAATTAAAATTGGAACTGAGAATCAGAGAGAATCAGACTTCTGAGATGTGATATTTTCTCCATTCTATTATATTATGGTTGTGAATACTGGACACTAGACTCAATATTAGGAAAAAAAAGATCAGCGCTTTTGAGATGTACCGCTACCGATGTATTCTGAAAATATCATGGACTCAAAAAGTGAAGAATATTGAAGTACCTAACAGACTGGGAAAGAATCTTGAACTCCTACAAAGCATCAAGAAACGGAAGCTGCAATATTTGGGACACATTGTGAGAGGATCGAGACGTTCCATCTTAAAAATACTACTTGGGAGTTAATAATTGCTGGGAAGAGATGGAGGAAAGACGTCAAATTTCATGAATGGACAACTTTAGCAACTGGTTCAACTGTTGTTCCTCAACAGAACTTCTCCAGAAAGAAATTCCAATTGCGGATCGCCAACCTTCAAAATGGAAACGGCTGATGAAGAAGGAGAATATTTATAGAAAATAAAAACTCACGCGATGAAAATACAATCAATTACACGAGTGAGATAATTGGAAATATATTCTAAATATTCTACGATAACGACGTCATGAAGGTTTTTATTTCGATCGGAATGACGCTATTCTACAGGCTAATTGATTGCATTCTTTGCATATAACGAGCAATAGGAATTTATTCCGATTAATTTTTTCGTAAGAAGCCTTTTTTTTTCTTCTTGTAATCGTTTTTACTTAATGAAAATCGGTTATAGCGACATATTACGAAGGCGAATATTACCAGAATCGGCAGAATTCCATAAATTATCGTTTATAAAGAAAATAATTACCGCTTATAACGACCAGGGGCGACACAAATTTAACTTCGAAAGGCTTCTTTTAAGAGAAAGAAAAAACAACCTCTCGATTGATATCGGGCATAAAGACAAACCGGTTATATTATTCGCTCCCTCCAAAGTCCAACCAACTTCCACATAAATATTATTAGAAAGATCGCAGCCAATTAGGTCCAAAATAAATACATAAGCATGATCTAAAAATGACGCTTAATAAGATATCAAGAGAACTCGTTGTTGTTTTTTTTAATTCTCCAATTTTTTTTTAATAAAAAAATAGTGCTAGAACCACGCATGCACTTGTCTGTTTTTGCGAAGTATTGACTATTACTGTACCGGGGAATCGATATGATATAGTTTTATGCGAAGATAGCTAAAGAGTAAACAAAACCGTGTAATAATTTTCGAAATAGAATGCCATTGAAATACTACTAAGTGAAAAGCATTTTTGTCTCGGGACCTTTCCACAATAGAGATTTCGTTCGTTCTAGCGGGACACGAGATAAATGGTGTACCGCTGTAGAAAGTCTTAGAAATGTGTGTCTAACAAAGCCGAAAAATATCAATTACTTTGCCCGGAAAGCGGATCAATAACAATTCGTCGCTGGACGTAAAATTGTGTCGTTGATTGAATAAATGGGAATGTCCCGCCGATGTTGTATTTACACATCGATGGTCGGCGCATTTTTTTCTTATTATTGTACTCTCGGTAAATAATCCACAAAATAACGAGGGAAGACCCAGTGATGCGGCCATCTATCCGGATGTGGACCGATCAAGCAGAGATATCATTATCGGATTATGTCCGGGCTACGGCTAATCTTCGATGACCGATTCAATTAAAACCAGTCGCTACGATTGCTGTTCTCCGTGAGAACTAGGCTGAAAAATTATCTTTCACCGTTTCCACGATGTATTAAGCTGTGTTTTCTTCTCGATGTTTAGAAAGAAGCGGTACCTTGACGGCACTTATTATCCCGGTGATCGACTGAGACTAAATTTCAGTTAGAAATTGCACAGCCCTCCAATGATGATATATTTGCGCAGTTGCTGTATACACGTATATTCTATTTAGTTATATACGAATTCGTTATAGGCGCGCAACTAGTTTAGTTAAGACCGTTACACATTCTTTATAATAATTTCCTTCGAATTACAGTTTTCGATGGGATGTGTAATATCAGATAGCTCAACGAATTCTGATAAGTGAATAACACTGTACACATCGCATTTTCACGTCAGTGTGTGTGTGTGTGTGTGTGTGTAATCCTCTCTCGGTAAAACTGCTTCGGTGGAAATACACTCGGTTTTAAGATTTTCCAAATTAAACGTCAATTTTATAAAATTCTAACATAAAAATATGAGTTTCATTTCAAAAAATTTTTTACTCACCTGATAGGGAAATATAATTCCTTCCTAAAAACGAAAAAAAAGAACTACTAAACCATTTCCTAAAAATTAGAAATTTTTTTTTAAATATCGTTGTCAGCAACAATTTCATGAAATATAGTTTTAATTCACGCAGTAATACGCGAACTTACGATTACTTTCCTAACATCTGGCTCAATTTTGAAATGGTAATTGCCGACGCCGCTAACAAACCCCGATAAAATAATAATTCCCAAAAATTAAAAAAAAAAAAAAAAATCAATTTCGATGTAACGTATTCTAGAATTACGCTGTTATATTCGGTAATACCTTCAGAGCGATCTTTATCACGTGTTTCTCGGTTATCAGTTTTACGCGGAATTGTTTACAAAAATTAACTAATAACGGGGGATAAGACTTTTAGTAAAAAAAGTAACTTCTAAAAATTAACCGATATATAAACGTAAAAATCAATATTAAATTCGAAAATTTATAATATCGTTTACATTTTCTGTACACGACTTAATATTGTAAACATATGTATGAACAAATATATATATATATATATATATATATATATATATATATATTATATATATATATATATATATATTATATATATATATATTTATATATATATATATATATATATATATATATATATTTATATATTTATATATACATATATATATATATATATATATTTATATGTATATACAGTAATTTATAACAAATACAATTATAATAAACAAATTTAAAAATAGTACAAAGGCTTACTTAGAAATAGGTTATACCCGAAAACGTTTCTAAGTAAGCCTTCGTATTATTCTTAAATTTGTTTGTTATAATTGTATTTGTTATAAATTACTGTATTTTATAATTAACACAAACAGGATGTTGAAAGATTCTTTATTAAATATATATGTGCCTAAAAGTTCAATTTTCAGATTTCGACGGTTTCCATGTCTTCAAACCTTCCTTTATGACGTGCCGTTGGTAGAAATTGAAATTAATAATTATATAGCAATTTTTCTTCACCCCTGTCGTATGCAAAATAGTTGAAAATTTGCTCTTTTTCAATAATTAACAAATTACACATTCAAGAGTTTTTCGAATGCCCTTTTCCCTCATAATGAATTGTCTTTTATGACATGGTACTGCTGGAACGAAAAATATTTCGTGTCTTTTACAAGAATGATACATACTACTACCGATATTTATTACAAAAAATACACGAATTATGAAACTTTAAAGAATACATGAACAGCAATTGACAAAAATTACACGAAGAATAATCTAATTCTTAATTAAACACTTTCAAGCTTGTCTAGAATAAAGACATCTACTGTTAATTACAAAAAATGCCAGCACGATTTACAAAAGATACATCGGGAAATTAATGGAAAAGTACCTGAAAAATTAGCTGATTCTTGTTTACAATTTGAAGCTTTACAAAAATAATAAGACGTACCGACTGAAACAGTGTTCGCAAACTTCAAACGCGTTTTTCTCGCATATTGCGTTTTAGGCATAAACCGGGATTCTTCGGAGCCGGTCGTCACATATTTATTGATATAAGTATATGTACTATTTTTAACGTGTACGTAAGTACATAATTATATATCGTAATTAAAATTATTAATGGCCACTTTATTTCCGCACTTTTGACAAGCTCGAAGTTTTACGGCTTTTGTTAAAATTTTATTTGAAAAGTAACTTATAAACGCTATATCCCTTGCAGAGCTTAGCGTATATACACAATGCGGTACTTACGACATAAGGGAACATATAAAAAAGTTTACATGTTCTTCTGGCGACGAAAAATAGTAAAAGTCGAGGTCAATCATTTTTTTTTTTTAAACTAAACTAAAAAAATCATAGAGCAAAAATCAACTCCGTATAGTTTAAATTCCAATGAACATTACACTCGAATGTGGAAGATATGAAATCAGAACGCACCCCGTTTTGGGCAAAATCAAGTTGTAGTGCAAAATGGACGATGCTTGAATTTAATACGAATATAGTGCATGCGCCGGAGATATACTTTTTTTTTTCTTCTCTACGGACAAAATTCCAGTTCAACTAATGTGTCGTTTCAATCGTGTCTGAATCGTACGCTATTCTGCGAAAGATTAGCTGCTAGCGGATTGATGTGGTTTCCAAGTCGATGAAAGTATCTTCTAGCAAAGGTCGTAATTACACTTCTTTAACCGTTGAAATGCTGAGGTCTTTGCGTATATCATCATTACGGACAAACCATGGCGCCGCCAAAATATCTCATAGGACACTGAAATCTTTGTATAATGTTAAGATTTGAAATGCTCGTCGTTCCCCAGATTTGAATACCGTATGTCTACACAGGTTCTAAGATTGCCCTGTATAGTAGCACTTTATTTTTAACCGATAAAGATGAATTTTTAGTGCATAATTTATAAACTTTTAGTGTAATTTAATCAATGTTGTCCGTGAAGTGGGAAAAAAAAAGAAAGGATAAAATGCATTCGATAAAATAAAAAAAAATTATGTAAAGGGTTTGCGTTATAAATAAAATTAGATAAAATAAAAAGAAAAAAAGTATTGGTAAAAATTTAAACAGAGCCCCGCCGTAACTCTTGTTATTAGGTAGTGGTGCTTTTTTTCAGGTAGAACTGGGTCGAATCTCGTTGCTGCACATTGCAAATATAGTCTAGCGCTGAATTAATATCACCCCCCGGTAGGCAAGTCCCTCCCGCCAAAACAAAAAAAATTACTGTGGACAACAGCTAGAGTATTGTATAAAATAACTGCCGAGTAATAAATTTATTAGACGCCCGCCATAAAAAAATTAAGCAATTTTTACCCGGTCTTTTATTTCCCACTTTAATTTTAGGTGCAATTAGTTCAGATGTTCAAATTATGAAGTATGACACATGTAATAGAAAAAAAAAAAAAAAATGTTTCTTCATTTAGATTGCTTATTTAAGGAAAAATGCTATAGAAAAATTTATTACTAATTTAAAAGAAAAAGTCAATTTAGCTGAAATAGCGAAGATTTTTATGTGCGCGATGAAATAAGGCTTATGACTTTATTGAAAATGATCTAAATGGGGGGCGAGGGGGTGGCATGTATTGAACGCACTCACAGTGAGTTGAAGCAAATTCTAAATTAAATAGAAAACTTACAGTCATTAAACTTATCACAATTATTAATTGTGCTTATATTGCGCCGAAAAACAAATTTCACCCATACCTAAACGTAGATTAGTTCCATTAAGATTATGAAAAATTACTAAGATCGCGAAAATTTCAGTTAGAAGTTAAATTTGGAACATTCTCTTAACAAACAGTTTGATTAGGATTTTAAACACTTTTTTTCTACATTAAAATGTAATTATTTTAGGGCTATTACAAATAAATATTAATACTCGTCACTTTTCGTTAAAAAAAAAAAAAAAAAAGGCATTTATTTTAATCCATTGAACAAGAAAATTTATAAACGCCTCCAGTTTTGAAAATTTATTATCGCAGATGTTTAGCGGAAGGTGAATTTACCATGTAATTAAATTTACTCTTCAGAAGAATGTTAATTCTGATTAATTTTATGCGGTATTTTTACTTTATTTTATCAATAAATAGTATTGTAATAACCTATGGTCCAGACTGAAACTAATACACGAGTGTTAGCGGATAATTGAAAATTTTTATCAGAACTTGAAATTAAGAAAAAAATTGTTACTTACTAAATATGTAACGGACAAATAAATGAACCGAGGCATTAATGCGGAGACGTTAAATAAAATTATAATACTCTTTATTCCTTACTGATGACATTTTGCCTTTTTCCTTCCTCCGACGGTATTGTAGCTGCCAATGAACTTTTTAATTTTTTTCTTATTACACTGGGTCACATTCTTTATCCTCAATTTATCTTACTATCTCTCCTTCTATATATTCTTCCAGCATCGTTTTATATGTCATCTTTATGATTTTGCTTTGATTAATCTATTCGTCGCTAAAACACCTTTTCTACTGCTCCTCCTGCTATTTAAGGGTTTCCTTAATAGTCGTCCGACATTTTCTGAACGTATTAAATAACTTTCCTCTTCTGCCGTCAACGGCTAAACTTGCCGAAGGCTTTATTCCTAACTAAATAGGGTGGTGATCCCCCTACGTGGTATAAATTCAGCTTCCGTTCCCAATTCGACTATCGTTATTTTATCACGACGGTTGTGCCTCCGAATCCGCTTTATCTAAATTAGATAAAATCTAAAATTCACGCTTTCCGCTCCGTGCTGGTACTTTTGCAATTCGAACAATTCTTGCTGAAGCCAATTACCATTCCTGTTTCTTTGCAACTGTTATTTAATCGATATCTTTCACTCATGTCCTCTACTCCTATCTTTTCCTACCTTTCGATTTATAAGAAACCGAGGAAAATCTCTATTTTAACTTTTGTCTCACTTTGTCTTCGTTGGCGCCTCCCTGTAATCATCTCCCATATTTTTTCTTCCAATTTGTCGATCTCTACCATCCTATCAAAGTATTTTTTCTACCGTTCACTTTCTAAATTCTTTCCGCGAGCCGTAATTGAACAGGAATTCTTCAGTGTTCTCCATTGCCTATTTCTCCCGCATGTAACCATTTTCATTGATGACTCCTAGAGACCCAGTTCCTGATTGTTTCTGATTCCAAAGGCGTTCTTCAAACCATCTCCTCTCCTCATAATTCTGACGGTATCATCCTCTCTATTCGATCTCTTGTCTCGTCTTTGTTCTCGTTCCGATCCATTCTCATAGACTTTCTATGGGTCCCTAGTCATTCCAATATTGAGGGCAATGACGCAGCTGACCCTTTAGCTCGCTCAGCCGCCCGCATTGGTCCTTTCCTCGACTCTTTCCCTTCCTCAGACATTCTTTCTCTGTCACGCTCTAATCATTCTAGACTTTGGACTGACATGTATCCATCTTTATTCTCTAATCATTATTCATACTACCGTTTTATTCAACCGGTTTTTCCTGCCTGGGTTTCAATCTGTTCCTACCTGTCGTCGTTCCACTGTTGTTTCCTTAATTAGGCTTAGAATCAATCATTCTCTACTCCCCTCTTCTCGCTTTCGATTCGCTTTGTCCCCTTCTCCTTTCTGCACGCTTCACGCTTCTGAGCCTTCTTGTGTTTGTGACTCAAATCACATCCTATTCGAATGTTCTACACTCTCTAACGAACGCTCCTTTCTTTACGCCCAACTTCTAGTTTTGGGTCTTCCTACTCCCTTTAACGATACCTATATTCTTTCCTTGCCATTGCCTTCAGTTATTCCATTGCTGCTGTCCTTTGTCTTTTCCATTTCTGACCGCTTGGCTATTTAGTTATAACTCTTAACTTTTCATGTTGTTGGGTCAAGGCCGCTGGCGCGCCCAGGATTAGAAAAAAAAAAAAAAAAAAAAAAAAAGAGACCCAGTGGTGTTCTTCGAACTTCTTCTTATTAATCTAGATTTTAACTTTTCCCAGTTATTCGTTCCTTCTTCTTTCCTTTTTAATTTTATAAATGAATTTCCTACATTCCACTGTGGTCATTTTTTCTAATCGCCTCTTATCCATTTATTTATTAACTCGTAACTCCACCAGTGCTCTTCAAGCAATCTCCTTCACTTTTCTCGTCACTCTTGTTGTTTCGTTCTATTTTCTCTCGCCACTCCATTCGCGTTGATTTGTTGTGGGTTTTCAGACGCACGAGCATTAGAAGTAATTCTTTGGTTCAGGTTACTTCTTACCTTCCCTATCCGAGTGAACCAATAATAATGCTGCTCACAACTTCTTTAAATGTTCATCGCTTTCTGTTGAACATTGTGCTCTGTATATTCTTATCTAATTAAAACTTCAGCTTCTTACTGGTTACGCGTATTATACGCAGTATTTGATTTCTCCATTCATCGCAGTCGCAAAATTAGCTTCTCTATATTTTCAGTATATATCTGACCGCATTAAAATTTAACCGAAGGCGGTTTCCTTTCTTTTTATTTTTTTCATTAACGTCCGTAGCTAGCCTCCTAAAAAATAAGGGCAAACTAAAAAGAAAATTGACAAGCACGAAAAGAATATAAATAACATAATAAATTAAATATAAATGTGAGATTTATGAGTATGAAAGAGCGACTGACGCAGTATATATATAGTAAATAAAAACCCTACCCTACAGACCTCGCCAATGAAATACCCCCTGCACCTACATTTTATAAATACTTCCAGAAGAATAAATTTAGATGCAGCTTTCTAAATTTGCTATTTTACTTGATTTTTCTACTCTTTTTTCAACTTCCTCTACTGTGATAAGCGTTAATTTCAATAGCATAATATTATTTTTTCCTATTTTCACTCGTTATAAGAAGAAGCGTTGATTTTCAATAATAACTACCATTTCCTTCCTTATCTACCTATGATTTACGGATTATTCCTTATTAGCGAACCCCTCAAAAATACAAAGAAATTTCAATTGACTATGTTCTTCTTTAAGAAAAAATAATTAGAAATTAATTTCAAAAGGTAACAGGAACACGTTAGCTTTTTTTTCTCTGTTATTACCTCCGGGGTAAAAATTACGTTGTCATTAATGTGTGCGTGTGCGATTTGTATGAATACGAATAATAATTATAAAACTTTTGTGTATGAATCAATTATAATTGCATCTAAATAAGAAAGTTATCTGTCGACATAAACTGTAATTTAAGAATATACGATTTAAAAAAAAAAAAAAAATAAAAAAAAACAGAAAAAAGCGTTTTGGAATTTAAAATCTGACCACTAGTTAGTTAAATACAACATTATCCTCAGCGGTACCGAACGCAACTCAATAACGGAGTGTTTAGGATAGGGCTCGCAAAAAACCAACATTCTTTTATAAACAGGTGCAAGCAAAAAATCAACCAAAAAAAGTATACTTCTTTTCCATTGTTGTTCTGTTTTTAATACAATACGAAATAGCCACATTAAAAAAAAAAAAAAAAAAAAAAAGGATTTTCAAACGAATGTGAGAAAAATTTTCATTCGTAAATCTAGATTTTTTTTTGTTCTTCTTTTTTGTAAACGCAACACTCTGCGGCGTGTTTAACTGCTATGGCTATTACACAGTACGAGGATGTGTAGTTTGGTCTTATAAATAACACTGCCTATTTCACTAATTCTGATAAACTGTGTTACAGATGAAATAGCTCTGGAAGAATTCTCAAGAATGTTAGCAACTGTTTTACCATTTGTAAAAGGGGGCCGATGGAATGAGAGTACTGGACAGTCACATAGTATGTGGGGAGTTGAAGGGACAACACACTGGCAACAAAAATGAAAATTCATAGGGCTCTCTGAAAAATAAAATTATGCGATATGGATGCGTGACCCATGTGCAGGCGGCAAAGGGCACAGAAATCTCTGCGGAAAATGCTTTTTTCTCGGCACCATGGTTTGATTTAGCCCTAAGAAAGTCTGGCACGAGGGCCAATACGCTTTCCACCAGTACATGAGATTATTAAAAATGATGTTTTTGTTTGCTACTTATGTTTATGTATATGTTTTTTTTGTAATATTTTAAATTCAAAAAATTTGGCTAATCATTCAATGATGTACTATCACGAGGGAAAAAATACTCATTAAAAAGGGGTCCAGCGATTTACTATGTTTTACTCTGCGCACATCACAGCCGGTGTCCAATATTTATGGTTAAACTGTTCGGATGATCTCCTAGTCCGCATTCATATTTCCGAGCACATTTTTTACAATATCAGCTACATAAGGAACGCTCAAATTTTTATGTAATATATTACTGGTTGGATACCAAAGTACGTCTATTAACAACTTTAATATTTTGTTCCGGACTGTTTATATTATTCGTATATAGTTTTTCGTACAGCCCCGAAGCCGCTCTCCGTGTGTCCAAAATAGTCTAATGATAACTACCGGAACAACTTAACATACTCGTACTATAAAATATAGAAATAATACTTTTTTTGCGTTTCCACGGTATTATTAAATTAGCTATATAGTCTTTACATGCTTAAACTTATGAAGGGACTTCTTATCCATCAACCTGCACACTAATAAGAAGTGTATTCATTATGTTTCCAAAACCGAAAACCGCCACCGAACGCAAACGTGAATTGCGGAAACGAAAACGGGACGACGAACTGTGCAATAATGAAGAATTTACCACATTTATACGTGATAGATACTCCTTTTGGTTCGAAAACGGTAGATTCAGAAAAGTTTGAAGCGTTTGATAGCCTTTTAAGTCAACCGCCTCCTCTGTTATACTAATAAAAAATTGTTTACGTTTTTTGGCGAATATTCAATTTATGTTCAAAGATTTTCATCATTGAGTCATGGTATACCTAAGTTGAATTGCACTCTTTCTAGTGAATAATCAGTAAAATCAGTCTATATAAATATGAGTTATACGCGAACAAACATAAAAAAAAAACATACGTGACGAATAACCTCCTTCTTTTGGGAAGTCAGTAAAAATTAAATTATTACAAACATTACGTAAAATTAGGATATTTTTTCTAATGCGGGCCGACTTAAGAATTACTTTGTAATTTATATATATATATATACTAGGGATTCCTCCCCTAAAACCCGAATTTAATTTAAAAAAGATAAGAAAATTTTTCTCCATGAATTTCTTCCTACGATAAAACGTTTTTTTTCTTTTTTAGATTCTTCTGCATTTCTATAATGTTTAGATAGTACATAATACTTTTCTAGAGGATGTCTTAATGAAAAGCATTGATCCGGTAACAACGGAAGCTGCATTATATTATTACCCGATTAGGAATAGAGAAGATAAATATAGTGAGGAATTGCCGACAGAGATGGAAAGGAAAACACATACAAGTTGTTATAAGAAGTAGGAAGCACAGCGAGAGAAACTGATAATAAAGGAAAGAATTTTTAGCTGAAATAACGAGCATTCAAAGGGAATGTGATTAGAATCACCACTAATTGGATCATCGTAATACAAAAGGCAGCAATTAAGGGTATAGAAAAAGGAAAATGCGATCAAGGAAGAAAGATCGATTCTACGTCGCACTAAGGAAGTAATAATAGAAAAAATAGAAAATCTACCGTGTGACAAAATTTGTTTCGGATAACATTATGTAGGGTAAACTTACCACGATGCGGAAGAAAAAAGAAATTAATAGGTAGGTAAGAGTCAATGAAACTATTGGAACAGTAAAGAAGATTATTAAATGACAAGATATGCGGTAAGAATTGAGAAAGCCGAGAAGTCGCATAAGGTGAAGAGAAAAGCACTAGTGATCATTAGTGAAAAGATGGCAGGGGATAATTTTGCACTGAGTTATAGAGAGTCGCTCGACTAGAAAACGATAGCCAATGTGAGATTTTCAAATACAGACATAGAATGAATATTGTCTTTTGGATAAAAAATAAGTCCTATACCCTTGACAGAGCGTCGGGGATTGTGAAGTTAAGGTTCATAATATACTAAGCCTAATGGATTTAAGGAGAATATTGGGGCCAGTTCTTTTTTCTCTCGGCCGCCTTTACCTTCCCAGATTTCTCTGAACTCAATCATTTCAGGCTGGGTAAATCTGGGAACGACTTGGATCCAGAACGAGACAAGTCTCGAATCCGTGACCTCCTCCGGTTGTCTTTTGGATAATGAGAGAAGATTTCAGAGCTCTAAGGCAAAGGTACAAACGGCAACTTTGAGTTCCATCGCGTTTGTAAAGGAATGGTATAGGAGAATTACCATAAAAATAAAGAAACAGTGATCAAGTTTGGGTCGAATAATAGATTTATAAATGATTAGAAGAATAGTTTTTAGACGGTTAAAACGTTTTACGGAAGGATTTGTAAAGATAGTTAGTATGCCTACGGAAGGGAAGACGATCGCGTTGAGAAAGACATCCAAGCAGCTAATGGATTCAGTATTAGGAAGAGGATAATTATATAATGAAACATGAAGCAAAGAGCGATTATACGGGCGCGCAGGGAGAAAACGTCTCACAGAGCTAGAAAGTGAGGCGTATGTTAGAAAAAGAAGGAAAGGGAATTCTCCTGGATGTCGGTAACGAAATTATCGGAAGTAGAGTACATAAGGATATCATCTGCAAAAGCAGAGAGAAGAAGGAAGTATGGAGAACTGTCGGATCCGTGCGGAAGCCCCTGAAAAATGCATCCGGAAGTGGAAAGAAATATGGATTCGTTCGGGGAAAAAATTAAACATATGAGTGGTGAAAGTGTGAGGAATATTAAGAGAAAGAAGTTTAGTCTTAAGCGTAGAAAGTTAAAACTTATCGAATATGGTACAGACATCAACGAAAATTGTAACAGTAAAATGTTTTCATGATAAGGGATATGTAAATATAAGAGACAAGTAAACTGATACAGCCAACAACAGGGTCAAGACTAGGGCAAAAACCGAACATATCTCTGGATCCTCTCACTAAAATCTTTAGCATAAGACTTAAAAAAGGCACGCAATAATTTTCTAAACTGGTGAAAAATTCAAACAATAAATGATATTATTATTATTATTATTATTATTATTAGACTTTATAACAGATTTAGGGTACGAGTGCTTAACAACTACTCATCAGAACTTTTTAATTCTTTTTCCTCTAAGCGCATCAATAGTAAATTCGAGAACAAGTTAATTTAAATACAAATTAATAATGAAGAAAAAGGTTAAAAAATATTTTTATTAAATGAATCAAACGGGTAAATGGTGAAGTTTATGAAAGTTTTAAATAATATGAAATAATTGCAGAGAAATGTAACATTTCATTGAAAAAAATTCCGAACGGGATCCTTTAAGATAACTGAAATTATTAGAATCGGAAAATAATTACAACTCTTTAGATTTCACTTTGGAAAATTTAGTGATGAATGTTTTAAAGCAAGTTTTGGAAACATACTGAAACCGCTAAAGACCGGCAACACCGGATTGCACGTATTTTCTACAGAATTCTGTGCGTTTCGAGGATAATTATTTGCTCAGACAAGCCCATAAATGATGTTTTCTGTTTTTTATTTATTTATTTATTTTTTGTTATTTTCTTAATTTTACACTTAATGTCTATTGCATCTTTTGAAATGTGGGTAAATGTCCTGTGTTGAAAAAAAAAGAAAAATTCTTTTTTGACATCGTGTTTAATTTATCATGATTGAGTAGTTCTTTCGAAAATTCAGCTATCGCGGTGTAGCTGATTAGTTAATTGTGTTTCGTTCGTGTAGAACCGGGTTCGATCTCCGCTGCCGTACATTGACGCATTTTCAAAAATTTTCCTTGTGTTCAGTTAATATCCGTAATTAACGGGCCTAAAAAAAGAAAAAAATAATTTAAAAAAAAAAAAGACTGTTCCTTACATTTTTTGCAGAAGCGCTTTGGACCGAAATTTCCTTAAGATCTCGTACTCTCGATTCGACATCAATAATAATGCGGAGTAAATAGTTTTAAATTTATTAAAACGCGAAGTTCGGCCATTCAACGTCGCATATAAGCGTTTAAAAGTGTTTTTTTTTTTTTTAAATAATTTTCCTCCTCGTACGAGAAAAAGCGTGGGCAAAAAATTTATTACGATGATGCCCCAGCGGTATTTCTTTAAATTGAAACTTTTAATGGAACTAAAAAATTTTGACTTTATTTGCATATTTTTAAAATTAAAGTTTTTTCTTATTTTCTTCTTTCAATTGGCATCAGCGGACTTTTTTCTTTTTTCCTTTTTTTTTTTTTTTTAAACTATAAACCACATTAAAAAATCGTCGATTTAATGACATAAAATGCATCCGAAAAAAAAAAATATATCCTACGTCCTAAAAGAAATTCCGAAGGAAGCACCTTACACGATGCCTTCGAAAGACTCTATCAAGACACGTTTAAAACGCGAAAGAATATACACGTTGAATGCTAGGTAATAAAGTGCATATTTTATTATGTATTTTTGTTTTTTATGAACGCACCGCGTATTTTTAAAAGTGATTACACAAAAAACATGGCGTAAAATTATAAATTCAGAAAAAATTATAATCCTCAAAACACATATCCAAATTCAATATTTCTGCGAATAGGTAGAAAATGACACTAATCTTTTTTCTGTTCCTTTTTCGGATTCTTCATAACCAAAAATATATGTATATAACATTTTTTGTAATTATCAGTTTAAATTTTCGCGGTGATTACAATAATTTCCACCTTCCGGAAGTCAATAAAGTTGTCGTCACGCTGGAACAATAATAATAATACGATACCTAAATGTACTCCGTCGTACATCAACTCGATATAAATATCATTTTATCTATGCGTCGACAGAAGCTCTGCCTTGGGTATTATATGAAAAAATTCCTTTTTCACCTTCATTTATTTTATACGAGTAAAATATGAAAAAGAAAAGAGGAAAGAAAAATGAACAACTGTACGCTTCGGTCAATCCGAATATATTCGTTTTCAATCAGCCGACACACTTTGCATACGGCCGAACTTGATTCACAACCAAACAACGGCAAACTACACCGCTAAAAGTGCAGCTGTTCTATAAAGGTTCTTATTCTGTTGTCTCCGTTGTTAATGCCTTTTGCTGTTTCCTTCCTTCACGAAATACCGATTAATTTATTATTTATATCCTCGAATTACACCATTCCACAAAACTATGTCCGAGAGAGAACGAATCAGTACAACAGAGCAGGAAGAACAAGCGACCTAATGGAATATATATATATATATATATATATATATATATGTATACAGAACATTACGAATTAGAAGATAAAAAGCGAAATAATAATTATTTCGATCAATAAGGATAGAGAGAAAGCAACAAATGATAATATTATATCCACTTCCTCAGACAGAAGTTTTTTATCACCATTATCCTCTCTCCGACGCGGGCCATACCGCTCGCACCGAAGTGCGCCTTATTAAATTTGCCTCGCGCCGCATGCGGCCAAACACAGCTATCAGCTGTTCCCCAGTCGATTATAATCATTTCAATCTTCATGCCGCCGCCGTCTCTTCTGCTTCTTAATATTTAACCGATCCTATCCAATTTTCTTTGCTTCATTCGTGAGCGAAGCAACATTGCCGTCGCAACACACAGTCATTAATTGTGTAGGATGAAAAGTGATTAGAAAAGCGACTAAAAGCGACTAAAAGCGACTAGAAAAACGACTAGAAAAGCGACTAAAAGCGACTAGAAAAACGACTAGAAAAGCGACTAAAAGCGACTAGAAAAACGACTAAAAGCAACTAAAAGCGACTAAAAGCGACTAGTTTTAAATAACAACGTGAGAAAAGCTATATAAAATACCGTCCACGGGATGGAAACTCTTTGCAGAAATACATTTGTTTTCGACATGCTCGCTATTTCGATTTGTTCGAGACCTTGTCCGGTGTGAATCAAGTGCCGCTTAGAACCGACAAAATATCTCGAACGTCTTAGGCTAGAACTTTTTTGGTGGGTAGAAAAATTTGTGGGATAACATCATTAACTGTTACACTAGTTATGCGTCAGCTAGGAAGTGTAGCAACGTACAAGGCTTATTTTTCCATTGGTACAAGTACATACCGGTAGCGTAGCCGTCGGAAGGTTTCTTTAAGGAGAAAGCTTGTCTCTGGAAACTAGAAAAAATATCCTGAAGACAAGTGACTTTACTAATTGAATTCTCTTTTTTGCTAATTTAATATAAAATTCGAGTAACTTATTAAACGACAATCTTATTAGTATGCCTGATTACGGATTATTTTAAAACTGCTTTTAAAAGTTTTTTTTTTCTTTTTTATTATTTATATTTAAACCATCTCAGGGAGTCCCCGGCCACTGATGTTTCCTTTACCGCTCATTGTGACCTTTCGTAATCAATATTGTTTTTATCGGCTGACCGCTTCTTATTCGTACTTCTGCACATTGAATCCAGAAACCGCTGAAGGATTATTTATTTTTTGGTGAACAAATCTCGTTGCATTTTTACTATCGAGAGAAAGAAAAAAAGATGCACCTGAGCGTAATTTTTTACACGGAACATTTTCGGCTGGCAGATTATCGAAAAATGGAAAATAGGGAAAACTCTACTCGGTTGTTAATTTATTTGTTTAGTATGAAGTTATAGCACGTGTAATTGTGCAGGACCACAAGGACGATACTTTTGAAAACGGTGGCAGAGGGACGATTTGTGTTAATTTTTGGATGTAGTTTGCTAGCTTCTGGGGCGTTCTTCTCACCAAAAATGTACCTCGCTTACTGATCTAATTTAACATTTCGATCACCCCCGGGGGAATAGCGGTTTTTACCGACTTCTGACAGGATAGTTTCAAGCGACAAACAAGGGCTCTTTATTAGTTACCGATTCTGTCTGTCGCATAGTTAATAATTGCTTCGTAGCTTTTAATAAAATTACAAATTCACAACACGGTTGAGTTGGCAATAATTGGCACAAGAGACATTAACAAAATTTTGTTTGTAGAAAAAATGTTCAAAAAAACCTACAAAATAAAAATGAGCCCCTGAAAATAAATGATTAAATGAATATTTTACATTTGAATTGGCCAGAGGAAACTTTTTAAAAAGATTATTTATATATGCTTATTAGTTATTTACTAAAAGGAACGAAATTGTCTCCTCGCCATTTAAGATACCATCGAGCGCCACTCGGGACTGCTTGCTTGATCAATTTCTATTACGATTTGTTCTTCCGAAGGTGTATTATTTAATTCCGGTTGCTTAATTTCTCCGGGCCCAGACTGGTCTATTTGCAAAAGGATTCAACGTTCATTATATGTGTTCCAGCAGGAAAGTTGTCCAATGCGGCCAAATTCTTCTTCGGACTATTAAAACGGGAAGCGGAGAGAATAATTTCAAAGATTATATACTGAATTCCTTGTGAATTGTAGTTGATACGTGAGAAAGCATAATTCGATTTTAATCCGCTGCGATTTGATTGTTTGGTAGCCCATCTTTATTTCACTCGGCGAAAAATGATAATTAGTAAATCTGTTAAAATTTGACAATGGCCTTATATTTCTTCGTAAAAATTGATCCTTTTAAATTTTACTCATTAATAGGGTACGCTTTTGGAGTAACAAAATTTTACATCCGCACATAAAACTATATCATTATACTCCATATCGATTTTCTTCGGGAGTAGCTATCGTTAGTCACTGTTGCGCTGTCTTCGGATGATCTGACATCGAGTGAGTCCTCTCCCTCATTACTGTTCTTGATGGTCTATTCTCTTATGCCAGATTTTACTGGGTTTTTTTTTGGGCCAAGCAGTATTGGTCACTTACTGTTAATCAATACGATTTAGAACGATCATAGCGTAAAATTTACGTAATTATATTTACTCAATCCACATAAGTAAGTGGTAGAAGTTCAAATTTATTAAATGAACTGGAGATAGAACACCAAAGAACCTTTAAAAAAACCCAAAAGTAAGATTGCAGATAAAAGAGAAAAGGAAGGAAATTAAAAAGAAAACAAACTTGCCGGTTCAACTGTTTGAGCCCACTCGAAAGAGGTAAACTATCCTCGGGAACCGCAATTCGTAATATCACCTCGGTTAAATAAGTATGTGGTTTATACTTACAAACTTGAACAAAATAGCTAACGTACGGTTATCACAACATAGTAATATGGCGGACAAAATGGAAATTAACTCATCAATAAATAAGATTCTACTGCGATGAAACCAGCTACAGATGAAAAACAAATGATTAATGTCCTGTTTGAAACTAATACTGGTGTGTCTGTCACAATTCCGGTTCGAAAGACTAGCGACAGAGAAATTCTGGACTAGAGTGACCGGTGTGCAACCTACACATAACCGTAACAAATCTACGAACCATTCTGGACGGGACCAAAGGCGAGATATGACTAAACCAGGACAAATTGTATAACACTATATGTTTTACCTTTACTTAATACAACCAA
This sequence comes from Icerya purchasi, assembly GCA_039619475.1. Classification (NCBI taxonomy): domain Eukaryota; kingdom Metazoa; phylum Arthropoda; class Insecta; order Hemiptera; family Monophlebidae; genus Icerya; species Icerya purchasi. The sequence goes on along the minus strand of CM077116.1, from coordinate 340,437,156 downwards.
TCCGCCCTATTATCCCTTTTAATTTTCTCAAATAAATCAGTTGACGTAGTGTAAACCGATCTCCACATATATGTACTAGCGATTTTAGATCTACCACATCAACTCTATCATTAAGAAGGATATCGCGATGACTGGGCAGCCAGCAAAGCTTGATAGTTCCACCACGCGTGTGATACTCGAGCATTTATTCCTAGTTCTCTCCGTACAATTAATATTTCTTTTTCAGTTGAACCGGAGATACATAACACGTTAAATACTCTTTTCTAGCGAGCAAATTAAAACCGATTCCTCGCAGACGCAAATAGTCTCACAGAGCCAACTTTAAACACACCGCTTAATCGATATGTATTTTTGTAACCTCATCTCTTTCTACCTCTCGCTTGCCCTCATCCATTCGGTCGACATTATTGAACTGCCCGAATTTCGACGCGGCACCAACAAAATATGAGGGTTTCTTGTTCTGCCGGATTGTCTAATTTTACCATTAGTCGTCACGGTGTACACAACCTTGGCTCATTTACGTCTGAATAACCTATAATCTGTTTGTAGAACGATAAATATTGATTCAACCTTGATCTCTTTTGCAGACGACCTGTGTGCATCCTATTTAATGGTCAGTCACAGAACAAACATGAGGAAGATTGAAGTGGTTTGCCAAAAACTCGAGCAGTGTGTTTTTTAGACATGGGTTTAACCTTCTCAGTGGAGAAGTGTGTAAATCTATGTTAACAGGGAATCGCCACATTCGTGAAAGACTGTCAAAGGACTTAATATTATTGCAGCGGAATCGATTTCCCTGCATGACGAAATTAAATACTTAGAAGTCACAATTGATCAAAAACTAAAATTTACAAAGCACGTAGAAGAAATAGTTATTATGTGTTGTAAAATTTATGATAAACTAAGGAAATTACTTTCAAACTAAACAAAAGCAAAGACTATATAATTCTGCATAAAGTATCCAATCAATCTGTGGATACGGAGCATGTCGCAACAAAAAAAAAAACAAAAAAACAATAAACCTAGCTAAAAGTCATCGGAGAAAATATTTATTAAATATGTTTATATGGACGTCCCCAAGCCGTACTATTTTGGATAAGTAGGCGCCAGGCGTGTAGTTTTGACTTTGCAATTGAAAATTTATATTCCTTATTTAAAACCCTAAGCGTAGCATCCAAAAAGAATGATTTGACCTTATTTTTGCATTTGTTTTTCCTTTTGCGTACATTATCAATTTTGTCTCTAAGTCGTTGCAGCTCCGGGTTTTACCAATAGTCTCCACTGTTTGAAGCGGAGACCTCGGCTGGTGACGTTAATTTTAAACATTTTTTTTCTTCAAATCGGTGGCACTGGTGCAAACATGAATGTCACATTGAAGAGTATTAATATAAATATAATTGATGTTTTTTAATAATAGATTAAGATCTAGTCTTTTAAAAAAGTTAGTTTCGGGTTTAGGAATATTCCATAATAGAGATTATATTGTGGCGTTAGGTCAAAGTGACTTATCGAGAAGGTAACCAATTGTTGAATTCTGCTGTGTACGATGAGATAATCGATGAGATGCTCTTTCCATTGTAATTAGGTGTTATAATTTTAACATATTTGCATCGAACGATTTACGCTAGAGCGTCATTAGCGGACAATTATTATTCGACTTTTTTTTTTATTTTTTTTTTTAATGATTGAAAATAGTATAAAAGAAAATGACGTGATAATTTTATGAACATAGAAGGAAATCAGAAATGAAAAATGATCTCTTTTCAGAAGAAATGTGTCTGATAAAAAAAAAAAAAAAAAAAAAAAACAAAACGAAACAAAACAAAAACAAAAACAAAAACAAAAAAGAAAAAAAAAAGGATAGTAAACTTTAAAATAAAATTTAATAGTTCACGCGTTATCGTTACACAATGCGAGAAAATAGGTAAAAAAAGGCATAAAATCGACGCGGCGGTTGCAGCGGTTAACGGGACTGAAGGTGTACTCTGGCACCTCTCAACTGTACCGTAATGATCAACATTAACAATGGCGATCGCAGCGAGATTGGATAAGGTTCGTAAAAGAAGCTGTCTACGGCCGGGTGTTGCCGACGATGTGTTAGAAAATATCGGTAATAAATGATAAATCGTTCGAAGCCCTTTTTTAATTACCGCGGAATCGCTAAACATAACACTCCCCGGCTCATTTAATTTTCAGTTCGATCAAACGATCAGTCACCGGTAGATGATCGAATCTCTTCGAAATCCGTTTTTACTATAGAATGTTTACAGGCTCTTTACATCGTCAATTGTATTTTCTTTTTAATTTGAACTCGGGGCCGTGTTTAAGTAAGCCATTTTTTCGATCATGTGACCAGCGTGACAAAAAACATTTTTTCCATTTCCCCGAGAGAATTCAAAGAGAAATATATAAGTAAATCACAACATGTTCTTAATGGATTCGCGTCTTTCAACTTAAAAAGAAGCCGATTGCACTAGAGCCTTGCTTGTCGAATCACAATGATGTGCGATTGAAAGGATCGATTTTATTCACCGAGTATACTTTTTTCATTTTAACGGTAAATCAAGTTACAAAATTATTCGAACGCGGAAACAGATTAATAGAGTCGCATAATTTGTAATAAAAAGGTTTTTGTTAATTAAATTACTTGATCTGCCGTTTTAAATGTTCAATATGGCGTGTAAATATGTGATAATGTCGAAATAGTCATTGAAAATGGATTAACGTCTTGCAACTACGAGTTGCTCTCAAGTTTAAGAATCCATTTAATCAGAATGAAACGATTTTACCAGAAGAATCTGACATTCAAAAGGTTACCTAGTCCTTTTTCTTCAATTGTAAACTGGTATGCAACGGTTGTTTGTCTGAAAAAATTTCGAACGATAATTACGTTAACATTCTTGTAATCGCCAGGTTTTCCGGTTTTTTAGAATAGTAGGTCGTTAAAAGATTTCTAGACGTATTCGATTTTCTCGTTAATAAATTGAAGTTTTCCGCTGGAGGTTCTGGGGAATGAAATGGTTTAAGACTGATTTCAGGATCAATTTTTATACTAAACAAAATGTTGTTGGTAAACACATGAAATTAACCGCAATGAATAATCTCCATCCAGATAAACAACCTAATCATTTTTTATCAACTTCAAAAAAGGGCTTATTTTCTTCTTTTTGTCTGCGTGGCTTTTCACGACGAATTCTGAAAATTCTTTCTTTATGGGAAAGTTTACTGCGCTATAAGTACCGATGTTGAATCGATGATTTTCATGAAATAACACGAAATAAAAAAAATAAAAAAACTTTTTAAAGATAGCCTTTTATTTATGCACTAAAAACTACAAAATAACTTTATTAATGTGTGAGACTACCAGATACACGTATCTTAACATTAAAATCTGAACCACAAAATATTCTGAAAAAAAAAAAGCGGCCGCCGCAGATTAATAATTAAATATTCAAGGATGCGCATTTTTTAAACCTTGTTCAAAATTTTTAACTATAAAGCTGAGCCACGAGTGGAGGCCATACGTTGTTTTTTGTGCTTTTTTAAATTTTTGGTAAACTTCCGATGTTTCATTGAGAAAATGAAATACGAGTTTGCTCCGGACAAATAGCGCGCTCTTTCCAACAGTATATCATATGCCCGGAAAAAAAAAATACTTTTTTTTCAAAAGTTCGAGCTTTCGAAGCCCCGAGGGGCTAATTTTAAAGTTGAAAACCTAGATGTTGCATAATATTGTATTGTCATCTATAACAAGCATTTCTACAAAAGGACACTTTTTTAATTCATCCGGAAGTAGGTGAAAAATCGTTTCCAAAATCCCCCCCCCCAGTTCGGCGCTCCGAGGGTCTTATTTTGAAGCTAGAAACCCAGATATTGTATAGTATTGTATTGTCATCTATAACGAGCATTTCTGCAAAAGGATACTTTTTTAATTCATCGGGAAGTAGGTGAAAAATCGTTCGCAAGATTCTCTTCAGACAGACAGACAGAATGACCAAGCGATTTATATAAAAGGCTATAAAAAAGAGATCACTTTCGAAGAAATTTCCAATAGTCGTGATTTACTTAAAATAATATCACCGTAAAAGTGTCAGTTAGAAGGAGAACGATTTTTTTTTTTCTCGTTAATATAGCTAAACAAAAATTAGCTACCAAATTTAAAAAAAAAAAAACCCTCCCTTTAAACGGTAGCTAGAAAGTTCATATATTTTAATCGACATTTTTTCATCATTAGAATGTAGTAAAAATACAAACCTCCAAAATTTTATAGTTTGAGGGGTAAAATTTTGAATTTAAGTATGAATGCAAGTGACTTAAAATAATTAATCAATGGTAATCGGCATGGAAATGCAGATTCGAACGTTGCAAACGAATTTGTAACATTCATAGTGTCATTTATAAGCTCTTATAACGGAAATATTTCGCGTGTCTTGACACTGCTGTTACAACTTTTTATCATGTGCATACCAGCGATACCCCTTATTTAAACAAACACGTACCGAGATCAATGATTAGCTGATACAAGATATCGCAGAGTATATGGTTTTAAGTCATCAAATAACATTTTAAAAAAAGGGGTCACCTTATAGAAGTACTCTTTCTTCGCTTCTTAATTTGAAAAAGTAGCCAAAAAGTTTTAATTAGAATATAGGGAAGATACGGAGCGCCAAAATTTCAATATTCAAGAGGCAGTGGGCGCGAGTGACTTATAATATTATCAACGTTATAAGGAATTTGAAACACCCGAAACAGTTCATCACCGCGCGAAATTTGAATGTCGTACTCTTTAACCGATATCCAATTTTGTAAAAAGGTTGCGGGGCATTTTTGGCTAAAAAAGTATTTACACTAAAAATTGCGAAATGAAATTGCTTAAAAAAATTTAAAAACTTGCAAAATAATACGATTATACTTTTAACAACATTCCCTCACCAAATTCAGATTGCAACAATAATTGAAACCCACATTAACTATTCTCGCGTTTTCAATGCTTGGCTTATAAAAAAAAAAAACAAAAAACGAGTGACTATATTATTAAATTCATTTTAATTATTTCTAATTACGATTGTAATATTTGATTTTCACTCTGAATGCTTTTTAAGAATAGTCGCAATATCCTTAATTATACTTTAAAATATATTACCTGTTATCAAATAATTATTTTTCACGCTTTTCATTATAAAATTGTTATTAATTTTTTTTAGTAAATCTTAAAGTCGATCTTTTCCAATAAGCTAATTAACTTTTTTTTTTTTTTACCAAAAAAAACCTAACTTGTTTACTAGCTCCACCTTTTTATCGAGTTCCTCTGATCGCGTCGGTAGAAATTATCTGATTGACGCCATTTTGAATATTCATTTTGATTTTTCAAAATGGTCAACGCGATTTAATCAAGCGCTTTTTACCGCCTTCCCGTTTCCTTAAATTTGACTACTACAAGGTGACTTTTCTTTAATTTAGCGCAACTGCGTCTTAATTAGACGAGCGGTTCTTCAAAATAAACAGATAATCGACAAGAAAAGGAGACATTGTGATCAGGTGTGAATGAGTTTGATTGGCGAAGGCTGATAAAAACATTGTAGACCTCAAAAGGTTGAAGGTTGAACGAAAAAATATGAACAAAACACCCTCGTTACAAAAAAAAAAAAAAAAAAACATTTAAATTACGGAATGTTGAAGTGTGGCTAATTGTTCAACGTCATCAAGTCTCCGATTAAACCAAACCGAGAGTCTAGTAGCGTCTTCTAAGAGTCACTAGTGTAAATTGGAATTTATTTTAAGGATGAATTTTAACCAGTTATGAAAATTTAGAAGGCGGTAATCAAAATTTATTCTAAACAGGTGGTGGTCACTTGTTGTCGTCGTGTACTAAAAGCACAACTCGAATCAACTCCAAAAGAAAAAAACAAAAAAAAAAAAAGATTGTAGTACAGGGGCACTTCAGAGCTGTTGCAGAACCCGCTGTCAGGACACCGATAGTGGAACGGGTCTGGTAACGATAGAAACGTTCGCAGAATTGAAAGGAAAGGGCGACGAGACGGTTTTTGGTATTTCCCAACCGGTCATATCTGCCGTGCGACAGAATCGACTTTAAATGGCGACGGGCGGGCTTTAAGGTTTATATGAAAATCTCGGAACGTCAGTAGGCAAATTTTAAACAGATTTGAAGGAAAAATTAGACGAAATTAGAAAAAAATGTCAGGAGGAAAATTGAACGATTTCATTTCTATTTATTTATTTGATAAAACAGTCGCCGGCTGCTCTAACGGACCATGTGCGTCCGAGGCTGAAAGGGATACTAAATTAAATTAAGGAGTTTAAGAGAATAGTAGAAATCGGAAGATATTTCGAATATGATGACAGGGAGAATCGAATAACAGTTGTGGGAAGGGCGGAGAAGGGCTTTTTCTAAATTAGATAGGAGCGCGTGGCAAGTTGTTCGTAAATGATTGGAAGTTTGGAAAAAGGAACAGAGAGACTAAGGTTGAAGCGCTGTAAGAAATAGGAATAAATCGGCCGAGTATAAAATGGTTCTTGTCTAGATCGGAAAAGGGAAATCCGAGATAGAGCATTCAAAATAAGCAGAAAATGATTTTGTTGTTTTTAGATCTCTTTACTAGGTTCCAGGATTTAATTATAAGGGATTTTAAGAATGTTTTCATATGAACGGTATAAGAAAAGTGAAATGATACGAATCGAAGCAAGGAAACCTCTCTAGCAACTTGGTAGACGGTCTCGAAAGACCCCCCCAATGTTATGTCTAAGGATCCGAATTAAAGATGCGAAGATCCGAGTAAAAAGATCGTGGAGAAAAAAGGACGCGTTGTATAATTGCATTATCTGTATAAAAGTTATGAAGAGACTTTTTGACACTGAGTGAATCCGCTGAAATTAAAATACTCGGAGAGAAGCGATGCAGCGGAATGGAATTTGAAGAGACAGCAAAAAATTCAGCGGAGAGTACGAAACGATACTTTGAAAGTCGGAATCGTTCGGTGATAGGGTACCGCAAAATAAACCAGCGGTAAATTGTTGACAGCACTGGTTTACATCTGAACATATCAGTGCCAGCTTATTTTAAGAGTGCGAACTGACTCCGTATTCAAAGTTTCGTAAATGAATACGGCTTAGAATGTTCCTGAAAATGTCACATTCTTCCGAATACGACTCTGATTAGTAATACGTATTCTCTCTATTTACATGCTACGACATAGATTCATTTTTCGCGACCAATTGTAAACACATAAATTGATTGAATTTAGCCGAAATAAAAGTTATTTTTAAATGGAAATCTTTTGTTTAGCCGGCTGTTAGCTCTCGTGTTCTGCGCATTCGTGAAACAACAAATTTACTCGTTTAGTTAACATTCCCCTCCTTTCCTCATAATATATACGATTTAAAACATTATATAAGACATGAATGAAACAAAATTATAAAAATTTCATACCAATTATAAATTTGTATGGCGTAGTATTAGGACGATTATACATGATTATTAAAAGTAACTATTAAAATTTACTGAACACCAGCACGTATGTGTAATAGTACTAGATAATATCTCTCCAGTAGACTAGAAGAATTCGCAAAGAACTCCAGAGGGGGTAATCATTTAAAGCGCTCACCGCTGAATACTTTCTTTCGATAGAGTTTCGAATGATAAATTCTTCGAAGGGCTTCGTTGCTAGAGCCGTAACTTTTTAATGGAAGTCATAATTTCGAGAACATTGTTAATTATCGCAACGCAATAATTATTATCGCAATCAAATGTATCTCACCAAAAAACAGGTATTTCTATAATAATTTTACCGAATAAACTCGTTATTTATCGTAATTCATTTCAATACTGTACAATACCGTCAAAACTTATTAACTTTCACAGGCGAAATTTCGATAAAAAACTACTATTAAACTGTCATACGGGAAATAATACTTCTTTCTCGATTTATATTAATTTACGTCTGCGTACAGGTATTTTTATATCATACACGTGGATTTTTGACTTTTTCTCCTTTCTTCCTATCGCTGTCGCTGTCACTACTTCTTTATAAATAGGCAGATAAACTTTTTCTTTTATTATTCATTTTTATTATTTATTTGTTTAAAATTCGGGTTTTGTTTTTTTTTTTATTCGCGTTGAAAAATATTTCGGTTCCAAAGCGCATGAAATTTTTGCACCAACTAAACACGACCCTGAAGAGCTCTTATTGTAGGAATTCTTCGATAGTAGACCACCTCACAAAAAAAGTATGATAATAGACATTTATTAATTTTAAACACAGGTCGTCGCTTGAATGTAAACGCGGATACCGACAGGGACGATTTTATTTCAAGTATCCGAAGATATTATTTCTAAAATAAATGTACCCTTACATAATAATATTCACTTAGTTTAACGGTAATTTTTTCTTATTAACTGTTAATTGCCATATTCCGTTCACTTCATTCGTGGAAAACTCATTTTAGCTTTAATAATCTGTTTTCTATGTGTGTATGCTCTTTCAGTACCTTCAAAACATTCTTAATTTTAATTAACATAATCTGATATTTGCCGCGGGGAATTTCCAAAATTCCAACTAAATTTTACGAATTTTTATCAATGTTAAAATTAAATTAAAAGTAACTTCTATTTTTGGCTAGCATTCTATCCACAAAAAAAAAAAAAATCCTATACTCCGGAAATTTTTTTTTTTTATTTATTTAATGAGCTTCGTGACTACAGCGAGAACCTTTATGGCCTAGATAGAAACAAAATGGAATTAAAATAGAATATAACTGACTTGTATTAAGAATGCTTTGTCTGTGTAGTTGGAAAAATCCTTGAGAATTGCGGCTTGAACTTGAGGGGAGGGTTGAAGGAGGATGACTTTGAGCATGTACAAATGTGATCACAGCCGTTAGGCCCTCTATGCCACAGTAAGAGAACAGTTGGGAGGAAATAGATTGAATAAGAGATCGGTGTAAGTGTGTGTTCAATACATAGACCAGTTATCACTGTGAGACTTCCCCGATTTGAGGAGTTCAAGGTATTACTTTTAACTGACGAAGCTTATTGTTTCCGATGTTGTGCTAACGATGCTTCCATAAAAGAATTATTAATTGTATATAATGTATAATAATGTTGTTTAAGGTCTTCAACAGTAGGGCGAATATGAATAGAAATTTTGCGGTTAAGTGTGTCGGAGCTTCCTCGATATCCACACAGCATCATGTCCACTGATTCCTTTTGTTGAAATAAAGTACAAGAACAATGCGTTTAAGATCGCATTAATGCATTGCGCAATTCGATTTGCTGCTAATGAATCTTATGCTAAATGGTTAAAGTGAAGTAAGGGAATTAGACAGTATAATTAGAAGTGAAGAGGAGAATATTTTGGTGATAGAAGATGGCTGTAAGCTTTGCGGATGAAATAGAGAAATGGTTTCTTAAGGGAATTTGTGTATTAATAGAGTATGCGTAAGCCACTCTATATTGAGTTTTAGAGTCATCGGTGTACCACTGGACGTGTTTAGGACATACCTCTGGAAAATTAGTTGTGATTTGACAAAGATTATATATTTATTAATTGATTTAGGGATTTCTGTCAAATTTAGTCGAACCACACGCGGAGTGATTCAAGAAATACGGTTGAGGATAGATGTTGTACATTTAACGGGACAATTTTTGGTAACTAGTCATCATCTGGATTGGTGAATTACTTGGATCAAAAAGGTGATCATGTACAAGTATACTGGGGGAGGTTTTAAAAGGAGCTGTAATAATAAAGTTAGAGCTAGAGAGTAATCGGCAGTAGTGAAGTAGGAAGATAGTTGCTTCATAAACTGTGTATTGCAGTAGTACGGAACGCTGCCGAGGCGATTTTGCCGATGTCTGGATATCGTATCGGGAAGTTTCAATGCTAATTTATTAGCTCGTCCGCGCATATTGGTGCTCCGTAATCGACTCTGCTGAGCACGAAAGATTTATAGAGTTGCAATAGTCTAATTCCATTGTAGCCGGTTGTTGGCTAGATATTTCATCATATTAATTGTCCGTTAGCATTTTGTTTTCAAACTTTTTAAGTACGGAATCGAGATTAATTTTTGGTCAACGTGTATACCGATAAAAGATTTATCATTATGTTGAATTAATATTTCATACAAAAACCCGGGTCCGCTAATCGGGAGCTGAGTTTCTTTTTCGGAAGATCACAAAAATTCAAAATTACTTTCTGAGGTGGCAGTTTAAGGTTTCTTATAGAAGTCTTAGTGGGTTTGAACTTAAGATATCAATGCTTTAGTTATCAGCAAATAATCGTTGTGTAAGTGGGAAATAGACATTTGTGACAGTGTTATTTATTACGAAAATAAAAACGGTTATTCTGTTTTGGACTTCATAAGGCGATGATAAAACGCAACTATCCTGAGAGCAATGAAACGGTTATTTAAGAAACTTTAGGGGAGTGAAAGAAAGCGACCGCAAAAGTCATGTTAGTGTAGTAACTAGCATATGTAGCATTGCCATATATGTATGTAACTAAATTCATACCTCTTTGTTAATACTTATAAACATAAAATAAATAAATAACCCTGATTAGCAAACAGGATAAGTGTAAAATAATTTACTTTAATAAATTTAAATTAAAAGAACTTAGTTTAGAAACGTTTTCGGGCATAGCCCATCATTAATTAACGATACAAAGTGAACTAAATCATAATTAACATTAATATTTATGTACCAAATTATTCTAACGCACGGTTCACATATCGAGTCACGGAATACTTAAGGATTATCTAAAAAGGTTTAAAATTTCAGATTCAGATAGATGTATTAGATGTAATTTGGAGGGTAATATAATGAGACACACATTTTATAAGAATGCAATAACAATAACATAATATTCAATGGTAGTATAGATAAACTCGCAAACAAACTTTTAAAGGAATTTAATAAATTTACAATTAACGAAATCGAGTGTCGTAACAATAGTATATGCATTTTTACATTAAAAGATCCTAGTATTAAGTTCATATGTTTAAATGGATAAGTATAATAATAATGTAATAATGTAAACTGGGATTAATGTGTCACTCCAAAATTCAATTGGGTGGACATAATTAACCTTACGGAAATACCACAAATAAATAAATATATTATATGGAGAAAAAGAAAAAAAGTTTAGAAAATTATGTGTAACATAAATTTACTATATTTTCAAGATTGATTATAATAGTACTCTTTGTAATTTCTTCTTAGCTGAATATAATTTATCAGCTCATCCTAATCCAATGATAAGATTCAGTGTTTGACAAGGCTATTGGTGTCCGTCATTTCATTCAATATTAGAGCGTAGTACTTAATTGAAACAAGAAAAAAAAAAAAAATCGTATTGATCGAATATATTTTAATATCTGAAAAATTTCCACATCAGGCGCTAGCATCGATGCGACGATATTGTAAAAACAAAGAAACCTCTTCAAGTAACCACATTATAATAGGCTATTAGTTGTTATAACGTGAACACTTCACGAGACCGTGTATATATTACCATTGTATGTGTATGTAAAGCGTTCACTTCGCTAATTCTACAATCTCACTTCAGTACTTGCCGATAACTTCATTGTTTACAAAAATATCATTCGACCCAAAATATTGACTTATTCTGGTCCGGTGTGATGCTTGACTTCAAAAACAAAAATTTTCAGCTCCTGCGAGTGTTGTCGTTGTATTTTAAGCGTCTCTCTCTCGTCGCACCGAAATTGATAATATGCATAATTAACTATAGTTGTTTTCTTTAAAATATTTTATACTTAATACAGCAAAAAAAAATTTTTGATCGGATCCACAACAATGTACTACGTGATTACAACTAACTTAGATACTACATATAAATGCATCTTGTGAGATTAAAATATCGTTAGCTAGTATGTATACACCTGTAAGCTTATGTAATAAATATAATTTGTAATTCTAATTATTTCGATTTTTACATTTTCTTTTTATTATTTTAATAATGTTTAAATGCTATACATGAACATTGTAACGCAGTTAGGTCTCGTTGAAGCTGGCGCGCATTTTACGTACTGCATACGCAGGTATAATTAATTTTTCTAAATATAGGTTCTTTCTAATATCTTATTAACCACCTTTGCGTATATCAAAAATACTGCCCTATTAATCCGCAACAGACAAGATTTAGAGGGGTAAGGTGAAATAGATGTAAAAAAATAAATAAATAAAAACGAACTAAACATTTTTAAATTTTTAACTTCGTCCTGTAAACATCTGTCTAAATTAATCAAATTTTACTATTAAAATTTAGATGGTTAATTTCTTTAATCTATTCATCCCTCTACTAGGATAATACAAGAATATTGAATTCGTTTTTTCAATTTATAATAAATAAAGATTATTTTATTATCGCACTTTGTATAATATCGATATTCCGCTCGATGACATCGCTAACTATTAAATTACAAAATTTATTTTATATATTTGTTAGTTTTATTTTCATAAGTTCAGCGTTCCACGCTTTTTACAGGTTAACAACAACTCGTTTTTAAATTATCATTCGGAAAGGTTTTTTTTTTTTTTTTTTTTTTTTTTTCGGGAGGCATTTAAAGGTACATTTCTTAAATATATTTGTTTAGTTCAATTATAGTTTATTATTCACACCTGTGTAAGTTACCTTTCGTCAGAAAATGTGAATATTAAAAGCGACTTTTTTTTTTTTGTTAAAAAAAATTTATTTATTTGATTATTCGCGATAATATAAAGTCTCAATTTCGGTTTTTTGTTCATTTTTTACTTCACCACATTTCGGATTAATAGGCGTGTCGGGAAGTTTTTACTCTCCCCCATTTACATATAAATAAATCTATGAGGAATTTCAGCCAAAACTATTCCAAGTAACAACATTTGTGAAAAAATTTTTTATTTTGTTTTTTTCCTTTCCCGCCATTATAAAAAATACATATAAAAAAAAAGGTTACACAATGTATACAATGTAATAGGCTCTCGCTAAAGGCTTTCTAATTTTGTTCCATCTTCTAAAGAAAATGCCACAGAAATGTCAGCCTTTTATTTTGCGCTTTTGTTAATGTATCCTTTTACCGGAGACTAGTGGGCATTATTTATCATTGGTTTTTGTTCCTTTTGTTAACCTGCTTAACTTCAGCTCGATTTTAACGAGAAGGAAGAATAGGGACACAGGCACACACTTTTCTGTTCCAGGAATATAAGTGAAAAGATCAGAAAGACGTATCCAAACAGAAAAACAGAGAAAGAAAAATGAGCCCTATGTGATTTACTAGCGGATACACTGTAATGCCTTCGAAATTGAGATAGGCAGACATTTCAGTTTTAAATAAGTAAACACATACGACAACATTAAACTTCACGCTTAGCGCGAATTAAATACGGAATTTTTTCCACCAAATCAAATGAAAATCAGTGTTTTAGTTAAGTTATAACAAAAAAACATAAACAAAGTAAAAAGAAAATAAAAACTTTCATACTTCACTAGAATGTTATAAACGGAATTCACAGCAACCTTCAGCTCTTAATTTCAAAAATGTTTTCCGTCTCATTTGGAAAAAGTTTTTATAATTTTTTTTTATAAACTCTTAAAACTAAAATATTTTAACCGTGTTCCTTCGGACGTGTAATGACACAATTATTTTTAAAATCTGTACTCGTGAATTTTTTTAAATTTTTCGATTTAGCGTAACATGAAAAAAAGAACTGTCACTTTTTTTTTTTGGAAAACTTTTCAATTTCTGAATTTAATGTTTAGTTTTTTATAAGAATATATTCAAACGAATCGTCAATACGAATTGGTAATTAGCCAATGGGGTGATTAGTAATAACATCTGATGGCAGTCCTAACAATTTCCTCATCTATCAACAGAGTTGGCTAATATTCGTACTTGCTGGGACGAATTCAAATAGTGTATATATATTCTTGCAAAGTATTCACGAATACTGTGTAAATGCTCAAAGCAATAAATATATATATATTTTTTTTTTAATTTCTTTTCGGTTCTACAATTTTTTTATTTTATTAATCCCCCCCCCCCCCCCCTTTTTATAAAATATTTCATTTGCAATTTATTTATTGTTTTTAACAATGTTTCTCCAAACGAATAAAACTACCATAACTGGTTAATTCTAATGGAAATTTTTTTTTTTTTTTTATTAATTTCTGTTAGCAATTTCTCTAACACAGGTGTGCACTGTGCTAGATATTTGTTAAAAATTATAAAGCCGACAAAAATTGTGAATCATATTTCCTACAATACAATAAAGGAAACTGCGTTGTAATTAACGTGGGCAGTGTCGGAGATTAATTCTATTTTAAACTTATTGACATATTCGTGGTATAATAGCACCTATTGTTAAAAAAATCATTTTTTATCAATAAAATAATATTCACGCGTACATCATAAAAAAAAAATTATAGTTTTTATTAGTTTTTAATTATTTTTGCAACGTTGCACCAAATCGAAAAATTTGAAAAAGCATAAAAAACGCATTTACTGTTGCAATTCGGTGATTGTACAACGCGATTAAAAAAATATTTTATAGTTTCGTTTTATAAAAAATCGGGTTTACATTTAGAAATCATGTTTTTTTTTTGTTTTTTTTAAAAAAACAATAAAAGTGTATTTTATTTTATTTTATTTTATTTTATTTTATTTGAGCAATTATTACAATCTTAAAATAAATCTTAAATAAGTAATAAATATAACAACTGAGAAAGGAACGAGAAATAAAAACTTAGCCCAGCGACTGGTTATATTTTATTTTTGTGTCTTTGACTTCTGACATTTGAAAAAAAAAAAAAAAAAAACAAAAAAGAATTATATACTTTTTCAAAAAAATAACTCAAAAGACATTTGTGATTAAGAGCTGAAACTGGTATGTCTTTTTTTTTTTTTTTAGTACCAAAATCATCCCCCTAAGAGTGGCGATAGAAAAAGCCGTAGATGCAGATTCGGCATATTTATGCGCCAATACCCTTTATCATCTGACTGCTAAACAATACACACTGGCCTATTTATTTGTGCGTAACTTTCGAGGTGCGCATTACATTCTAGCCTGATTTTCATTACATCTTCCAAAAATAATCGCCCCTTTTTTTTTGTTGCGTGTAATAAATCCAAATTAGATTTTCTTTACGTGACGCTACTACCTTTCAACATAGGTAAAGTGATTACCGGACTAAATCTGTACCATGGTTTTTCGAGATTGGTTCGATACATGTACAGGTGCAGAGCGGTTTTGGCGATTTTCGTTTATTTGACAGGCACACCTAGCGTAAAGATTTCTCCCCCGTAATACCTGAATTAAAACGTCTTTCTAAACATGTGAAAAACTAAAAATGTCAATACAAACGATCGGGCACAATATAGGCGTTACGTTAGAGGATGTATGAAATTTTACAGTAAAAAGTTATCGATAATTCAGCAAAAAATCGTAAACTCCGTCTAAAAATTCTCACCGAACTGATTGGTCGGTGCAGTATATTTGACAACAACTCGATGCTCGATATCGCCGCGAATTTCAACGAATATTACGAAAGCGGCGACATCTAAGAATTTCGATAGAAAATCTTCGATTCGCAGAATTGCCGATGATAAAGAAAATTAAGTTTATTTCGGCTTTTCAACACACCATTCATTAATAATCTCGACCGAGTAAACGTAGCGTGGTAGTAACAAATATGGAGCTGTCCGCGGCAGTAGCACAGTATCTGAAGATTCATCTCGACATTTGTCTGCGGTGAAACTCTGAAAATCATTACGATCTGTCCTGGATGCGCTTAGAAGAATAAAACGATTTTGTCTAAACGATGTTAACAAAAGATAGGAAAAAATCCACATCGGTTGAAAAATGATCTGACCGATAGGTGGATGTGTGACGACGATAGACGCTTCTGTTAATAAAGTAGAGAGACCTTCGCTCCTCTAATGGAATTCGCTAACCTATATCGGCAGGAATTTCTCGTTATTTACCATTATTATCATTCGAACGTTCAAGAGGTGTATAACAGCGATCGTTAATGATCATTTTTTCTTCGCAGGACTCAGCCTCGCTAGTGTGTAATGTCAAATGAAAAATCAACCCCACCTTGCGCGTTTGATTAAAAAGAATCACCGAAAGGGCAGTGTTGTCCCGGGTGATTTTACCGGGCACGTCCTTCTCGTTGAAAAGGTGGGCCCAGAACCCAATTCCGGAGACGACTTTTACTTTTTATCGCATTCGTGTGTAATTATTGCACACAAAAAAAGAAAAAAATTTAAACCGGTTTTTTTTTAAACTGACTCATCTTAAAATTATCTGGCCACCAATAACCATTTTATACATTTATTACGAAAACGGGAGAAGAAATAAGTACCGTACTTGTTTCGGAGTTACTTACATGGGGAATCATGGCAATAATAAAATAAAGTTACTATATCGTTTATTTACTATTAACTTTATTTTATTATTGCCATGATTCCCCATGTAAGTAACTCCGAAAAACATGTCGGCTCTATTTTATATTTTTAATAACAATTATTATTTTCTGTAATAGGTGTTTTACGTATACTTTAAGTGAAGTGATAAAACAGAAAATGGGCTCGAGCATTTATATTTCAAATTTATAGAGTGGTTTAAAAATGAATTGTTAAACTGAAACATAAGGTGCTGAACGTATGAATGTAAAACTAATACAATAAATTTATAGGTTAAAATTTACCGATGTCACCGCGACGCACAGAACCGTTATAATAAAAAATGATAATAAAACATTATTTATGTATCAACAAATCGAAAAAAGGCGAATTCAATATTCTCCTATTGTCATATCGATTACAAAAAAAACAAAAAAACATGACAAAATTTGATTGAATCGTATAACAATGTTAAATTTAAAAGCATTTATTTTACTTGTTGTTTATTTATTTAATTTTTTTTTTTTTTTTTAAAGTTACATTACGAACCGTTAGATTATTAAGGCAAATGGAAACTGTTGGAAATTTAATTATTGGGGCGGTATTTTATTTGTTTCGATATAGCGCCAAGCTTTGGTGTTGATAAGATATTTGAAGGTGCCTTATGTAAGGGAAAGTTTAGATTAAACCTGGCCGGGAACCCATAAAAATGTTGTAGCGAGAGTAGAGTACACGTATATTATCCTTTAAGTTTAGTTTGGAGTCTGGATAGCTTTGATAAAAGACAGGCGTTTTGGGATAACAAGTTGGACGAGAGAAATCCAATTTGGATCTAGCAAACAGCACAGAGATCTTTATTCGGAATAAAAGGGCAGCGTAAGATGCCAATAGGTGTTCAAACTTTTGTGGCGTTTTCGTACAAAGTGTTGCTGAAAATTCCATCGTGTCTGAAAATCCTCAAAAATTGATTGTAATATTTTTTATACTAACTTATAAAATTGGAAATATTAGATTTGGGAGAAAAGTAAAGCGTTAAGACAACTTAAAGAATTTGATAAAATAATAAGCCGCTTTTGTTGGATATCGGAAGAAAAGGTAAGCGCTTTCATAATCGAATAGGTTTCTAATTTGAACTTCCTGATTACACGCCTACCGGGGACGGCAAAAGACACTCTTACAGATGATCGTCTTTAGAATCATCGGTGTGTACAAAAAAGTGTAGCCACTTTTATTTTGTATAACGGAAATATGATCTAGGTTGGAAAAGAAGCCAACGTAAATAGGACTTACAATTAACCATCGAAATCAGAAATTTTCGAGAATAAACGAACTTTGACAAGATAGGAGGGAGATCGATAATTAATAAGGGTTTATAAGGAATTTTCGGAGTGTGTGCAAGTAAAGAACAAAAAATTTACTGGAAGAACATCTCCGCGTGAGAAAAATATACAAATATTTGAGGGATAAGAAATTATCGGAGAATGAAACAAACTTTGGGAAAAACTGATCAGCCGGTTGTTGGTCTCTTAACTGCATCGGAATTAAATACATAAGCCTCAACGCCTAAAACTGATTCCAGGTTAAGGACAAACTCGAAGGCACAGGGGATTCCGGCAAGTAAATAAATTATAAGCCGCTAGTACTACTGGAATAAATAATATCGATTAGACGATTATATAAAAGTGGAAGTTAAAAAAGCTTCTTGAATATCGATAAACGCGGAAATTAAAAACCTTTTGTTAAGGAAACGTTGGTATATGTCCAATATTAAAGTATACAATCCAAAGAGCTTCTAGATCTGACATGAAAACAGAAATTTTGTAGTAAGGAGCTAGATTTTAACCACCAAACCAATTTATTCTTGATAACGGTTTCAAAGAGAGTTTGCTGATGCAAGATGCAAGTGAAATGAGACGAAGTGACTTGGCTACTGATCTATGGGTCCTCACCGATATTTCTTGATCAAGATGGGGTTATCAATTCTATCACGAATTGATTATTTGATCTGTCGAAAAAAATCGGTTAAAATATTATGTAGGATGGACAAAGCTGAATGGTGTTAGAAAGCGGAATATATAATATTATCAATTCCTGGTTTTATATATTTTCTACTTTTAAAATAATTTTCGGGGGACCTAAATGGATAAAAGAAAAATAATGTTATCCATAAATAAATCAAATATCTGAGAATCAATATTGTTCTGACTGGTGGTGATTTTATCTCAATAGAATAGCCATTACCCGTACTTATGTTAAAGATCTATAGTTCCATGAATGAGGAGCAATGAACTTCCTAAAAACATTCCATTGCTTGTTATCTGAGGAATCGACAAGTTTCAACATCTACTTTTTTAAACTGCAAATAATCTGAGGTCGCCTTGGAACATTTAAACAGACGAAAAACCCGATTTCTGCGACTGTATAGGCCGTCAATCAATCAAGAAGACTTGTACCGTTTAACTTATCCCTGTGGAAATTTGTCAACTTGTGTACGTGTCACATGCGGCCTAAGAGCCGCGTTCAGATGTAATATATACCGATTATATAATGGATGACGTCTTGTATAGATCTTAATTGTACATATCCAGCTCACTGGAAAATGCTACTCGGCTAGCTTTTTTTAAAGTTCCAAAAATAAATTGAAGTATCTTTTTGGGTCAAACCGAATAGTTCGATTACTAATATGCTAATTGTGATCAGAAACGAATTGATAATCGACTAGTTTAGCAAGTTTTGCTGATATAATAGTAATGTCTACAAAACCGGCTTGTCATAGAAGAGAGTCAGAAGCTTGTAAACGATCCGTTAAAATTTTTTCCGGCAGTCGGATTAAATGATTATCTTTTAGGTTAATTTTGCTTCAAATCGAAAAAGAGTAAAACAAATGTTAACGTAGAAATTCCCTCTCCCGTCGAAACTAATTTTTGTCGCACTATTAAAAACATTGATCGTGTAATAGCTGGGTTTTTGTTGTTTTTTGTTTTTTTTTAGTGCGTCAACTATGGGGTCATTAACCCGAATCGAATGAAATTTTTGGAAATGTTAATGTGGGATTCGAACCATGTCCTACCCGAATGAAATACAACTGCCTATATATCGCAATAGCTGGCTATGATGTAACAGTTAATTTACAAAAAGCGGGAAAAAATTGAACAGTAGCGCGATTGTGGCAAATTTTTTAATTTCCGCTACATTTCTATCCATAAAATTTATTCTTAGAATTCGACAACGTTTAAAGCACTGATGAAAGACTTAAATAATCGATGCCGAACTTAATTTTTCGATAAAAATGTTATAGTTGCTAGTTTTGTTGAAAAATTTAAAGAATATCTGCTTCTTTTAAACGAAATTTAGAAAAATAGCCTGTATTATAATTGTGTAAATAAAATATGTTACAGCTTTCGTCTGTTTGAGGACAGCATACTATTGTCTACATCGTCGATTATTATTATCAAGAGAAAGAAACCCCTTCTCTAACATCATTATCAAAGTAACTTATTCGCCCGGTGTATGTACAAAAGAAGTAGCCAGTGTATATGAAGCATCGCTAACGTGAATTATCCAGGTGTGTAAATTGCAGTATATAATAAATGTGAAATTGAACCATGTAGAGACAAATTTCGGCACAAATCAAAAAATGAAATATTAATGAAATATTAAATGAAATTACTTTACATAAAACAACTGTAATTAGTTAAAATTAAAACAATGATGCGCTTCAAAGCTTTTCATTGTCACAGAATGTTTATAAATTAAAATTAGATTTATTATAAGGGTGAAATAAATATAAACAATTAAAATAAGGTCGATTATAAAAGTCGATTGTTAGAAATTTAATTTAAAAATTTAATAATTTAATGTATGAACAACGAATAAACATTTATAAATTAAAGAAAACACGGAAAACTAAATGTATAAATAAATTCAAGTAATTTAATCCAAGCAATCGGCCTATTGACTAAGATCAAAGTGTAACCCAAGCAATGTTACTAATTATATTAATTATATTATTTGAGTTTTTGTGTGTTAATGTAAATACCAAATAGTGGATTATCTGAAATTGGACAATTACGATTAATAAAAAAATTAGTTTTACATTTATTAATATAATAAATTTCAGCGAAATTAATTTATAATATTTTATGTATATTAAAATCTGTAAATCTTTACCGATATCAAAAGTGCGTATATGCCTATTATTAATAATATGTTCAGCTACAGCAGATTTTTCAATATATCCGTACTTTATTACGTACATATGTTCTTTATATCTTCTTTAAAATTCCTTTTGGTTTGCCCTATATATATATATGTAAAATGTAAATTCTTTTGGAAATGTCAGAAATAAAGGAACCAATGGCAGGAAAAACAAACTGAGACGGAATGGACAGCATATAAAAAGCACAGTAGGGAGTAGGAAGCATTGACTTTAAAAGAAGTAAATAAAAGGAAGAACGTTCCACAGAAAGCGCAGAACACTCAAAGAAAATGTGATTAGCATCACAAACAACTACTTCATTAGGATGTAGGGGAAAGTGAAATTTTTATATGATCTTAATTTTCAGAATTGGGATTCGAACCAGTTCCTACCCGAGTGAAACACAATTAACTAATTAACTTCGCCACGATAGCTGGCTCCAAACGAACTTAGCCGTAGCAACTGATATTTAGAAGAATTTAATGAGAAATATAAAATAGGTATCCACGGGCTGTTAATAGAAACTATTTGCATTATGCATGTATATTAATTACAACGTAATTCTTAGGCTACCCCCATTCGAAAAAATGTCCCAATTTTATGTAACGCAAAATGTCCCAAAAAAATGTCCCAATTTTATGTAACGCAAAATGTCCCAAAAAAATATCCCAATTTTATGTAACGCAAAATGTCCCAAAAAAATATCCCAATTTTATGTAACGTTTGTTATATTTTATAGGATTTTTGTTATTGTTATTTAAAAAATGTCACAATTTTATGTAATGAAATATGTAACAAAAAATGTAACGAAAAAATGTCTTAATTTTATATAATGAAAGTTAAATGTTAGAATAGGACTTTTGTGGTTATGTTATTTTTTTTTTGTGTTGATCCCAGTAAGAATTACGTTGTAAATTTTGATCATTTTATACAAAGTATAGAAGAGAAAGAGACAGAAATGAAAGCAAGAGGGGTCAAAGGGCACAGCCCCTTGTGAGGCCAAAATGGCCGAGTTTTTATATATATATATATATATATATATATATATGTGTGTATATATAAAAATATATATAATATGCTTTTCGTTTTGTTTGTTTTTTAACATCCCACTAATTACAATCACAGCACAACTCCTAAAACGCTTAAAATTAAAGGGATTACGAAGTTACGTAACTAAAAATAGTATTCGAAAATTGACTGAAAGTGAAACCTGGAAATACTCGTAGTTGTTTTAAAGTGATCAATGAAACTGTAATGGAATAAAGGTATTTTTACGGAGAAGCCTTGAAACGCCAGAAGCCGCAACGGAGTTTAAGGCGAGCTAAATAAAACAAAAAGGCCGCTTATCAAAAGATCAACCACAAATTTAGATTTTCAACTATTTGCATTCTTCCCGCGACAATATGAAGTCATAAACAGATATAGATTCAAATGCCGAATGTGTTAATAGTTAATTTTATTGACTTATTTCTAACGTATTATGAGTGCACTACTACCTATATATATATATATCTGTACAGCTGTACGAATAGGTAGTCGCCGACGCTCAGGAATTAAGTATGGCACTATAAAGAAGAAGAAAATTAAGCTACTAGCATTAGTACCATTGCTAATGTTGAACTTACCTTCTTTCAAAATATCATTTAGCTTTGTTCTACATGCTCTTTTTATTTTTGGTACAGTTGCCCGCATCCTCAGCTGCCAACATTTATCACCTTTCTCTTAACATAATCATAAATAATCCTATCATATCATTTAACTTTCATTACATAAAATTAGGACATTTTTTCGTTACATAAAATCGTGAAATTTTTCGTTACAAAATCTAATTATCTCTCTCTCTCTCTCTCTCTCTCTCTCTATATATATATATATAAAGTCGGTAAAAATTAAAATATAACAAACGTTACATAAAATTGGGACATTTTTTGGGACACTTTTTCTAATGGGGGCCGGCCTAGGAGTTACGTTTTAATTAATATATACATATATCTGTATCGAAAAACTACCCGGTTAATCATTAACTGAAATCGAAACTGTATACCTTAACTTCAATATTTTTATAAATAACCATGCTTATGAGTTATATATGACTCTGAGGCTTTCGGGATTGGTGTTTATTCGTTTTCCCAATTAATTTTGTTTTCAGTATTTATTTATAAAATTAAACTTTAAAAACTCTCGGTAACTTAAGGTTAAACAATACTTTTATTTCAAATAATTTTACAACATGTATATGTACACATATATAAGTAATTTTTCTAATTTATAGGCGTAGTATAGTAACTGTACGCATTAAATTAATACAACGCTGCATATTTTGTATTTTACTTAAAGGAAATACATAACGTAATTCGTATATCTCGTTTATTAAATAATTAATAGAACAATGTTCTAAAAAACGCTTCACTTTATAAATTTATTTAAATTTTCATGTACAACTACGCTTGTCACACATCGCGTGACCCTTTTGTTTTCTTTTCTTTTCCTTTTCCTTTTTTTTCTTTTCTTTTCTTTTCTTTGCTTGTTAAATATTAGCAAATACTGAAATCAATTTTGTAAATGTAAAGAATGTATTATACGTAATCTTTAAGAACTGAATGTAAATTTCGAGGTCGTTGAAGGCCAAGATGTCATATAGCGACCATAAATAAAATTTAATAAAAAAAAAAAAAAAAAATGAAATTAAGAGCACTATAACAAAATCTTAAGACTGAATATATTCAAATATTTTAGAAACATCCTTTTCGGCGGATGTTTCATCTTTAATACCAAAGACAAAAAAAAAATTTAATATTATATTGTTTGAACATTTAAAGGAGACGACCTGAGTTATACAAAAATCAGAAAAGCTAAAGATGAATTTTTTTTCGCTCTCTTTTAGATATTTAAATGATATAATACTAAATCTATCTTTATTAACGTGTATTTTTCGCGGTTTTTTAATATCGAAGATTGGGGATATTCGCTGTAAAAGATGTTTCTGTGTATTTATTTTTTTATTAAGCTGGTTGTCGTAGTGTTTATAATTTCATTGCTTTATTTCGATATTTAAATTTCCGATTTTCATTTCGTAGAGTACGAATTTATTTAAAAAACTATAATTGTACACACTAATTCTGGTGCATAGATGCACGCATTATTTACAAAAATTGCGATCGAAGTTGCACATCCACTTTACAGTGTTACTCAGTTTACAGTTAATTTTTGTTAAAAATGAAAACATTCGAGAAAACCGTATAACGAGTTAGATATTGTTGTGACACGTACAGATAACGAATGTTCTAGAAGGATTGTTAAAGTTCCGTCGTACAAAGTAACAAAAACAGTCTCCAATATAATTAGACTAGTTCCCGAAAAAGGCGATATTGAACTGGCCAACAACTTTCAGTCGACGAGATGTTACAAATTTTAATCGAAAATTAGATTACGTCATCATCGTAGCTACCTTGTTCCGGCGTCATTCATTACGTTCGGAACATTTACCGATCGTATCGGAGTAAAAAAACACCTGCGAAGCTATTTAATCAGTGTATCGGTTTTTATCATTAATTATAATTCGGTTTTAGATTATCCGTATAAATAGATGTAGACGGAAATTCAATTACTAGCGCCATATTGTCGGCCTGCGTTCTGATACTGCCAGATGAAAATGACAAAGAAATCACTTGTCTGAAACACAATAGCCAGTCAAGTCCGAGCAGTGGAAGGCGCTATGTGCGCCATCGCCTCTATGTTAATATTGTCTCTCTCAGCCGAACGACCGATTCCGAACCGAGTATTACATAGCCATACGGAATAATATACATCAATTACATCGAGAAATTCTTTTGTCGAACACTTGACTAGAAACGGCTTATAACAAAACTGTTAAGCCTTTTTGTAACAAAGGTTACACCGCTCATTCCATTATGTCCGCATGCGCATCTCTCCGCACAGCTCTCTATACCTTTTCTCCCGGCCTATACTGTCGTCCCTAGCTGGAAAAGAAAAAGGTTCCTTTTAAAGTCAAACGAAAAGACATCTTTTCTAACTGCGATCGAAGGACCTATAAGAAATATTGGATAAGCGGTGACCGTCTAAAAACTAAACGATTCTCTAAACTACCTTCCAATTGCTATGGCTGTCAGTTTTAAAAATTATAATCTGAGACTCGGCATCATCTGTCCTCCTTCGTTAAGGACACACGGACAGGGCTAGGTAGAATATCAAATTTGACTTTATTAATTTTATTCTTTACGTGTATATGTGTACACATAAAAGGACCGGTACCATCACACATAGCTGCGTATTAATATGTAAAATGATATATTCGGCTTGAGAAATATTTTGTACCTTCGGAATACATAAAAAAAAAACACTTCTACATACGCGCACACACACACACACGTGTTATATGTATGGACGTATATGAGAAAAGTCTAAAATTTAAGAGGACAAACTCAAAGAATATTAAAAAATATACAGGTAGGTAAGAAAAACTGATAAAAATAAAAATAAACCTTCGTCGCATAGTCGCAATAAAAATAATCGCGCTTCAACCTGTTTCTAATGGTATTCCTGGTAGATTTATTCTTTGTATATATATATATATATATATATGTGTGTGTGTGTGTGTGTGTTTGGTAGATATCTTCATGCTACATTTTACCCATGATCATATTTCATTTAATATCAGTTAATTAATGGGAAACTTTTTGCGTTAAAATTTAAACTAGTCATTTTCTTTTCAGTTAGTCATATAACGTGGTCATAAACCGGTCAAAAATCAAAAGCCTTAATCAATTAAAGAAGAAAAATTTATTCTCCTCTAACATTTTTAAATAGTGTGTCGTTCGTTATAAAATTATTTTTTTAAACTTTTATATACAAACCTCTCGAATAAAAATTATTCAAATTTCAACAATATGGCCAATTTGACGAAAAATCGAAAGGAAAATTTCACACATATTCAGGCAAAACATGAATACGTCGACACGATCCAAGTGAAGATAAGATTTGTTTTCGAATTATATGGACGACTATAATTAAATTACTAGCGAATTATTATTTTACATTACTCCGATGTTTCGTAGTGAAATTTTTATGAACCCCGGACTTAATATATACAAATTAGAAACGTGAAAAGAAAATTTACAAAATCAAACAGTTATATTTAAAAATGTCGACAGGTTTCAGATAACTCGATCCATAATTGTAGAAATTTTTTTTTTTTTTCGTATATTTTTTCTTATTTATAATTTATGTATATCAAATTTTATATTATAATAAAGAGAAAAAAAGCAGACCTTTTAATTTACGGTGTACTAATGTTAAAATTTATTCCACGCATTATTTTATCAAACTTTTTTTTGAGGGGAGGGGGGGGGGGGTCATCAACCGGGGACCTCGCCCAGAAACAATAGGAAGAAGAGTTAACTAATTAAAACTTGATATGGCAGAAATAAAGGAACAACAGACTGATTGTGAGACGGAATAGACAGGATATATAGCAAATACAGTAGGAAGCAGGAAGCCTTGACTTTAAAAGGAGTAAATAAAGGGACGAGCGTTCCGCAGAAAGAGCGGTACACTCAAAGTAAATGTGATTAGCAGCACAGATAAGTTCCTCATTCGGATATAGGTGACAATAATCGGAGAGGAAACCAAAGAGAAACGATAACGGGAAGCGGGCAATAGAGTATGATTGAGGCGTAAGCGAATGATAGGCACAATAACAGAACGTGGAAAAGAAGGGAATTCTGAGAACCGAGAATTAGTAGAAAGGTTAAGTTGAATTGAGAGGTAGACGGAACTATCATTAATAAAAGAAGGAGGGTACGTGTCCGACCAAAATTTACAGTGAAATTTCTTACTTAAGGACAAAAGATTGGAACTAAGGATCTTTTTAAAGTAAAAGCGAGAGCGGGCAGCAGCCTGAGCCCCAAGCATCCGCCATTTCGTTACCCTCGATACCTTTATGACGAAGGACCCATAGCAGATCAACGCGGATAGAGTGATGAAAGGAAAGATTGTGTATGAGAGATCTTATACGAAGAATGATGAAGTCTGATGAGGGATATCAAACATTCTGTATTACCAAATTTGTTACCATCATGTTATCTATTTATAATTTTTAATTTCTAATTATTAATTATTACTTTTACCATTTTTTATATATTTTTTATTACGATAATCGATCTCATTCATAATCGACCTTTTCAAAATCGATATATATTTTTTGTAATTGTTTTCATTTTAAATTGACGTTTAGAAATTTCATTATTCTTCATCGGTTTTTGTTTTTTATTTATTTTTTTTTATTCATTTTTTTTTTATTTTTAGGCACTTTTAATTGTCAGGATTCCATCGGATAGATTTTAGATTAGGGAGTAAAGGTAAGTTTTTTTAAGAAAGGTGATCAACGAATTAAGTTGTACTGGGTCGTCGGATATTGACTGAAGGGTTATTTTATTCTGTAATCGTAGGACAAAGAAGGAAGGACAGGAGAAAAGAAGGTGAGTCATGATATCTGAGAAGCAATAGGTACACAGGTGAGAGTTTGTCGAATTCCTTGATATAGGTGACCATGGATAATTTTGGTGTGGCCGATACGGATTCTAGTAATAATAATTTCGTCGTTTCTGTTGGGGTTGGATAAGTGTTTCCAAGGAAGGATTGATTTTTTGTAAGTATGGAGTTTGTTGGAGTGTTGTCGGGACCATTGTAATTGCCATTTGTTTTGAATTTGTTCAGATATGTGTGGTCTTGTGGCATAAAGGGAAGGAATGGAGAAATAAGGTGTGCGGTTCTTGCAACATTATCGATATTTTCATTACCAGAGATACCTTCATCGGTGTTAACTTGCTACTGATAGTATTTGTTAATCATGAATACACTACGTCGAGCTGTATAAACATTAGTATATTTTCAGTTACGACGTTTTATTATTATTTAATACTTATTTAATTTGTATGTTTTATATTTCGTTATTGTCTAGGATTTTTGATGATTGCAATTCTCCCGAACTGATAATTGCACAAATTAGGTTTTTGAACGCGCCATTGCTAAGCCTTTTTCTTTACCGATGTAGGATATCAGAAAAGAATATCGGACAGACTTTTCAGATATCGAGTTACACTAAAGATGAAAAACAACTTTTCGCCGATCAGACTGTATCTTAAATGGAGTTTTTTTTTTTTTTTTTTGAGTGCCTTGTACAGCTGCCGGGGCTATTACGACACTATGGCAATCGGAGAGTTAAATGGTTCGAAATAAGTTATTTGTATAAAGAAACCGAATAGTGTCTGCAATGTTCAAAGGCGAGTTAGCCAAAGACGACTGCAAAGACGCTATACGGAGCTTAGCGCGCTGGAGCGCGAAGGAGGGGCACTCCCGGGGGAAAGGGAGCAGAAAGGGCATTCGAAAGGGGGCTCGCAATTAAGTAAGAGATGATCATGAGTCAGCGAAATATGTCCAACGCGGAGTCTTGCCATAGCCACAAAGTGGGTTCTGGGGAGGTCAGAAGGAGGAGTTGCACTGCGAGCTTTTGTTGCTATAATTTTGGAAGATATAAAATCGTAAACTGAAAATATGTATTTATTTAAAGAGTAAATTCCAGTCAAAACTATTCGAAGCGATTTTCCTCATGTTTGTAGTCAAAGATTAGCTTTTCGCGAAAATTCCATTATACCATAAAAGGACGTCTTTAGCCTCACTGTGTCTTGCATCCTCACTAGGCAACGACTCGAGAAAGTTTCGTATCTAGAAGTTGAAGTTGATATGTAGAATGAGGTGGAAGGTGTTATATTGTTGGGTGGTTTTCTTTAGCTATATCAATAAAACATCACACGGCACTGTAATGTCTAGAATTTCAAATCTTTTCGTTAAAATTTTAAGCCATTCGGTAAAAATAATTCGAATCTAACCCCGGATGGACAAGCTCAGCCAACGGAGCTTGGTGGACTATTAAAAATCCGAGACATGTTAGTTCATGGAAAAATAGACCAACATAGCACTCATACAGCTAATAATGATGACTGCAGAACCCCTTGTTCGGCAGAAGTTAGTGGTGCTATTTTTCTTTCTGTTTAGGGATGTAGACTCTGTACAACGGAGATCGTCCTGTTTCGTCTACAATATAGGCACGGTCTGCAGGGAATTTGTATGTTGCACTTGCCGGTTTTAAAACAATGTGCAACATTATCTTCGTTGAAATGCTCTCGAGTGCGCGATTTGCGAACGGATAAACGATCTCTTCGTGCCTGTTCGATCACAGGAAGGTTCTATACCGCTAAATTTGAAAAGAGCACCGACGGGGCCAAACTGAAATTCCATTTGTTGCGAATCAGTAAGGCTGCAACAGAAAAAACTTTTTATGCAGCAGATAAGGAACTAGCGTTCCTTTCCAGTTTGTTTCCTAGATTCTTCTTAATTCAATATACCATGAGCTACATCCGACAACGTTTTCTTTTCCCCCTTCTGCGATATATTTTTAAAAGTAGTTATATTTAGAAAGCGAAAAAAGAAAAACAAAAAAAATCCGTAACTTATAAAGAAGAATTTAAAAAAAAAAAGAAAAATCTGGAATGAGCAATATTACATAGAATCTTAACATATTCCGAATTGTTAATTTTTTAATACCTACTTCTTAAAGTAAAGAAACTTTTCTTTCCTCGTATAATTATAATTTTTTTTTTAGTACCGAAATTTACTGTTTTCATATTTTAAAATTATCGATTTTTTTTTTTTTTTTTCAGTACAAGACAGTGTTTAAATGTTTAATGTCTTCCACAAAAGAAACAGAGAAGACGAAATCCATTTCTGAAGAACACATTTTTCCTACTTTTCATAAATTGCACATTGTTTACACACAGAGTTAATGCGATGGGGTCTGAATAAAAATATTCGGCTTATCTAAACGCGATTCTTACATTTAGACACCGACAGGCATCAAAAATTTCAACAACAAGGAACATTTATCATGTATGATGTTAAAAACAATTTTTAGACACAGAAAAGATTTAAGATTTACACGTGTACCTGTTAAAAAAGCAATGAAAACAAACGTGCGATGACAATGACATTTTACACGAGAAAATTGATCCACCGTAATGTGTCAATAAATCGGGTTTATTAGTTTAGTTTTTTTTATTATTATTATTACTATTATTTTTGGCGCTCAACTGTAAACATTAATGCAGTGCAAGTGAAATTTTGAAAATGGTTACAATGTACGACAGCGGGATATTTTGCCGGAGCGAAACACAATTAACTAATCAACTACGTCGTCAGGGTAACTTATAATGTTCGTAGTTTATTTTTCGTTTAATTCGTGTAATTTCCAAAACACCGAAAAAGACTTCCTTTTTTTTCTTGTTTTGGAGAAACTGTAAAAGGTCATTTCTCTTTCGTTCATTTTTATAATCAAAGTGTATATATACGCGTATGATTTTTTTAAATGTTAATCTCTTAAGAATCGCGGCTCAAAAAAGTTGCTTTACCCCGTAGCAACTCTGTATAAGTAAAAATGAAAAATAGATATAAAGTGACGCTTTAGAAAGTGTCAATGTGCCTATTTTTGCCCCTTATCAACTTTGGATAGGGTTGTTTATTTAATTCATAATTTTAACTACAACGTTCATTATAGGCACCATTCAATTAAGTTTTCGGTTTCCTGCAATTCCATTTTACAATCATATTAAATTAATATTTTTATAACACTCGATAATTATATCTTTTCTTACGATATATAATTTCTTCCACGACGAATTCGTTAAACTGCGTAAAAAAATTTGTAACTGTAAGTAAGTAAATAAAGTAATCCTATCTATCCTTGATAGAGTATCATGGATTGTGTAATTAAGGTTTTTTACACGCTTACCAAGCCCAACAACACCAATGAAGTAGGGGGGTCAATTCCTTTCTACTTGGGATCCGCCTTTACTTTCTCAGATTTCTCCGGTAGGAGGTACCCAATTATTTGAGGCTCGATAAACCTGGGAGTGACTTGGATCCGGAACGAGACAATCTCGAAATGACACCTCTGGTTTGGTAGCCAAGCACCATAACCACTTTCCCGTACTACCAACTAATTCTGTAACGTATAAATTATCAAATATCTTATTACTATGGCTACACATCCGTTTAATATGATCCGAATATAGAGTACTATCTAAAAATTTACACACATCTTTTGTAGTTTTCGGTATCTATAATTTTAAACTTATACATACTCTGAATCTATATATATATATATATATATATCGTGTCCGAATATGAATTGTACGTTATGAAAAAAATTTTGGCATCAAGTCTTAATTATATACTGGAAAGATGTTAAGGAAGGAAGAAGGAAAAGATGTAAAATGAAAACTTAGTTGTTTAGCGTAGTCCATAGAGGCTGAAATCGAAAAAAAAAAAAAAAAAAAAAAAAAATTATTTATTTCGTCTATGATATCTGGAAAATATTGCTTCGCTAAAGCTGTTCCATATAGATTTTTTTAAATATTTGTTCATATAATATATTCATTTAAAATAAAACTGTGTTTTTATTTTCGACAACGATATGTCTACAAAATTACGTTACTGAAATTGTGATTGATTTCAGTTTTTAATTAAAAACCATATTTATATATGTTTTTGCGACTCGTATTCAACGCGAGCACAATACCTGCTATAACTATTGCAGACATATGGCTAATTACTCTACGTACTTTTATAAACTTAATAAAGCTGTAGCTCTTTGAAAACCTTCAAGTAAATTCGAAATCGCTTAAGAATACTACAGCATGTATATATATTATATCAGGTCAAAAACTTGTCATAGGATAGTCAGTCGTCAGTCACATCACCTTAAGTAGTAGTAATAGCGCGTACTGTTGTCGGAATAAATTGGGAGCTTTATAAAACTGAATCAAGTTCCCCCCAGATGATATAAAGTAATAACGGATTTCGAGCAACTCAATAGGGACTTTTCATAGTTTACTCAAAAGAGGATTCGTATCTGAAGGGAAGACTAAGGGGAGTGCCAATTCGTTTCCTTCGGGGACACCTTCAGAGCCGTAATCGGACTGTTCGGGGCAGTTCTACGAATCATTAGTATAATTCAGGTTTTTCACCGGTGCTGCAACCGTTACAAGTAGTAAAGGGAAAGTAGCGATAAGCGAGACCGAGTTGTTCGAACGGTCACCCTGACTTCTGGAGGTAGTGCTCTGTTCAGCGGCCTTCTTCTAATAACGTGTCCCGATCGCGTACGCAGTGCAGACGAAAAACTTGAATATAAACTGGTCCGGAAACAGGGAGTCCCATTAAATTTGAAAAATATCTCCACTTTTGGAACAATTAATATTATATTCTGAAGCGGCAGCGAAAATGAAAGCTGCTATCTCCCCGCCAAATCGAAGATGGAAAAATTATAGGGATCTAGAAGAGCTCCGGTCCACACATCGCAGTACGTTTCCACTGCTGTCGTCGGATAATGAGAACGATAATCGTTCCTATAATGTCTGTTCTACATGTTCGGACGTGCGTGCCACATTATACTATAGCTCAGCCGTGTGGTGGCTGCTCGGTGTCTGCACACGCACACACACACAGAGACATTACAGAAGACGTAATAAATATAAAGAAGCATATTTTATGACACTTGCTATTCAGCTTCTTATAGATGTGTGTACTAGCTATAATAACAATCGAGCAGTGCTACTCATTTAGAGAGTGGGTCTTCAGCCCCCAGTTTCTTAAGAGAAAAACGGAAATAAAAAAGGAAAAAAAAGCCGAAATTTAAAAAATATACCCATACCGGTATGCCGATCGCCGCCGCGCACAACATAAATTGGGAAAATATCGAAAAATCCATTAGAAGACACCTACACAAGCGTACGAGAGTGGTCGCGCTCTCTATTAGGGAATAATTTGAAACAAACCCATTTTCTTACGTTGTTTTTGTTCGCTTCTTTCTTATTTATAAGCGCATATGCAACAACATATATAGACGTCCGCGCGCATATTTATTATTATTATTATCATTTTTCGACCCCGCTGAGAGCCGAAGAAGAAAAAGAATAGACGGAATACATTACTCGTTTATTGATGAACAATTGGACTGTCTGCTTACGATTAAGCTCATATTTTATTTCCTACATTTTGTGTGTACGATGTTTGTTCAACGTCTCCCCTTCGCCGCTCTACGTGCGTACGTTAATAACATCACAAACCTGCGCCTGGCTACTAATACGTAGCCCGGACTCTCGGCGCTAATAAATAATTCCCGCGCAACAAATCTGCCTGATGCTGATGATGACGAAAATTAATAGTGATAATGATAAGAAATAATAATCGCAGTGATAGTAATAGTTGCAAGACAATATAATATTTTATACGCTCAGGACGTGAATAAAAAATTGATATATGCTCCGCGCGGACGTAGCGCGCGTCGTTCGCCGGGGCCCGGATTTATTCACGAAAGCGTTAACATATTTCTGAAAATGAAAAAGCGGTCGCTGAAAAAACGGACGACGCACTCCGCGTCAGGGCAGCAATTCGAGACCGTTCGAGAGATTTATCAAAAAAATAAATAACTAAATAAATAAATAAATGGAAAAAAAAAAAAAGTTCAACTTTACGTTTCCAGGGCAGACTTTCCGTTTCTTCGCGTCGTTCTTCGAAGTGAGCCTCGGCGGCCCTGATCATCACAATTTTCAGCCTACATTCTCATTTTCCCTTTCGTTAATGAATGCCATGTCCGAATCGTCGGATGACATTTCACATTTCACCGTGCACATTCCCCCGCTCGATCTCGATCCGTTTCTATTCCGCTCCAACGCCGCGTCGCCTGTCGACAAGACGATTTTTATTACCGAAGTGACGCGATATACCGTACTTCCTAAACAACAACGATAATAATGTGAAAACAGGTTTACACGTAGGAATAAATCTGTAAAAACGTCACCTTACAATGCCTCTTTGTATTCATGCGAATGTGTGTGTGTGTGTGTGTGTCTTCTTTTCGTGTGTAGATACGTCGTAAAATTTTTTCAACTCTTACCTATCTCAGTTTGGCGGTGTGAATTTCCCAATCCGATTTGAACGAAGAAATTGTTGAAGGATATAATCGATAAAAATTCCCCAAAGGTTGCTCCGAAATTTTTCTACTAGACTGTCGTCAAGACTGCGGAAGTACCGTAATTAATTATCCGGTTAGTGCGTGATAACTTGTTCTTATGTACCTACCGCTTTCACGTCGAAATATGTGCCTATTATCAAGTCATCTTCAGCGAAGTCTTTGACGGATTTGAGACGAAAACGGCACACTATACAGGCTTTAATAAAAATTGTTTCGATATCTAAAAAAATGGGGGGGGGGGGAGTTGCCGGGCGCACGTTTCGCTGTTAGCATGACATCATAAACGAGTATATATTAACAATCGCTCAAAATTCTCAGTAGCCTTTTTTTCGGCTGAAATGCAATGACTTTCACTTTAGATTACGACGAAAATGCTCTATATACTCGTATATGATTTAAACTTCTCTATTTACTCACTCATGATGATTTCTCTCTCTTTGCAATATGCTATCTATCGCATTTTGTTATCATTTTAAATTTATTTGTGCGCGCATCTTCAATTAATTTATGCTCATTATAAGAAAACGAGCTATAAAATTAATATCCTGTATCCTTTTCTAGAACCTAATCCTACTTATAAAAATCACATAGAAGGAAAGAGTTCAATTTTTCTCTGCGTCCTTACATGTAACCTAAACAGATGACTTGTGATAACCTAAACAAATAACTTGTGATAACCTAAACAGTTTACCTGTAATAACCTAAACAGATGACTTGTGATAACCTAAACAAATAACTTGTGATAACCTAAACAAATAACTTGTGATAACCTAAACAGTTTACCTGTAATAACCTAAACAGATGACTTGTGGTAACCTAAACAGATGACTTATGAAATTCGTGAAAAAATTGTGATACATTCCCTGAGGCAAATAGCTTGATTAAAATAAAATATGACACACCGTAGAAAAAAATATGGCACACTCCTGCAAATGAAATGGGAATTATCGAAAACATATTTCATTTACTGAATCTCGGCAATTATTAAATAACGAATTTTATAAATATAAAATAAAAAAACGGCCCGTCGTTTAATATGTTCCTTGAAATAGGTATATAGACTAAAATTTGCCTTCGACACGTTTGAAGGTGTTGTCGTGATGGTGCCATCACTCGGATCGCGTAATCAACAGTTTGCGTTTTCATATTATTAACGAAACACGCGCCCGCCTCAAAAGACAGATGTCACGATGTACTTCGCTGGACGAAAGGTATAGAGGCGCTGGTTCGGTTTTTCTTCTTATAAAATGTCGTCTTCCTACCAATTCTTCCTAATTTTAAAAATTTGACGCTTCCCTGCTTCACGAAAGATTCCCATTGTTCCTAGACTGGTAATCGGAAGAAGAGGTGTTTAATAAAGAACAAGACGATTGCGATCCTTCAAATAGTTTTCCGTGATAAAGATAGTTTTATAGAACAGAATCTCTGTACAAATGCATGTTTTATTGTTAGGTAAACAGTTCGCCGTTTAAAAGTTTTCTGTAAAAACAGAAAAAAAAAGCACCAAAAATTAAATCCGTTTTTAAATAATATTTGCAAATGGGATTTTCAATTGTTTTTTTAACATTTTCTAATTAAAATTCTGTAAATATCTTTTTTTCTGTTTATTCTGCAAACTATTTCGAAAAAGTTTCGGGGTCGTTTGGACATCTTCCCCCCGATTTTTCGCTATGCCTGTGACGGTTTTGTTCAGTTTTCCGTCCCTTTTCATTTTATCTAATAAGAAACTCCATTTTTTTTCCTTTTTTAATTAATCAACCGCCAATTACGCTTTTTTTCTCGTAAAATGCTAAATCCTTATCTCCTTCACCTGCCGATAACGAATTCAATTATGCATTAAAAACTTCCTTCGTTGTCTGTAATTTCCGCTGCTGGTTCTGCGAATAGGGATCGTAAAGGGGCCAGCTCTTTATATTTCTCCGTTACGTTCCATTTTGAGAAAACTTAAAATTTTCACAGCTGACTCTTGAGCGAGATGCTTTGAGCAATTTTTCCCCCACGGTAATAAATTGCTTATTTCTTCTGGTCTTCTAGAAACGTTCTGCCGCCTATCTTCCGCCACTTTCAACTGATTACGCTCTCAATTCATCCAAATCTGCTTTCTTTGAATTCCCTGTACCCCATTATGGCATTCGAGGCGATACCATCACTAAAAAATTCTCAACCCACAATATTCTTATCACGACATGCTAAAACATCGTCTGAAGTATGCTACTCGTCTCTCCCTTTAATGCAAGGAACAAATAAGAAAATAACCTATACTACGTCATTCGGTTACCATAACTTTAATTCCAACTCTTTCAGGAAGAATTTATGAAGTTTTTTATAGGTACTCCTTTCTTCCCCTAACTGCCGCTGTTAGGTGTCCGAAGAAAGCATTTGAAAATTCAGAGATTTCTTCGCGTGCTTCGAAATTCATTTAATAATATTAGAAAAGAAACGTTTTTAACGCTTCAGCGCTCATTCTTTTCACATTTAGCCCACTTCAGAACAAATCCGCTTTCATAATGATTGTTTTAGGTCGAATTTATGGTTTTCAGATTTGGTTTGTTGTTTAATACCTAGCTATCGTGGCAATTTCATAGCCTGTAAATTATCATGCCATACAAAAGCTATTATAATCTCAGTAGCTATTTTGTGACTGGACGATCCCGTAAACACTTAGTTACTTTATCTACTAACTGAATAAAAGCAATCTAAACTTCCGGTATCGATTAAATTTTTAATTTTTTACATATAACTTGCGTTCGTGCAATCATATCTGAATCTACTCCAAAGGAATCTGTTCATACGGCGAGAATAATGGGAGAAGACAGAACGAAAATGAGGCTTTTTCAAATTAAAAAACAAAAAAAAAGAAAAAAAGGAAACAATTAGCGTAAAATTATTCTTTACAGAAACCCGCGATTAAAAGATCCGCTTCAATTGCAGTTTTTTGTCCGTATTTCTTCTTCTTTTCTTTTTTTTTTTGCATTGAAAATATAATTTAAACACCAATACCTTCTATAATTCTATTGCTTTTAGCGCGGCAGATACTTTTCTTTAATTGTAGTTCAATTTTAGTTCAATTGTAGTTCAATTGTAGTTCAATTTTAGTTCAATTGTAGTTCAATTGTATTTCAATTTTAGTTCAATTGTAGTTCAATTGTAGTTCAATTGTAGTTCAATTTTAGTTCAATTGTAGTTCAATTTTAGTTCAATTGTAGTTCAATTGTAGTTCAATTTTAGTTCAATCGTACTTCTGGGCTCGAGGATGTTGAATTCGCCTTTTGACAGAGATCACGCCTGATTAGAGAAGTGTCTGTAATAATTTGAAGTAAGCCCCAATGTCTGTTCCCATTCAATACTGACTCTTGAAAAAATTCCTTTGAAACGTAACAAAGATCATCTGATATGCCGTCCCCTAAACGATAGCAACCGATCAAGCCAGCTCGTTAGGTTGCATTTTCTTGTTAGAGTTCCGGTCACTGTAGTTGTAATTCTGCACTTCACTGAAAATTTCGAATATCATTTTCTGCATATTTCTTAAAGACCAAAAAACACACTCAGCGATGTATGTAATTTTATTTAAGTTTATTTACCGTAATTCTTACGTGTAATGCTCTAGAATGTTACACCACTTATGGATGACAGATCGCAACCCGATATATGGTAAATAACATGATCATTTAAATGTACAGAAGTTTCCATAACCTAGAACATCAATTACAATTACGTTGTTTAATGTTTTTTTTAATTAAGCGTTCACTCATTGTCAAATCTATGGAATAGTGTTTACAATTGATACTATCCCGTCGATTTAACAAACATCTAGATA
This sequence comes from Icerya purchasi, assembly GCA_039619475.1. NCBI lineage: Eukaryota > Metazoa > Arthropoda > Insecta > Hemiptera > Monophlebidae > Icerya > Icerya purchasi. The sequence continues at coordinate 340,399,620 of CM077116.1, read as the reverse complement.
TTTTTTCGGAATTTCATTTGAATGAAATAATATTAGAGCAATTAAAGCGGCAAGGCCAGTATACACAGTGACTGATTTTTTTTCACTTTTTGAAATAAATATTTTCGACTTTGGACAGTGCTCCATACTTAGTACTATTTTACGAAACTGTATTTAATTTCCGAATGTTTCGCAAAAAGTTTATAACACAAAAATATTAATAAAGTTACTTATAAGAAAAAGAAAAGAAAAAAATCACGCATAATATTACACTTACAACGTTAACTTGTTTCACAAAAAACATTCACGAACTATCTTAAACCTGCGAAACAGTTTGTTTCACTGACTAGTACGTTTTAAGGGAAATAAGAAAAAAAATAAAAGAAGTATTGACGTTGTATCAGCGTGTTTTGTAAATTAATTTATAAAACTTCAAATGGTGTCAACTACGTATTGTGTGTCAGATGTCCCGATTGTCTTCTCATGCGTGTAGCATGAAATCCTCTTCGGGCCATAGAGCATGACCATTCAAAGCTCTGCCGTAATCGCCCGGAAAATTGAAACAAATAATTCCTATATGTTTCGCAGTATGAACGAGAAAAAAAGAACATTTTTGAAGTGCCTGTTTGCGGTATACATGAGTAAATTACTGTACGGATATGTTGGTCGTAGAGTGAAACTTTACGACACGATTACGCTTCAAAAAATAAGTGACGTACTTTCAATATCGATGTGTAAAATTGAAAGCAGCAAATTTTGAGGACATTTTTGTCCAGTTCAGAAATTTCGGGGAAATATGAAAAGCGGTGATTTTTAATCGACGTCAGAAATTAAATGGCGAAATCCGACGATACACCTAAACTTACATATGTAAACGGCGGTACAATTAGAAGGGTGTGGGGGGGGGGATACGCAAACCGGTTTCGAACAAACATAAACTCCGAATGTAGCTACCGCAAAAGTAAACAAAACAATAATGATTGATGTATGTATAAAGGCAAGAAAATAAAGTCATATCGCGTAAAAACGAATAAAAATCCTGCAACCGAATATCCTATTGCGCGAAAGAATCACATGTGCGAACGTGTAACCTAATCGGGAAGTTATTGGTGTGACCTTTCTCGGTCACAGTTGCGCCGACACTTGTTCTTACTGTGTGTATTTAACGAAAATAAATCACACTAAAATAATGTAATTCGTTCGACATACATACATCTGCGAGTGATGCTGGCTGAGCTTAAAACTGAAATGTTACAGCCACGCAATAAATAAAATAAAATTTCCGTGTACTCCTTACGTCGGAAAATTTACACATGACTAATATATTTTAAATATATTTTATTAAATAACATTTTAAACTCATAACAGAAAACTATGAAATATGTGTATGCGCTAAAGTTCCGGCTTTAGAACAACGTTTTCGAAACTATCTTACAAAGGAATAAAAGTAGAATTGAAAAGTTTGTTACCTACGCTACCTGAAATAGTTCATTCATTTGCGTCATCGTAGAATTCTGATACTTATTTGAATGCAAAAAGAAACGCGTAGCCGTTCGGTTATCCTAATGGGGAAGCAAATTATGAAAACCCTGATAAACCATTATGATTTTATCCTATCATTTATCTGTTGCCAGTTGTACGTACACCTGTGCGCGCAATTTTTTTATCTGAGCACGAAACCATTTACCGCAAAAAATGGACCGGCTCGAAATTGCATTATCTAACTACGCTTAAAGGGGCATTTTCTTCTATATTTCAATTATTAAAAAAATTATTAGATGTCGTTTGTCGACCTTTTTTACTTCCGGAACAATGTAGAAAGAACTATGCGCGGAGCCGAATTAGAAATGGAAGAAATCCACATCATTTTATAAGTAGAAAATGGAGTAAAAAAAAAAAAAAAAAAAGAATGTTTAATTCGATTACGCACAACTCGGCAGTTGATCGAATGATAAGTAGTAAACCGTAAAAAAAGTAAGACTGAGTTTGTCTTTCTTGAAAATTAGAAAAACAATCCCCTTTTTTAAGTCAGTAAATGTTATTCAATAAAAAAAATAAAAAATAAAAGTTATTACAATAAACATTTGGTTATCGAGAATATCATCTCGGGTCACCGGGCAAATAAGATGGATTTTCTCACTGTTTCATTCGTAACAACCGAAAAAAGTCCGCTTAATTTTGGCGCGCATATTTAATAAAAACTAAAAAAAAATGCTAAAACCTCGTGGAATTTAAAGAATAAAATTTCATACTTTTTCCTATTTTCCTATTCCAATTTTCAAATTCTATCTTATCCACGAAATTCCTAAGGTGACCAGAAAAAAGGCAGGTTGTAAATTTTGAGCTCGTCACCGGTGCGGGTAAGCATTATAGTTCATACCGGTCGGGTATGTGTATTATTAAATAATACGATTTTTATACATCGCGAGCGAGTTTATTAATATTAATAGTAATTCTTGCTATTTCGAAATTCATGCAAAACTGTCGAACCGCATTTCTGGTTCTGTATAGGAAACACGTTTCCGGATTAAATTCGTTCCTCAAAGTTTTAGGTTTTATTCGTCGCTGCGAGATACGATTATTCTTAGCAGTTGGTAAAAATGACGGTCCATTTCCAGTTTTATCGATTACGATACTCGAATGTAAAATTAATAAAAAGTTGTTAATAATATCGACCCGAATAAGGTTCTATGCTTCATATATATGATAGTAATTTTTATGAACGCCGCACATCGGTAATTAAATTTACCGCAGCAAACGATTTAGTACTTTTATCGCAGATTAATGTGCTGACGTAAGTGTGACGTAATGCGCGTATTCGTTTTATAATGCCGTATTATATGGAGTAGCGATCAACTCTAGCACAAACGAATAAAGAAATTGCGTAATAAATACCGATTGAACCGGTCGATATTTTCTCTAAATATGTAATCGGCGCGCTAAGGGCAGAATGCGAACACGGACATTAGACAAACGTCCAAGAACGGGGATTACCTTGTCGGGTAAAATCATTTTAATCGTTTAAGACAAATAATAATACTTCAAACGAAATTCAAATTTCCCCGATTGTAATCGAGCTACTTATCGCAAAGATATTTTAATAGTAGTACAAAGATTATATTGCATTATTTTCTACTTTGAATTAAAATAGCGTCTATTATCGGTCGATCACTATATAAATATGCTTCGATACATTTACTGAAAATGTTTCGTTTTTTCAATTTTTACATCGCTCACCGAAATCATCCCTCTGTCAGTCGCCGGCAAAATATCGCGATAGGTGCGGAGTACCTCTATGTTTCTATTGTGCCATTTTGCTTTTCCTTCGTACAATCGAGAATTATTTAATTTGATTTCTTCGTTGAAAAAAAAAAAAAATCTATATTTCAAAAATGGGATTAAGACATGAAAGTGAGAATGAATTATTTTTCGAACGGTTTTTGTTTTTTTGTTTTTTTTTTTACATCCGTTCGAGTTGTGTATTAAAATAATACACGCTATCCTTATTTTATATTTTCATGTTTGTATCCGCTTTCGAGAGAGAATATTACCAAAATGATTAAATTTGGAAATGATAGAGGAAAAAGGAACAAACAAAACGGGATTATTTTCATTCTTATCGCTTATTAAGTTTCTCCTAGAGTATTATAATTAAATTAAAATTTTCGGTGAAATGATCAATCGGGAATCCACATTGATTTGTGACTCTTACATCTTATCCTATCTCTGTTCATTATCCCAGTTCTCAGTTCCTTCATTCTGTCTCTTTTCGACCAGTGCCTAGTAGGCTTTTCCCCTCCTAATATTTGTGAGCGGTAGTTGAAGTGCTCAGAAAAAAAAAAAAAAAAATCCAAAATATACCGGTTTCTACTCGCCGAAAATCGCATTTTCTTCCGTGTTTTCCCCCTATATTTACATTTCCAACCTTTTAAGATTTCAATATTTTCCTTCCGTCGCGGTGTTTATTTAAAACGGTGCTCTTTTTTATACGTTCAAGTGTAACCCTTAGAAGTAAGTAAAACTCGCACTGAAATTGTTACTTAAAGGCACCAGACGGAACGTCAAAAATTTTTTTCAGTCTCCAATTGGACTAAGTCTTCATCGTCATTATGGCTAATCTCTGCTTCAATTCTTTGTTTTACAGTATATTTCTATTATGCTTCGTTTTCTTTCATCCTCGTTCACCGATTTAACCCCATTCTATTATAACCCCGCTTTCTTTTTTAAACAAAATCCACACTAGATCGCTTTCGCTCTTTTCGGGACATCATTCATTTTTTGCATATCGAAAGTATTCTTAAAGTTCTATTGTGTAGAGAGTTATATTCGGCAGAATAGGTTACTCTATTCGACGCGGTATAAATAGAATCGAACATGGGAACATGAACAATCTTGTTCTACTTAGTGAATTTCTAACATATTCATTTTCCCGAAAGCTGATTCAATCCGGTAATTTCAAGAGTTGGATAAGATAGCATCAAGTACGTGAATACAGCCTAGTATAGGGAAGTTTAATGTCTATACTTTCTTTAATTCGGAGTTGGTTAATTAATTGTAATTATTCGTTATTAAGGTTGATTAGAAATCAATTTTTTTTTATGTTAATTTTTATAATTTTAATTAATATATATATATATTTTTTTTTTTGATTTATTTTTGATTTACCAAAAAAAAAAAAAAAAAAAAAAAAATACTACTAATCTAATAACGGTCGCAATAATATTATTGAATAAATTTCGATTATTTCATGCCTTTCTTTCATAATTAACGTTTGTTATTTGTCTAGTGTGCGATTTTTTAGTAGCTTTTTTCTTTTCCATCGCTCTAAACTAAATCAAAATAGATGACGATTTTCATTTGGAATCGAAAACAAAGTTGCTCTCAGTCGAGTCTATTGTTTTACCCTTCAAATCCACGTAGCACAGGTATTATTAAATCGTATGTGTGTATCGTGTAAAACAAGTTTTCGGATAGGAATGTGACATTAGGTATTAATTGTAAACTGCAATATGGCCTAAATTGTTTAAAGTATCTTCATTATTTGTATTTTCCACGGATATTTCAATTTCTTACAACTTCTTTCTCGTTCATTATGATGTTCTCGGTTGACTGAATTCCGCGCGTGCTTCAAATCTGTATAGTTTTCGCCACTGATACACGTGTTCACTTTAATTAGAACGGGCAAGAAAATTGATTTTTCCGTCTTAATATTGCAATCGTCATCTCCAAAAATCCCATTAGCCATTAAAGGACAAACACACCCGGTGTCCTAGGCTTTCTTCGAGATGCTCGCTTTTCCGTATAAAAAATTTTCTCCAGACCAATATTTTCGTAATTCTCAGTTCAGAGCAATCTCGTTTTATGCGAACGGACCACCATTTTCGATTGTTTTTCTAACTTTGATGGCGACCGCACCAACGATGAATTAAAAAAAAACAAAACAAAACGTACACTTTTGATGAACTCTGATTTAAACACGGAAAAATGTACCTACCTATCATCGCTAATAAAATTTCAAACGCTGAATCACCGGAATTTTTTATCTTTTTGATTTTCACACTCTTTGGCTAATTCTGTTTACGTCCATTATTAATATTTAAAATAGCTTTCTACACAATCATTTGACATTTTTCACCAACGAAATGGTTATAAATTTTGATCTGAGACATTAGAAACGTGCATTAACGGTATAACCCCATTCAATTTCGTATACGTGTATTTAGAGGATACCATGAAACGACTCCTCTTTAAGAAAATCGAAACTGACAGCTTTTTAGAAGAAGATGTAACAAAAAGAGATTAAAACAAAAAACGCCGATGAACAATAATTTAAAAAATACGTGTAATATTATTAGTTGAAAATTTCAGTAATAACGTTCGTCAAAATTATTTCCCTACTAGTGAGAAACGGGGACGAGTTACACGTAAATGCGATATGCACGTAATGAATCCTCGCCGATCTATAAAAACACTACAGGCCAAAAACCCTCTCACCTGCAGATTCCGTAACAACGACGACAGACCAAAAATAAAAAAAAAAAAAAAAAAAGGACAAGGGATACCGTATTTAGACGTATGTGTAAAGAGTCGTCTGAATTTGATTATTCGACCGAGTAAATTATACATCGCGAATATCGTTCGAATGCGAGCGAGCCTCTAGAGAAATATTTCCCAAAAAACGTCGTTGTTCTCTTAAGAGAAAAAAGAAATTGCTAGTTACCGAGAAAAAAAAAATTTATGCATTGGCGAGAAGCGACTGATTAGGACAATTCTTCAGGTGCGAAACGTTTAAAATGGCAAAAGGGAGAAAAAAATCGCGCATATTTGCCGCAGACGTTTCGAAAAAGGGCACCACGCTAATTCAGGCTGGTTTAATGGTAGCCGGACGAAATTTAGTCGACGTCCAGAGCGAAACGGAAAAACAGCTGGTAGAGCACAGCGAAAATGTTCCTCGAACTGCAGGATAATAACCTTGTTAAAGGTGGAAAGAACACATAGCAGTCGTCCGGCAGAAGGGGTGGCAACCGTGCCGATAATTCCGGGCCGTTGATTGGCTTAATTACGGCACCAATACGCGGTACCGGTCGAACTAATCGATGATGCATCCGAGCCGGCCGCATCGAACTAGCGGGGAGTAAGGCGATGGGTGTGTATCGAGGCACCACTGGGCACGCCCTACCGGTTCCGGAACGCGTAGTGGTAAGCACTGATAAAGACGCGGCACGGGGACGCGGCGAAGGAGACACGGACAACTGCGGTTAGTCCTCCTTAGTGGTTCTACTTACAGTGTTCAGCAGTAATCGGTTCCCTACGGAGTGTGCGATGTTTAGCGTTCTGTAAACTCGATCCCGCTGCGAACTCTATCGTGCTCTCCTTACGGCCGCTGAAACCTATCGCTGTCGATTCGCGAATTTTCGCCAGATGATCGCGCGCGCATAATTTTACACGAATTTAATTTAATTGAATTAATGCGATAAAATTAAAATTAACTGATCGAGATTGGTCGAGATCGATGAATAATGTAGAGCGCGTTCATTCGTAATCCGGGGTCACGTACGTATTTGTTTTCTTTTTCTCATTCGTTCGATATTTCGTCGAGTAAGTAAATTTTGGAAAAATACCCCCCCCCCACCACTATTTTGGTTTCCTTTTTTTTTTTTTTTTTTTTTTGGTTCTACTCTTCGAAATTAGAAAACGCAAATAAAAACAAAAGAAAATTGCTCAAATGACTCGTTATTTTCGTTCAGCTGGTTCGGTTTTAAATTTTTCATCGGTGGAAAAAAAATATGTCGTACGGCGCAACGATCGCAGCAACGAGGCCGGCCGGATCGATTGAAATCGCTTCGCGTAGAATCCCAGAAGGCGACAAGCAAAAACGGATGAGAATATGTTGAACGCGTTGATGGATGGAAACCTAGCCGCCAGCATGGGAATAAAATTTAGCCCGCCGCCACCGCAGCACGAAATGTCGCAGGAACAGGGCCACTTTCAGCATCATCACGGCCATCACCATTACCAGACGGCAGCTCCGGCCGCCACCTACGGCCATCCGATGGGGTCGCACCTAAACGCTCACCATCCGTCCGGTTACGCGGCCAAGGACTTCTTGAAACGGTGGGACCATAACGAGTTCAATGCGACGGTCCCGGGAGCGACCACGGCCGGCTCCGGAACCGCCGAAATGTTTTTTTCCAACATCCACCATCCGCTGGACGATCCGCTACTAGCTCACCACCATCACCACCATCACCATCATCAGCCGCACCACGGAATTTACCCGTACGCTCGGAGCGCCGACAGTTACCCGCAGGAAGCAGCTTTTCAATACAACCACATGGCGCCGCCGCATGGGGCTTTTTTCCGCTACATGCGTCCGACCGGCGGCGCCGGCGGCGGCGGCGGCGGCGGCGGCAAGCAGGACATGACCTGTCTGTGGATCGAGCAGCCGGGGCCGAGGAAGCCGTGCGGGAAAACTTTCAGTTCAATGCCCGATATCGTTCAACATCTGACCGTCGAGCACGTCGGCGGCCCGGAATGCACCACGCACGCTTGCTTCTGGCAAGGCTGCCCGCGTAACGGTAGGCCTTTCAAGGCCAAGTACAAACTGGTCAACCACATCAGAGTGCATACCGGCGAGAAACCGTTCCCATGCCCGTTCCCGAACTGCGGAAAAGTCTTCGCTCGATCGGAAAACCTGAAGATCCACAAACGAACACATACCGGTAAGTCACCTATTTCGTATTTTCGCTTTTACGCGTCTTTTCTAAAACTTTGCCTTCTCTTTATTTTAAGCGTCAGTGCTCGGCTTGTCGCTCGCATGAGTCGACTGATCAAAAACAAGAGTAGAAATAAAGCGTTATATAACCCGGTGTATAGTACATAATCCCCAAAAACCCCCTTTCTTTTTTTACTTAAACCCCGATGAACCGTGTAATTGAAGGCAAATCGCTTTATAGGAATTTTCCGCGGTTCGTAACTAATCACTCGTCGGGGCGAGGATAAATCCAAGGTTTTCTTTCGAGTGTTGAAGAATGTTCCTGCTCGAGTATTTCGTCGATCTCGCACTTTCGTTCTTTATAATCTTATCTGAGATATTAATAGAAGATGTGTATGCGCATAACGTACTGCGAACTACTTGAAAAAATAATCAGCGATCGTCGACACATTGTTACGTTTGCTCAAAAGTTGTTCTGTATCGGTTCTGAACGATACAAGGAAAAATTTAAAATCTAAGACAAAAAAAAAAAAAAACCTGAATTATTATAGCGGGATAAAAAACATCTGAATATAAGTTGTTACAGAGATTTTCCGTAAATGAACGGCTATTTTTAACGACGCCTACGAAAGTGAAATGAAAATGTTGTTATCAGTGGTGTCATTAGCGGAGAGAATCAACACGAGCAGAAAATTCATTGTCAACACATTTAAAAGGAAAAGAAAAGGGAGACTCTCGTGATCATCATAATATAATAAGGTCCTTGATAAGTACGACACAAACGAGTGAATCGCAAACTGTTTCCAAAATAGCGTGAATGTTTTGTTTTTTTTTTTTTAAGTATCGAACGGAATACAATGTAACAATTAGACGAAAAAAGGAAAAAAAGAAAGATGGCGACGGGTGGAGAGGATAAAAACCGCCCAAAATATTTTCCGAAATACCTGATAGAAAAATTATATCTCGATATAAATCACCATCGACACTATGCAGCGCTTGTAAATTATATGAAATTTCAATTTATAATCGAATTTTTATTGAAGCAAAACGTTCAAAAAATAAAAAATAAACTAGAAAAGAAGCTTATTATGCATTAAGAATAATTTACAAAATTTTCCTTTTTTCTTTTTCATTGCATAATTACAAAAAGGAAGCAGACGATTTTGTTCCACTTGCTTCTCCGGTTTTTTACAGCTCCACATTTCTTTTCCTTGCGAATTCTCTGCTGGACATTGAAATCGAATTCTCAGGAAAACCATTATTCTCGCGTGTCTTACAAAGTCCTTTTTTATTTCTACCGCGTCTTCTTTAAACGTACACATACACACTATTGTTCAACGATTCGGATGTTTTGAACATTTTGTTGTTTCACCATCACCTGAGACTTATTTACATAATCTGCAATGGGTATTTTCGGAGGCGCGACGCAACCTGAAAACATGTGTCTATCGATGAAAAGCGTACAAATCTTACGATAAAATTTGGTTTTGTTAAATTAAAATGTTAGTCTTCGCTAGGGATGCCCGTCATAATTGAATGAGTGCCCGGACAACACCTTTGAACCCTCCGTGGTTACGCACCTGGGTATTTCGCAAAATCTGGAAGATCTGACTGGATTATTTCTCCATCTGTTACGATATTTGCCGGTTACACTTCCGCATCGTCTCATTTGCAAATACAATATTCCCCACTACACCAATGTCGTCTTCAAACTTCAAAATATTTTTCTGTTATCCCCGTTTTATGGTCTAACACTGTCATTTTAACTGCAATAATTTTACGTTCGACTCTGACTCTTGCTTTTTTCTTTATTTTTAAATCTATTTCACGCGTGCAAAAAAAAAAAAAAAAAAACGATATACTTAATAAATACTCCCTGTCACAGAGGGGAGACTCATCTATCACGTTCATTAAAATGCGCCTTCACTATACGAATTTATCGTTACAGCATTTTTCAGCCAAAAAATTAAGTAGACTCCATACACATGTAAAGGGAAGGGAATATTAGTTTTTTTCTTAAAGTTAAAGTTATTACAAGCGTAAAATAATCTAAAATAGCTGTGAATTCTTTGGAAATTAGAAATGATCAATTCTGGATAATTAACTAAAGTTTTGGCAGTAACGAGTTCGACTCGACCGACACTGGCCGTACGCGAAACAATAAAGTTTTGCACAAATTTTATGAATGTAATCCTATTTCTCAAGACAAAAATACAAATAAATATAAGTAAATGTATATATATATATATATATATTCGTCCTAATAATATACAACCACTACAAAAAGTTTACGGAACACACCGATTTATTAAAAATCTGCGTTTCAGTGTCCTTTATTTCCACTCTGTTACGTGCACTTCTGATCTTAAAAATCATTTTCTAGACGGAATTTTCATTTTGATGCTCATCAAGGTAGCGTAAAACCAGAAATGCTCTTATAATTTTATCCTACTTCCGACGAGAATATATTTATATATATATATATATATATATATATATATATATACATATACATCGGTTAATTATAATACCAAAAATTCGGAACTTGCTAGAAATAAAATTATTATCGGTGAACACCATTTCGGTTAGTTTAAGCGTCAAGAAAATACATTAACGGGGGATGTTTACTGAAAATGATTCTATTTCTAATTCGAAAACGTTTAAAAATGTATACAGTAAAGTAAACAGATGTGCTGAGCTTTAATTAATATTGTTTAGCAAAGGGGGTGATAGAGCGTAGAACATTTAGTTATCATGTGTGGTTAGTTGAAAACACTCGTGTAACTTACAGTTAGCGTAATAATTTAATTTTTAAGGAATTAAATTAACCTTTCGGCCTCTGACATTCCTATTGAAAAATCAACAAACTGTCGCCCATTAATTTGAAAGAGATCTTAATATTTTAAATTAAATTAATATCATTTATTAGCACTAACGATATAACACTTCTAAAAACAAGGCATTTTACTTTACCAACGTGTTCAGAAGTTCATTGATAAATATATCACGGAACAAAAATGCGCAATTCGCAGGCTTTTACCACATCACATTTTTCGGTAAAGATGCTTATATTTCAATATAATTAACACTATTAATTATTAATAAAAAATAAAACGAGATTAAAAAGTATAACGTCGAAAAAAGAATCACTTTAATGAAACTTACTATTTTTTTGTAAACTATAATATAAATTAATAATATTGCGAAAATTAAATATTTTCCATCGCTTAAAAATGATACGAAGAAAACAAAAAAAGAATTATCAGATTGCAGTAACTGCGCACCAGAGCTTAGAATATTCATGTTAGAAATATTTTAGAGTTGTCAGCCGTTTTAAAATAAATCCGATAGCTAGCTTTTTTGAATTTTTAACGCATTTAGCACCGTGTACGTATTAGTTTAATCGGGAAAAAATGATTTCATACTCATAAAAAACGTCGTCTTCCGTGTTCAATTCTAATTCTCAATGACATTTATCTTTGAACTGCTTTAAATTACTTTGAAATGATATTTTCCCCTTAACATAATTAAATAACGACTTGCAATAAAATACAAATGTAACCAACATCATTTTTTAAAAATAGGTATATAAACTATATTATGCACTAATTAGGGAGCTTTTTGATGACCAGCTAAAAATGAATAATACAAATCGAACCGTACAAAATGTATGATCAGAATAAACACTAAAAACCTTTTTTTTTTTTTATTCCGATCTCTAACTTTGCGTGGTTTTATTTGTATTATTAATTTTTAGCTCTGGATCATCTATGCTCGATAAAAAGGAAAATTAATCTATATCGTTTATACATTTTTAAACATTTTTAAACATTTTTAAAATTTTTATCTGTTATATTTGTATTTTATTCCAAAAATTACTATATCTATATTTAACACAAACAGTCGAATTAATTCTATATTAAGTAACGACATTTTTACTTGTGCTCAGAAAATTTCGTCTGAATGAAATTTTTTCAAAATACAGTTTTAATAACGTAAAGGCGAGCAAACATCGATGTAATACGATGGAAATTTCCTGTTTCTTCGTATCTATATATTATCGGAAAAAATTGCAAGCATTTTTTTCTTTTATGTTGCGTTGAAATTTACCGATGTAGATAAATACAATAAAATTGTTCTTAAAATTAACCATCTCCGATAACCGTATACAATGAAGTCCTTTAATTTTCCATTGAATTATTTCTAATGACGTCTATCGTAAAAGGAATTTCCAAATTCAAAAAAAAAAAAAGAAAAAATTACCGCGAATAATCACATTTTTCTACGTGTTTATTTTTCTACGTGTTTATTTTTCTTCGGCAAATTTGCTTTTTTTTTTTTTTCTAATAGTAATATTATTTTTGAGCACTCTTCAAGGAATGAAATTAAAAATTAAATCTTCATTATAATATTTTCATTACCTATTGAAAACGTAACTGATTAAATGATAACACAGTGTCGTTATACGCGATAACGGAACATCTACATTATTTCCAAACAACGAAATTGGCTTTTGCTATATGAACGATTAATTGTCTCGTACAATAATTACAGAATGCGGGGATTTTCAATTCCGATAGTTGTATCACAGTCGAAATTTACAATAATCGAACTAATAAGTTCTGATGCGAGTGAATCCATTCAATCAACGACCGTATTAAGTGATTTTTTTCAATTCTAATCCTTACAACACTACTACATCAAATAGAGGCGGTACATTGTTCTCGGCGGGTTAGCAATTTATGAAAGCACTATTTCTGAATATCAGTGCATCTATAATATTATATTTTTTAAAAGACGAAGTATTTATTTATTTGTTTTTATTCATTTTATGTCGAAAATGCTTGACGATTTTTTTGTAATAAAACTTCCCTATTATTCGTGACTATTCAGTAATTTATGAATTTACGGAAGTTGTATAATTTTTCGTTTTTTGTTTTTCATGATGCCCAATGTGAATGAAAATTGCCTATTATTAATCGCAAAGCGAACAAAACGGTTCAATTTATAACATTACTTATAAGCTAAGCCTCACAGTCCATACTCGCTTCCGCAAAGGGCAGTATCGCAAATAAATAAACGAAAAAGCAAAAAAAAAAAATGTGATTCTAAAAATTGGATATTAATACAGGCGGAGAGTTTTTTTTTTTTAATTTTTTTATTTTTTATATAATATTTAAAAAGTAACACGTAATGAAGAGTTTCTTTTTTGTTTTCAATGGCAATTTAAGTCCTTATTATACTATTTTTTTTGTAATTTTCCAACTGCCATGGTAATATTAATTATTAAAGGCTTAATTTTAATGCAATTTTAATTTCTGTTTATCAAAATGATGGTTGTTAGTATTAATTAAAATAACATTTAGAACGTCCGGTATATTTAACGAAATTACGTTTTTAGCGATTTAAAATGCTACAGATTTTTTGCCCAAGTCGCGTGAAATTGTAGTTATTTAAGAAATGTGTTTGAAAAGAAACGGAAAAAATATAAGTAAATGTAAATTATAACATTAAGTAATTTAGCTCACTGCTCTGCCGAAGTATGACATGAATTGTACACGGTTTATTATACCAAAAAGTCGCTTTTCGGTATTTTCGAAAAAACAAGCATCTCTTAAAAATATAGAATTATATTCTTTGAAAAACTCCGAATAAAGTCCAACGGTAAGGGGGTAGTATTTCGAACGTTAAAAGTAAGCATGCGAACTTTTTAAAAATTAACTTGACGCGCGATATGTGGCAACATGTAACCATAATTAAAAGGAAATTCAAAAAATTTTTTTTCGCTACAAAATTAATCTGCCACGAATTTTTTTATATTAATCCCCTATATTTGATTATTCGCGCGCCGTGGTAGTGAACATTTAGAAAAAACCTTTAGTGAGAATACGACTAAATAAATAGAGATACATCTTTCGAGTTTCATTCTAATTCGTCTGAAAGGAAGGATGATGTTACACGTCCAGTCCAACATTTACCGCGATTTTTCTTAGTTTCGCTTTTTTACAAAAATAGACATTTTAAAAATTAATTACGTTCATTCCGAAATAAGTATTGTTAACTATTTATGAGTTGTCGCGTAATTTATTTTATATTATTTAGAGGAAATTTCTTAAAAATAACGTCATTTCGAATACGTTCGTCCCTAAACTCCGTCAATCGATTCTGAAAACGAGATTAATAATGAAATTATATTTAAGCCGTTTCGTCGAAAATCGAAACGGTAGTTGTAAATTTAAACTGTTTTACTCTAACATACTTTGTTCGACCGGGTCCCGGGCTGTTTTTCCACAAGGTCGTCGCAAAAACACCATCATCATCATCATCTCTTCAACGACTCTGGACCTAGAACAGAGCAGAATAGTGAATCGTGAGATGCACACTTATATTGCGGGACAGGGGACTGCAATTTGAAGAGAGCCAGGGGCTTCAGGTCGATCATCGTGTTTGCTTTTCCAGCACACGCAAAACTGATTGATTGAGCTGTGTCGGTATAATGTTATCTCGGTTAAAACCGCTTCGGGAAGTCGAACAAAAAATAGCCGCCTGTAACTGCGAGAATAATTTCTCCGAACTAATTACCATTAAGCTCTCCCGGAACAGATTCTCGGGAGAATTGAGCATAAAATTAGTAACTTAAACGAATAACGAATCATTAAGCATAAATGGCGAAACATTTAAACTGGATATAAACCGATATGTCACGAACGTTTGCCAGGAATACACACCATTTTCGGGGCTAGAAAAGAAAAGAAAAGAAGTATATTAGTAAAGACGATATAATAATATGTTGTCTGAAGGTTTCCTTCGAATTCGGACAATACATATAGTTGATATAGTACTTTCCTTTTTTAGCTGGCTGAAAAAACGTGTCCAACATATCCGTTCATATTCTCAGTTTAAATGGTTCGTTATGTACATTTATAATGATTTCTTATTTCAACTTATAACTAATTAATAAACACGACAGAAGCACACTATATTTACGGTACCGCCCTGACACGCGACACTTATAATCGTGAAACTTGAGGACTGTCGGATAAAGAGAACTGCTTGCTCTCTGGAAGTCAATGATTGCAGAATCCTTTCCCATAAAGATAGAAAAATCAACGGAATAATTAAAAGTTCCGGAATCTTTTATTGGCACAGAGTATTACAATATATATTTTCTTATATATTTTATTTTCGTATTAGGATTTTTGTTATGTTATTTTTTTTTGTGTTGATGCCAGTATGAATTACGTTGTAAATTCTGATCATTTTATACAAAGTATAGAAGAGAAAGAGACAGAAATGAAAGCAAGAGGGGTCAAGCCTTGCGGGGCCAAAATGGCCGAGTTTATATATATATATATATATATATATATATATATATATATATATGTATATATTAATTACAACGTAATTCTTGGGCTCTTCCCCATTAGAAAAAATGTCCAAATTTTATGTAACGTTTGTTATATCGTATAGGGTTTTTTTTATTGTTATTTAAAAAATGTCACAATTTTATATAATGAAATATGTGACGAAAAATGTAACGAAAAAATGTCTTAATTTTATACAATGAAAGCTAAATGTTAGGATAGGATTTTTGGGGTTATGTTGTTTTTTTGTGTTGATGCCAATACAAAGTATAGAAGAGAAAGAGACAGAAATGAAATCAAGAGGGGTCAAGGGGCACAGCCCCTTGCGAGGCCAAAATGACCGAATTATATATATATATATAGAATGCGGACATTTTTTTAAGCCTTTTATTTTATTTTATCCCGCTTTTGTAAATTTGTACGAAATACTTATTAGAGTCAATTGTTTCACAGCTTTCGTTATTGTAATCATTTTTGTTTTTTATTCCTTATTCACCATTTTCGTCTTGTCACTTATTTCATAAACGGTAAATTTACGTACCTGCTAGCTGTAGCCAACGATTTAACTTGCGTATTTTAATATCTGTTTAAATCTTTGACTTTTTCCTTTCCTTTTTATGTAATGAGAATTCCGTATTTCCGCTAAAGATTTATTTACACTATTCGGTTCTCCTTTCTTTTTGTAAATACTACTGATATAATAATTAAAACAAACTTTAAACACATTCCACATTGGTTGTCAAGCACATAAGATTTTAGTTCTAAAATTGTATTATTTGTTAATATTTTTTTTTATTTTCTTCATCTGATAGATTTAATTTTAATTCGTTTATATAGTTTTGATTTATTGTAGATAATTTTTTAAACCGTTTAAATATTTTAAAAAATTAGGAAATTTATTAAATAATATTTCCAGTATGGAAAATATTAAAGCTCCCGTTGCAGCATTCTTTATTAATTTCCCTGTAATTTTCATATATGTATTTTGTAGAACAATACTAATACACTTTATTACTAAATAGTGTATTCAAATATTTAAAATAGATTAAAAGATATTATTTAAATAATTATTTAAAACGTAATGTTTTTTTTGCGTAATCGGTATACTTTTCTTTCAATTTTTACTCCTTTCTTCATAGATATTAACTGTTTTTATTCCCTTGTCCCTCCTTAACTTCTTATTTTACATCATACTCTGAGTTCTTCTTAGAACTTCCCTCCTTCTGTTAGTCCATTACTGCCTTGCGTTTTCTTCTCTTCATGGAATCTTCTCACTTGTTTCTTTCGGATATATATATATATATATATATATATATATATATGCACGAGACCCAAGTAATTTTAATAGAAAACGATCCTTCTTCCCTAATTAAATGTCTAGGGAATTATCTTTCCTTAAGTGTTGTAAGAGTTCAACTTTGTAATCTGTCATATAAAATACTTAGTCTGACTTTTTTTTCTCTATTGTACTCTTTATACGTAATGTTCCCATTTATGTAGCTCATCCTTTCGCCGAATATTGAAGCCCCCCACCAACAAAAAAACTCCCTTAACTATTTTTTTCCATCTATTATCCTTCCACAAAGAGAGTAATTCGGACCAATTAAGAAAATATAAAATTTCGTTTTTCCTTATTGCTCTGAATATAATAGCGCGGTGATTAAAAAGGAAAAATATTTCTTTTACTGATTTTTTTTTTTTTTTCGGATTGAATTACTGTTTTTAACTACTAAGGTTATCACAGTGAGAGCTGCCCAGGCAGGCTACCTAAAGACCACCCAACAGTCCGCCATCCTGAATGAACTTCTTCAAAGTTGTATTTTTACTATTTATTATAGAATGTGAAATGTCTGTCGAAAACATGTGCACAAAACGCCATAGGCGAAAATAAACTTTTGTATAAATTATACGTAATTATTTTCTTCTTCGTTTGACTTTTTTCTGTAAAAATAATCCCGACTATCTTCCACATTTCCGGCAAAACTAGTTTTGGCTACTGACGGTTGCTTCTTTCGCTACGTCTTTGTAGCGGTAGCAACATCTAAAAGATTCAAAAAGGACAAAAGATATGCGAAAGATGATTCTATCGACACACTGGAAACGCTGAAATTCCCCGACCCTCAATTATATGCAATGGCTAATAGTCATGTGCAAGTACACATTCCTAATTAGCGTATCATTTTTTTTTTTTTTTTATAAGATCGTAATGTTACACTCGCACAGAGGCTAGCGGCTTTTATTGGTCCCGGATACGAGCACGGTATAAGAAAAAATCAAACCTGTTTTTACGGCCCCGAAATTTCAGTTCGCAACATAAATTGTTATCGGTTCATTTTTAAATAGTTCACGGAAATTCGAAACGATCGGGTTTTTTCTTCCCCCCTTCTTCGTTTAATTTCACTGGCAAAACTGTTGTTTTCAAAAAGAAAGACGACAATTTGTTCGTAATTTTTTTTGTTTTCGTTTCTTTTAGGGATAATAATGATAAAAATTAATGACGAGAATATTTCACAAAACCAGCAAAAGGATAAAATTGTAAATAATCGAGCAAAACTCGGGTAAACACGAAGCGCGGGTTCTTGAAGAAAATATTTCACTGAAAACGGGAGCAGTGTAAATAAAATAAAACTAGGGTCGCTGATAGGGTCCATTTTTGGCCTGTAAAATACGCGACTGAATAAAAAGGGCCGAAACGAGCCGTCCGGATTCGTTTTAAAGTAATTATTCACAATTTCACCCCCTCATCTCACTAATTGTAACGGTTTTTTCCTATAAAGGACTCGCCGGTCTCTTCTTTTGGGGTTGCTCTCGATTTTCGTGCAGCGAGGAATAGCTGAGAAACAACACAGAGGGGGGGGTCAGTGCGATAATTTATTCGCGTTTACAAAACACTGTGCTGATAAATTAAAGAAGCAGAGAAGCATTTTATGTCGGCAATACAACCGAAACTGCAGACGGACGATCACTTTAACAACAAGCTACGGCGACGATAGATATTAAATAATAACTTTAATAATGATGGTGACTGGTTGAAGATGGCATATTCGGGGATGCTTGGAGAAAACAAGGCGCCTTCGTATTTTTCATGTTCGCCTTATGGTGTATAGGTCGGCGAGAATTTGGACAGCCCACAGCTTTTTTTTATTCCTCGGTATCCATGTCCTATCGGAAAAATTGTGTAATGACGAGAGAAACATTAATTTTTATTCG
This sequence comes from Icerya purchasi, assembly GCA_039619475.1. Classification (NCBI taxonomy): domain Eukaryota; kingdom Metazoa; phylum Arthropoda; class Insecta; order Hemiptera; family Monophlebidae; genus Icerya; species Icerya purchasi. Next base: position 340,380,852 of record CM077116.1, on the reverse strand, counting down.
TGTTTACTACTACTGGAGCGAAGCTGTTTAAGGACATTTTTGGAACGATAAAATGTTCTTCTGCAAGGAACGATAATTTCTTTTTCATTCGGTGTCTCCGTGAAAACAATAATTATTTCGAAAAGGTTCATAATACAAAAAGAAAAAGTTGGATCTTCAGAATGATAGGGAACAAAAGTGAGTCATTTATAATCTAAATGGCGGTTCACGCTGAAGAAAATAAGTTTAAAAATATCGCGACGTTTCAGAAATACAATTGGCAACCTACTACAAACAATTCACGTTTTATAAATAATAATTATTCTTATATGTTGATTTCAATATTTTTCCCCATAAAATGGTAGCGATAATCCTAAATATTATAGCTGGTCATTATTTTTATTTTTTTTTATTTTCATTTATTAATATCTGTATACACTACTGGTATCGTGTGAACTACAACCGTTGAAAGTGTACGGGGAAGGTACGGTTAAATGTTTTATTAAAAAACTATGTACGATAAAAAAAAAAAAAAAAAACAATAAAAAGAAATCAAATATAAGACACGTTAAAATCCGATAACTTATTCATAATGGTATCTGGTGGGTGAGAAATAAGCTAAAAACAGGGAGTAGAAGAAGTAGTTTATATATCAGCCGTACATTTTTTTAGATTTTTTTATTAACCTACAGACATTACTAGACAAACATGTGAATTAATTTTAATAGTTAAGATTTTCCCTTAATAAATTATCGAAAATTTCTTACCGATGTAAATTAGCCTTAATTGAAAAAACAATCTATTAAATAACAGATAATAAACCAGACTTATAAAAAATTTAAATATACCTAATCAACGTATAAATTAACATATCGTAAAAATAAGTAATCGAATGGAAGCGGTGGTTTTATATATTTATAAAAATCATTAGTGGGATAAAAAAACGAGCACTATTGATATTAAAACATTTGTGCATATCGGGATTGTGGGATCTAATTATACGATTATACCATTATACGATTATACCATTATACGATTATACCATTATACGATTATACCATTATACGATTATACCATTATACGATTATACCATTATACGATTATACCATTATACGATTATACCATTATATGCGAAGCGCATCAAAGAAAATTACATGCTATTTACTAGTGACTAGATTGTTTCCCAAACTAATAGTATATTTTGCGATTTTCACTGTTTTCAAAAATTACTATAATGAATTATACATATATGTATATTTATACGATGTGTATATACACACTCAGGTACTTCTAGTCACGCAGCGACGTACTAAAGCAAATTGAAAAAGAAAGACATTTGTCACTTCCTCTCTAGGAGCAGCAGAGAGGCATTTTTTCGCAAAAGAAAAATGTTTAATATGCAAAGCGCCAGTCTTTTGTCGCAGTGTTGAGCAGTATTGAATTCAGATTTGATGATCTTTTAGTCTTTCGTGTTTTGTTCGCCAGAGAGTACTTCATCTAAGTTAGCGAGAAGTGTACACACATTTAAAACAACAGCGTACGCAGGCAGTTAGATCAGAACTTTATGGAGAAAGTACTTTGCTACTTTGAGCAAGCTATATACACATTGCACATTTTTCATCGTGAAACTGTGGCTACGTTACCGCATTTTTTAGAAATAACATACACATACGCCTGCGAAATATACCGCTAGCGAAAATCTGTTGACTGTGATGAAAAGTAATACAGAAGCGATAAGTGCAGTGAAATTAAATCGACAATTTAGAGAAGTTCATTAATGTGAATAGACGGTATTCGCTTTTCAATCGATTTCTTAATATGATTTTAATTCTCTTCTAAATAATGTATTTCAATTTTACTTTTATTATAAGACGGAAGCACTGTGTGTATTTCACTTTATATTACTTAATAATCCTTTTTATCTATTTATTTATTATTTATTTACTTATTTATTTATTTATTTATTTACTTATTTAATTATATTTATTTACTTATTTATTTTTTTGAATTCGTTAAAAATAAAATTTATTAAATATTTAAAGCTTTCACGGTGATTACTCATAATAAATAATTTTCGAAAAACACAGGTGTTTCCGAAAATTATTTATTAAAAATAAAATTTAATTCACCATTTGCCAAGGATCCGTTGATGTGAATTTATTTTTCAGCATCAGAAAGTAAATATTGCTATTATTAAAACGGTAACTGATTCAATAGCTTTTAAAATAAAATAAAAATAAAAAAAATTTAGCAAGAACAAATTTTAAACGCAGGCGGATAAGTGTTCAGTTCTGTTGCAACCACTTCCGCGGACAGTGATGAATGGTTTTCGACGAATTATTGACCAAACCTCGCGTGACGGTACGGCGTTTCTGTACCGATCTCAGGGCCCGATAAGGAGGCGCGTTCTTCCATTCCTTCGTTTAATGAAATGAGATACATAGCTACTTCGTTTTTAATAGAAATTACGAGTTTTTTTATCTTCTTTTCTTCTTTTTTTTTTTTTTTTTCATTTAACTTTTATTTTTTACCTTATTCCACGTACCAAAGAACGCTAATAATTTGAAGGAGGAATTTATTTTAAAAAATTATACGATTTATTCTCTTCCTGTTTTTTTTTGTTTTTTTTCTTAATATGAATTACAATCAATTTAAAAAAACAAAAAAAAAACGAGGAACGTTCGTAATTCCTTTTTCAATCTTTATCCTTGATTTTATATATACCTATGCGTCTGTGTAATTTCAAAACACGATAAAATTTTATAAGAAAAAAGTAAAACGAAATCCAAAAAAATGTTTCATATTCTATCAGAAAATTGTACGGTATCTTTTATGCCTGCGCAATTTTAGCCGCCACGGGATAAAGGAAATTTAACATATCAGTTCTCTGAAAAAAAAAAAGAAAAAAAATACTTGAACTGATAAAAGTGAAACCCGACAGCGGTAAATATTGAATAAATACATTTATATAACAAGGAATATTTTCAAAAAAAAAAAAAAAGTGATAAAAATTTAATCAAAAAAAATTTAAAAGGAGGAAAACACGTTCCGTCAGAATTTGCAACGAGGAGTTTTGCCAACTGATTTCTTCATCCTCTTTATCTTTACTATTTCTTCGATTTTATTTCCTTTCTTTTCTCCACTTGTTTTTAAGAATCACCGATTTGGTCGACTGGATACCAAAAGAAATCCTAATAGATTCGATATTTTCAAAAAGCGACTTAACATCGATTAAACTTCGTATATCGAAACGATCTATGTCATTAAAAACAGCCCAAAAGGATAAAGATGCTCTTTATACCCTGATACCTTTCGTCGCTATTTTATCGGTTTGACACTTCGTACGAGCTTTAACTTAAAATATTAAGTTGAGTAGTGGCTTTTTACCTTCCAGCAGCTCCACATCCTTAACTATGTTTGAACAAAAATCTTTTAGCAAATCGCAGCTTAGCATAGAACTGAGGTTTGATTTTGTAAGCGATTAATATTTCTATCACAACAAATCGATACCCGTAGCATCACCGGTTGAAATTAATACAGTTCGTGAATTTTCAAACGTCCACATTACTCCTTTCGCCGCAGGCCAATATCCAGCTACACCTGATTTGCATCTACAGCGTCCAAAAATTACACTCTTTAAAAAATATTGCGTCACCGCCTTTTTCACCATCGTAATTCCCAAAAATGTATAGTCGTTCTCTTCTTACCATCTGGAAATTTGTTATTATTTATTTACACCTTATCGCTAATTATAAAAAATCGGATTTTGAAATAATGATGGTTTTATATTATTATTATTATTATTATTATTATTATTATTATTATTATTATTATTATTATTATTATTATTATTATATTATTATTATTATTATTATTATTATTATTATTATTATTATTATTATTATTATTATTATTATTATTATTATTATTATTATTATTATTATTATTATTATTATTATTATTATCATCATCATCATCATCAACATAATTATCATCATTATTATTATTATCATTATCATCATCATTATTATTATTATTATCATTATTATTATCATTATCATTAATTAATATTTTTGGTTCCGTTTTCAATTGCTAGCACTATTACGTAGGAAATAATAGTGAAATTAGCGGAAGAATTTTGCTTAACGTAATATATATATATAGTTTTACGTGCGGGCGTATCGGGAGAAAGGTTTTGAAGATAGTTTATATCTAATTAAGACTAGGACGTGGAAAGAAAAGAAGGTATGCAACCAATAGATTAGTTCTCAGCAAAAGGGGCAGACTTGTGGAGGAGTTGTTTTTCGGAGATACGCGAAATGGTAGCGTGACGTGTTCGAAGAGTCGATTAAAGATGATAAAGTTTTGTCTATGTTTGTTGAAAAGAGCCATCTCTCGTCTGGTTTTCAAGAAGTTTTGAATCTAGCACTGAATCGACATATCTAAAGTATTAATTTGGAATTTTACTTTCGTTAGCGGTACCCATATAAGGTACGGAATTTATAAGATGGTTTAAAAACGACAAAAACGAAAATATCAAATTAAATAACCCTGGAAAGAATTGATTTGAGAACATCAAATTTTGCGTACAAATCTCGATTAAGTGCTGTTTTTGGACAATGCATAAATTTAGGAATCACTTCGAGCGCCAAAAATAAAAAAAAATAAAGACGTCGGAAATATATAAAATGGAATTTAAAGCGATCTAGAAAACTACTGAATAATTCACAACTTACCACCAGACTACTCGTCAAAATTCGTTAGTCTGTATGACAATCAAAAACATTTTCAGAAAATGAAAAACGATAAAATTCATTTACAAAAAATAGTACCGAGTAAAAAAAAAATAAATTGAAAACCCAAAATACACTTTAAACGCATACATTTTTTTTTTTTTTTTTTTTTCCCACACCTAGCTGCTAGAGCTATCAGAGGAAGTTTTGACTTTAAATCACTTGAACGGCATTCCTTCCAGCAAAGGGATACCTAATTATTTATTCTACTAAGTCTAGTGGTTTTATTCTCCGCAACCGTCGTACTTCAGTTGAATTATCGAGCAGATTGACTGCTGTCCTGTTTGGGTGATCGTGTAATCGCATAGCATGTTTCGTCGCTTCTTCTCTTATAACGTCAGCAACATACGAAACGGTTAGATCACTGTGAAGGGTTTTATTGGATATAAACCAAGGAGCATTTGCCATTATCCTTAATATTTTATTTTGAAGCCGTTGTATTACTGCTAAATTTGTCCTGGCACTGCAGCCCCAAATTTGACATCCATATTTCCATACTGGGGCTAAAATGTGTTTATAGATTAGCATTTTATTTTCTAATGATAACTTAGAGCGGCGTCCAATTAACCAGTACATCTGCCGTACTTTTAATTGTAATTCATTCCGTTTAGTCTGGATGTGTTTTTTCCAGGTTAATTTTTTGTCAAGATGAATGCCTAAGTATTTGACACTGTCACTTGGTGGCAATATTTTATGATTGATGGTAACGTCCTTAGGTAGGATCTTTCTGTTGGTGAAAAGTACTCGTTTTGATTTCTCCTCGTTGATTTTTATCCGCCACTGCTTACACCATGCGGATATTTCATTGATTGAACTTTGGAGATTGTTGCAAGCAGCATCAGGACAGAGGTTATCACAAAGTATGGCTGTATCATCCGCAAACGTCGCTACTAGGCTTCCTTCGAGCACTGGGAGATCTGCGGTATATATTAAGTAAAGGAGTGGTCCCAGCACACTCCCTTGTGGGACTCCAGCAGTAGCTGGATGGATGTCGGATACTTCATTTCCAATTCTTACTTGGAAGTGTCTTTAACAGTGCTTTTATTGCAACTTTATACTTGAATCCTTCGGGGTTCCACAAATCTCTTGGGAAATATTTTATCACTGTGTCTTAACGAAACTTTTAATGTTCGCGAAAGTGTAAAATATCGCGAAAAATTACGCATCCCTCTTCCTTATCGGTGCGAGTGATACAACTAAAAATTGCAAACCAATCTATAAACATGCGCGCATTCGAGAACATTTCTCTGATTTGGAGCATCAAAAATTTTTAACTACAAAACTGGGTTCTCGAGGGGTCTTAAAATCCGAATTTTTTTGCGGCATTTGGTAGGTCGGTAGATAGTTTTTTATTTGGAACTTTCGAAACAATTAACAGGTGTCCTAGAAAATCGTCGAAATATTGATATATTACCGCAATAAAAACTTTCATTTTTGAATTTTTTTTTATTCATTTAATATAAGTATAAATCATATATCAATCGATCAATGATAGTCGTGAATCCCTCACGGAGATATCGTGATTATGATCTGTCCATCTGATGTATAAGATGTCACCACTGATCTCTGTTGTGGGCCAGTCGAACACATTCTACGAAACGTTTTCCTATAGCTTTATAAACACATTTAAAAACAAACATTTTTAGTTTGTTTAATAAATAAGTCAAAATTTCTTTCAATACGAAATTTTCAGCTAATGAAAAAATATTTTTTGTTTCTTAAATTTCACCTCAACCGTTAATTAGTAAAGTACCGATATTTCCGATCGGTAACCATTTTGTTAGCTACTTCTTTTACATATGCATACGTATATATAAATATATATATATATATATATATATATATATATATATGGAAATTAAAAATAAAATAAGGCAGCGGCCTAAAAGTTAAGCTGAAATCGGAAATTTTTCAAATAACCTCTACGTTTTTTTCCCTTTTTAAATGGTCACAGTTAAGTCTAGAAAGAGACGATCCGAAAGTTCAGTTGCAGATTAAAACCGTTCGGAAAAAAGTGATGTAGTTAAACATATTTACGGACTGTCGCGTTAAAAATATATACAGGGCCATGCAATTTTAAGATTGGAAATCTTCAATTTGAATTCAGTATTGTAAAATGTATATTATGATGTTGTAGTCGTGAGCGCATTTCATGCTTGATTGACCTGGAGTTTTCTGCTCCTTACACTCCTTTTTTAAAATAAGTTTTCTTCATTTACATAATCATGTTTTTGAAAGAAACCTTATAGATTATTAATATCTTAAAAATTAATTACACGTGCTCAAAATCAAATCAAACAATGTGTGAGCCTTTCTTAAAGTTTACTTAATAATTACTAAAAAAAACACGACGCGATGCCCAACCACCGAGAAATTTAGAATACACAAAAATGAAACATAATTAAACGAGGTCATTTTTGAACCGAAATCCGATATGTTTTTATTTTTATTAATTAATGGGGCAATCACTAAAAATTTCCAGATAGTACAACTGCAGAAGGGTACCAGCGTTAGGATTTTATCAATTAAACGACATTAATAAAGATGACTGATTTCTCTAAAACTCCTCAAGAATGTAAGCACGAACTGTAAGATTTCAGCCACAAATTGAATGCAATTAGATGAGATCATTTTAGAGCATCTGCCACTAATAAATGTAAGTTAAGAAAGTTCTTTATAGGAATCATTAAATAGAAAATTAAATATATATATATGTGCGTTAGAATAATGCCTTTGGTTTTAACATGAACATCTCTCTCTCTTTATTAATTTAAACATAGCGGTTTTTCTTATTTTCCATGATTTACTTGAAGTTACGCAAAAAATGATTTCAGCATTAACCAGATAGCCAGAAAAAACTAAAAATTGAGACCTGTTCCCTATTTTTGATCCGCGCCTTAATGACGTCAATCGACAACGGAACATCGGAAAGAATTTTATAGAAAAATAACTGTGTGTAAGATGAATGATTTTGTACAATAAATCACGAAATTTAACGCAGCATAACCGTTCAATGTTTCGATAATTTAACAATGATAAATATTGCGGGGCACGATCGAAGTGAGTAAGGTGAGGGGTACTTCTTCTGGGACTTAACGAACGAAGTGGGTAGGAAACGAAACTGCGCAGTGAAATAAAGGAAGTAAGAGAGCGATTTTACTTCACGATAAACTTATTTTCGACATATTTGTTTGCGATTTTTGTTGTTACTTTTTGATAAGGGATTTAAAATGTTTATTTGAAACTTTTTTTCATTATAATAAGATTCGAATTCGGTCCATCCGATTAAAGTACCATTTCCGCAAAAAAAAACTGATATAAAAATAATAGGCTCCACCACAGCAAAATTCGAAAAACAACCATTTTTCTTTTAACGAAGACGGTGCGTTTTTTTTTAGATCTTTTATACTTACACGCGCACTCTAAGTTTTTGGTATCTTTAAAAATAGTTTATTTTCTGGTAGGTACATAAAAATCTAAAAGTAATTTTACTACCAAAAAGTGTAACGCTACAGCAAATTCGGTAAATTATTAAATCGGCTCTTGAGATAAAACGGCGTTGGACATATTCGCCCGACACTATGAATTCTGTACGAGAGGTGCTTAATCTGGAGATCTGGGTTACATCAGCATTAAAATATTCACAAAAATTCGTTGCCGTTTAAGAACGCTATAAATGAAACCCCCTGGTTTACCGTATTTTGTATTATTAACATAATCTATGGTTTAATTTTACAAGACAAAAAATATCATCCACACACTACCAGTACACATCACAGCACGAGCACTTCGGGCTAAACATTTTTTCCCGTTTTATTGGAAAAATTTTTTGGGATAATGAGATTGGCTCGTGATTTTGAGTGCGAGAAGAATTTCTACACAACATATTTACAATGCAATGTTTTGTCACAATACCGGAAGAATTGTCCAGCTCGATTTAGCTTTTTTTTTTTTTTTTTTTTTTGCGATGACCTACCAGCCGAAAAAAAAAACGTCACAAAATTACACGCTATGTCGGGATGAAAAAAATAATAGTCGGTAAATTTAGTAATCAACGGTAACCAGATGTGACCCTTTGCTACAAAGGTAATAATTAAACATTTTCGTCTGTTTAAATGTCTCCTAACTCCCGCTTACGAATGTGTACAACTTTGAACAGTCGAAGAATCACAACACCTTTAAAATAGTTTCGTTTAAAATTAATTAAGCGCAATAATGTCTTTTTCGTAGTTTGTGTAAATAACTCTTGCGATCGAGTTGTGTTTTTTACCTAATCATTTACGTAGGGAATGAAATACAAAATCATAATTTACACAAAAAGAAGAAACTACGACTGCTGTTACATGTTCTCATCGCTGTGACCCCGCTTAACACTTTATACATTACTCGGTGTGTTTTGGGTTTTCTTTTTTTTTTTTTGTAATAAAATTAATTCTCGCAAACACGGAAGCCGCAATATTTTTTCACCTATTTCACCTCTATTCGAATTTTCATAGATTTTCCCGAATTAAAAATTAATTTTACACGTTCGATAGATTTATACATTCGATAAAGCCAGCAGAAAATTAAAAATAAACCCGATGAAAAAGTAAATGACGCATTTTCCCGATTGTAAAAAGCTATTCAAAATGGCAGTAGTTAATGCGGATGAAGTAAATTCATGTCCACCCGTAAACATATAATAAAAAGAAGGGAAGAAATTGATAAAAAAAAAAAAAAAATGAAAAATAATACGAAAAAAATGTACTCGAAAAATATATAAAACCGCGAACAGATGCCAATTTCCTTTTTTTTACCAAAAAAATAAACAATAAATAGATAAATAAAAAGAAAAAGAAAAAAAAAAGGAACGAAAATGTTGCACAGACCCATCTGTAGCGGTCCACATCGTTGGGGCAGAAACCAGACTGTTGTTTGCGTTCCGAAATCGACCAATGGGACGGCCGGATAAGAGTGAAATGCTCGCCTTCCGACTGCGCGAAAATGATGGGGGTGAAAATGTAGGGCAACGGATGTTCAAGGACCGAACGGATTTGTCTTCGCAAAGCTACCCCTAGTGTAGAGGATTATCAGCTGCATATAAAGGTGAGATTACCGCGAGCCTCCCGTCCGGGCGACCATGTGGCTAATATGAAACTAATTTTAACAACCGGCTTAATTAATTTGCCGTCCGTTTTCATTTTCCCTTCCGAGTCGTGGTCCCGATCCCGCTGCTGGAACGGCGCAGACAATGACATTCCTCGGCGATTAATAATCCAGACGATGCGCCGCTCGGACCGAATCGCGTTCCGAACGCAGGTAACAAAGTGTCAAATTTGCGGAATTTTAATCGAATTTTTCCCTTCCGCAAAGTTCGGATTTTTAACAGCTCCCTCGCTCTTACTCCCCTTACGCGCACACCGATCTCCTAGTTTCTCTCGTTGTCTCTCTTTCCGTCTTTATCCTTCTATGAGCGAGAGAGAAACGGAATTTAACGGATTCGGACAGTCGGTCCGCTCGCAGGATCATTCCTCCGGCCTGCATCCGATAGATGAAAACCGACAAGAAAAAAGTGTCACATTCCCGATAATATTTTTTGCTATACCGTCATTTTTACTTTTATTTACTTAGCCGACGATGTATTATAGTTCACATTTCGAAGCGTCGCGCTACCAGAAAAATATCAAACGGAATATAACGATGTCAGATTTACGCTCGGGCTAATGAAAATTCTGTTAAAAGGTTGTGCTCTAAAAGCTATTGTCGAAATTCGCAAGTATAACTGGAAAATACTACGCAGACCGTAAATTTGTACGTTGGTCAATTTCATTCTCCCGTAAAAATTGTAGAAGAAATATTTAGAATTTTTTAATTGAAAAAAAAGAAAAATATTAACGTTTAGATTTGTTCCTCTTAGTAGTGCACGTTTCTTCTTCTTCTTCTTTTCTTTCAGCATTTTCCCGCTGGGGCGGGGTCTGCGTGACTTATGGCACCAACCCAAACGATCAACTTAGTTTCCCCTTTTCATTGTATAAACTCCTCTTTAGGCAACTAAATAATTTGGACGGGGAATTTTTGAATCTTCCAGAATCCAAGGTGTTTAGTATATCCGAGTTGTGTAGCATCGAAAAATTTCCCGTTAATTTCTACTAAAACTGATTAATTTAATTTTCCATTTATTAATTCGTAGCCTGTTAAACTATTAACGTTATCAGGTATCTTTCTGATGTTTCATTGGCAGCTAACCAATATTGGTTAACTGGTCGTCGGCTACATCGAGAAATAATTATTTTTTCGAAATAACGAATGAGTAATGTCGGAAACACTCGAAAAAACAAAAAAACAATCCTAAGAAAATCACAAATACTACGTAAAGATATTCAGCCTGACAAAAAATGATCCCCACCGTTGATCCTTAGTTTAAAAAAAGAAATCTCCACAGGATTTTTTGTTCGAGAAAATTTTGAGATCAAAGTTTTGAATATTAGTTTCGATATTTTTAATTAAAAAATCGCTTTTGGTTAATTTATTTTTTGCTTTTTTTTTGGCCTGAACGAAATAATTCATTTGGCAGGCAATTAAGAATTTTTTTCCTAAGAGGGACAAAATTAGGCAAGTTGTTTCTGGCTGTATGCAAGGTTGAAAATTCCTAAATTAGCAGCGGACTATTAATCGAAAAGATTAATTTTTAATAATAATAATAATAATAATAATAATAATAATAACAATAATAATAATGGTAACGTTAAATTTTCGGTAAAATTTTTCAACTATTTTCTACACCCCCTGGGGTTTGTATAAATATGCCGCATCAGCGCTTTATTATTTCGCGTAATAAACTGACTAGTACAGAAAAACCACGCTTATTAATTATTACGCTGTTTTTCACTCGTTTAATATTATTTACTTTCTATTTTCTCCCTTACGCGAATCGTAAAGAGGAGAGGCCTTTTACGCTTTTTTTCTTATTCGATTTTCAGCATTTGTGTAAATTAATCGCGGCTTTTTGAAGAAAAGTCCAATGTGGAAAATGTTTAAAATTTCCCGAGCAACCGCGTTAACGCTATTTGAACCGTTACCGCCTATACCAAAGCTCGGTCCGCTTCAATTTTTGAATGGAATCCTCCAAGAAGTGTGGGTCTACATATAATCCATAGATTACGCGTAACTGTGGGCGTCGAATTTAATGCAGCAGTAACACGATATTTATACAGACGACGCGCTGATTATGGTTTTTTCTTTTTTTTTTTTTTTTTGGCTTCCAGAAATTTCAGTTCCGCAGAACTATTCAAAAGTTAATTCGTACATTGACTGAGAAAGTATTAAAAGCGCTAACATTTTTAATAGCCTCTTACAGAACAATAAAAAAAATCAAAACTAAATAGCTCTTCGAAAGACATATCCAACGTAAATTTTTTATACGGGGTTGTATTTTAGTGTCGAACTATATTTTACTGCTGCCGATACAGCAATCCGGTATGTTCCGAATGAATTTTACTTCGTTAGCCTATTTTTTTTTTTATTTTAATTCGAAAATATTACAGATAGTTCGTTTTACTAATTTATACCTAGAATTGTCTTAATTTCCTTACAACTCGGAATAATTCAACCGATAAATACATCTCAAACTTGTTTAATCGAAATTTGTTAGAATGAAGAAAATGAAAAGTAAATAAATCGATTATTTTACGTTAAAATTTTTCGATCAAATTAATGATCTAAAAAAAAAACATATGTTACACCTTTTTTTTTTTTTTTTTTTTTTTTTTTTGTAACTGCAGTATTACAACTACGAAAGCAAAATGAACCGCTAGAAATTCTTTTCCTCGCTCGCTACAACGATATTTTCACGGGGCGCCAAAAATGTCTTTATAAGGCGAAATTCCGCTGTATATAGTGTTAGTTATCAAGTTTTTTAAGGTTTTCCCCTTTAAAGATTCGCATACATACATGGACCAGCTGTTGCCGCAGCTTTGTAATCTTGGGTTTTTTTCATGATTTCTGGCAACGTGGACTTGTGAAAATTCGATTCTTGACACGACTAATAATAGTCGCGACGAACTCGCGTTCTAAATTTTATGTTCACAGGGTGGTTTCAGAGGCTTTGGCGATTTCGTTTACATTTACACATACGTATTATGGTAGATATACATATGAACGTTTCAGGCGACCCCGTAAAGAAATATCTTCTGAACGAGAGCCACGTGATATATGTATAAAAGTGTTGGGTTTAAATGTCTACACTATTCTGCGCCAAATAAATTTCTTACGTGTGTGTGTAGTGTAAAACCATCACAAATTTCATAGTACTTTCTTTTTTTTTTCCATTAACAAAATTTCCATATTACCCCCGGCGAAAGAATGACGTACTGTCTCTCGTTAGTATTTACATCGATACTTAAACATGCACGTGAGTATTGTGTGTTGTGCGGGTGTATTTTCGAGAACATTCGGGGGTATTTTTATTTTATTTAAACAGTTCCGAGAAGATTGGTGACGTGAAAACAAACGGGGAGGATGGTCGCTGCCAGGTATATGCTTGGCAGAGGTATAGGCGGAATAATAATGAAATAGAACAAACGGTGCGCCGAGAACATAACGGTATCCGGAATAGTGGTCGGTGTGGTAGCTATTGTTAAAAGTATTGCCGAAAGGAATGTCGCCTGGCAAATTCTATTCAATTTTCACTGGAAAGTATTGCTCGATGCTGACGACTAAGCCTCGCATTATTAGATCTTCTTCTTGTTCATCTTCATTGTACATTGTTTTCCGATGATTATTATCGCTCCTCGACGGCCGATCCGACTGCACCGATAGCGGTCCTGGCGCCCGGCAGATCTAGCCCAACTGTCGAGCGGAATATTTCAGTCAAGGTCGAACGCGTTGGTAATTAACTTTCGAAAGTTTCCGCAGTCAAAATGCTGCCCGATATAGTGAAAAATTTGAATTTTGCCACCTCCGAATAAGGCGATGTGCGACGACCGCTAGAGAGCGAAATTCCGCTCGCGTCCTCTATTACCGGGTCCGGAGAAAAAAGCGCGGATGCAGGAGCGGCTAGTGCGCATCCTGCGCGCTAACCGGATCCGAGGATTACTGGCCGACTGACAAGTAGCGCGAATCAACAACTCTATTCCGTGTCCGAATTCAGTGTCTCGTCTAATAAAGAGAGAGCAGCGCTATACACTCCAGTTTCCAATGTTTGAGGTTGGTGCGCCGGATACTCGACAAAGGGCTGAACATGGGCGGCGGCGGCGGCATCATTCATCAGAAAGGGAGGTGTTGCTTAAGCGCGAGGATAATCCTTCTGCAGGGTTTGGCGAGGATGCGTTATTTCGTTCGTTCGGTTCGCGCATCATTAGGGCCAATGGCGCGATTCTTTCACCGATGCAGCACCCAGATGTGTCGTCCTCTGTTGATTCTTTACATGTCGCGCTCATTCGGCTTCCGTAAAGATAACCAGTGTCTCTTTGACTAGGCTAACGGGGAATTACAATATCCAGCTTGCCGGTCGCCGCGACTATTATTCGTTATCGGCTGGAAGAGGTGCCGAAGTCGGTATTGTCACGGTCGATCGTCGAGAGGGATCGAACGTGCGGTGAGCTAAATACTGTCATCTATTTCACCACCTTCAATGTCTTCACGCATCCGAAGCTTCATCTCCGTACACATATTCACTTGCCATTATTCCGCCACTTCATCATCCCGCTGCTCCAGTTTAATCCTTATTCAATTTTACTTCATTCCTATTTACAAGAGTTCCCGTTCTGCGTATTATATCATCTCCGCTGATCCATCCGTATACGCAGCCATTATTAGTGATTTTCCGTGCTTTATTTCAAAACGCGCTGGCCCGCTGACGAGGACTTTACTGTTGTGACCCTCGCATTTCAAAAGCCACATAACACCCGCCGCACGTTGTTGTTTATTTTCTGTTAACAGCAATTTACTCGGTGCATTTGTTGCGCTTCGAATTTCCTTTTAATTAAACGCTCCGTTCGATCGGTAATCTTTTTTTTTTTCCTTTTCCTTTTCCTTTTCCTTTTCCTTTTCCTTTTCTTTCTTTTTTTTTTCTAATTCGCCTTTTTGTTTTTTCGTTTTTAAATATTTTTGACCGCGTACGCGTTCCAGACTATCTGCGATTAAACGCAATTAACATGCTGATCCGGTCATTACGTCTAAACGGAATAATTTTATTCCTCTTTTTTGCTCCGCATTTACCTAATTTAAACAGTTTATAGATAATTTAATTAAAATTAAGTTATTGGACGATGACCATGTCTAACACGGTTTTAAGTTAAAAAATTCCGATGACGAAAGGCGCGTAATCTTTTTCAAAACGCTGCGTGTGAATTAATACGGTAGACACGGGGTTTCCATATTTAATTTTATTTATTACACTGTGTAAACTGTAAATTGTTTAATTAAAATTACACACTTTTAATTATAACGAAATAGTCCGTTATTGCGTTTTTTTTTTTGCTCGTCCCTCCTTCTTTTTTGCTATTCCCTTTCCAGAACTTTTAAATGTATTAGCGGATTTTATTTTAATGCCCTCATATTTTCTTTCATTATATAAATACTTACATACGTATACATGTATATATATATATACATATGTATATGTTAATGAAAACGCCATTCTTGTGCCGGGAATAATGTAAAAAAACACACTGTTATAAAATATGTAACGTTTCTTCAATTCATTTACGAAAAATTATATATTTTACGTTTACTCAGTAATAGATTTAATGACTTTTACTGGTTAATGAAAATATTTTGGTACCGTAAGAATCATATAATCAGTTGGAACAACTTTTTTTAATAGACCCTCGGCGAATTCTGAATGATGGAGTTTTTACCTATATATTAGTGTATATAAATGCACACATGTATTATTCAATGTCCCAGCATCGCAAAATGTATTTTTCTTAATATATTCTCTATATAAATGTTTTTTTTTGTTTTTGTATGATACCGAATAAACGCGTTAATACTTCCTATAATGAGTGTTTTATCTAACAACCAACATTTTATTCACAGTATTGAGCAACATTGAATTAATCATAAAAAAAAACAAAAAAAACATAACATGAAACCTAACGGAATGGACTATTTCAAAAATATACACATATACAAAATCGGAAATGATAGCGATACAGATTTAATTAATTCACACAAAACATTAATATAACAGATTTCACACATTCATCATAAAATTAAAATTAATAACAAAGTTGCACTTATCTCGATTATAATTTACAGTTTGATCGGTCTGGAGCAGTAGACACAAAAGCTTGGTGTCCAATACTATCAATACTGTTCTGGTTTTCTGTTGCAGAGAGTTATCGTGCTTTTTTTTTTTTGTTGTTTATATTGTTTTTCATCAGTAAGTATTCTTTCTGACTCTCGAAATTTATTTGACCTTTTTCTTTGATTTGTTCCAATTATATTACCTTAAATTCCACTAGTACTGGCTCCATTTATAATAAACATACACTTACTTTTACTTAAATCTCCATAAAAAAACCCATTAATAACAGCTTATCGTATAACGCATATTATATGTTTTAGAAACAAAAAAGTACAACGTGTTGTGAGTGACCGTACCGCTGGCATAATACATAGAAATGTTGCATTTCTCTCCACTATTCAACATTGTTCTAATATATATATATATATATATATGTGTGTGTGTGTGTGTGTGTGTGTGTGTGTGTGTGTGTGTGTGTGTGTGTGTGTGTGTGTGTGTGTGTGTGTATGTATGTATGTATGTATGTATCTGGGGAAGTAAAGGCAGCCGAGAGAAAAGAACTGGCACTATTTTTCTCATCAGATCCATTAGGCTTAGCACACTGTGAACCTTATTTTATTTTACTTTATGGTGTATGTACGATTAAACAGCCGGACTGTGCCGATAAATTTATTGAAAACCCTTAAGACAGTATCATGGTATCAATCGACCTTCCATGATAGAATTACTACAATACATATATACGTATTAAATGTTGAAAGACAATCCTCTGAACCACCAGATGATGCCTTTTATAGTTTAATTAATTATGTTATTTTTCAATGTACGGATTCGGCAATTTCTAATTTTATGCCACAACTTGCAAATTTCTTTACACGATTTTTTATATTAACCCCGGCATATAAATGAAGTGGTCATTAATATGAATGTTCCGTTTCAAAAATAATCAAGTGTTTCTATTTAATCTTAATAGATACTCCAGCGAAAGTTTAATATTATTCATTTATTTTCTTATAACAGTAACTAATGAAGTTTTCTTTCAATCTGACTGAAAGTAAATAATTAATTTCACGTGTTCATTTTTTGTGATATTTACTGTGTAACATGCGCGACAGTAACTTACAGCCCACCACTCATCCTTAAACGTACTTCAAAAATCGAAATTTTTCTTTCCAACACGCACCTACAAATCTAGCTCGTTTTTAATATGTGAACGATTAACATTGTAAAAAGTTTTCAAAATATATTTTTACAGAAATATTGTAAAAATTGTCTAACTCTCTCACTTTTTTTTTATTAAATCACTGGGATCTACTGTTTTAAGTTGCTAATACTCATTTACAGTTGATATCGAAACCGTTTTTGAGGTAGATAGGCTTCTCCTTTTGTCTCTTTTTTTTCTATATGCCAGACTTATCGTACCGGTGTGCAAAAAGAACGAAAAGTATCACGATTCAAAAAAGCAATATCTGCAACATGTTCTAGTTTATCTCACGCGTTTTTCGAACAATGCCATTTGCCTAGTGTACCACAACTGTAAACACTACCAGAAATAGGTACACCCCTACAATTGCCTCACTAAAAATCAGCGGTTCCTGAAATAAATAACGGAGTTACCGCTAGTTCTCCGAAGGATCTTATTCTTTTTGTAATGACAGTGAATGGACTAACCCGCTAATAAAAAAAAAAAACGAAAAAAGAAAAAAAAAAAAAAGGAAAACAAGGTTTTACCTTAAAGTAAACACTTCCTCGACAACCTGAAAAACCCCCATAAAATGTATGAGACGTTTGCGATAACTTTTGTGTTCCTTTTTTTTCTCTTCAAATTGCAGTCCATACTGCGTTTTATTTGTCCGCATAAAAATACTCCACATGTGCCATAGTGTTTCTAATTTTCATAAAAGTATCGGTTTAATAGAAAAAACAAACTGATTACAATATTATAATAACAAAATAATTCAATATAGTAATATTTATAATATTTTAAATTAATAATTTTATATATATATATATATATATATAAAAGTTGTAAGCACATAAAACGGTATGTTATAAACTATTATGGTTCTGGAAATTGCCGCATATTTCTAGTCAATCGTGTTAGGAATGCTTTAGCGGAAAATGTACATCTACATTTTAGCATAATCCTATTACACGTGTAATTAGTATACGTAAACAAAATAGTACTTTATTTTGGAAGAAAAAAAAATATTAAATTTAACAAAAATATTTTATTAAAATTTATATTACATATAAATTAGTTTCAAATATTCTTTAAAATTATTAAATAGCGCATAAAAATTTATTTCTTTTACGCAATTTTTGGTATTTTGCTTATTTTAAAAACCTCTACGCAGTATACAAAATCATATATGTACGTGGGTGTGTCATAATATGAGCGAAAATGGTATATGTTTTCGGAAATGGCTCTAATGATTTTGATGAAATTCACCAGGTAGAGGGGTTTTTAGAGTCTAAGAATAGATCAGAATGTTATACTGTCGGGAAAATTCTACGAAACGAGCAATTGTAAAGGGGAGGCCACCGATGTTTGATCGTCGTATTTTTAGGGTTTATTGAAAAGTAAGGCAAGACACCATTGTTTTGTAATGAAATAAATTTATATTTATGCTTTACACAACGGATTTAAATATTGTATCAATTCAGATATACAACAGGACGTTAACATTGTTGTAGAATTTTACAGATGATAATTTGTAATGAAATATCTGGGTCGGAATGTGAAAGTGACGAGATTGCCATTCACAGAATGCATACACGCCAGTCTTAGGATCGAGTGGAATGACGTAAAATCACAATATTATTGCCAGATTAAATGTTAATCACGATACTCTATCTAAGGTGATGACTGTTGATGACGATGATCTGGCTTAAGAACGTTTGTTTTTATTAACGCTGAAATAATTTTTGACCCGAATGAGACGATTTATTTACGATTTTTGTGTGTACATGATGATATAAAATATTATTCAAACTAAAATATATTATTTCAAAATTTTCAAAAAAAAAAATGCAACTGTAACTTTCGTATTACATGCGCTTTGCTGTTATATTTTTAAATGTTCATTGAAACAAACACGTTAATCGATCTGTAAGGTTAAAATGAATAACCCCCCAGCTAAAAATATACATAAATATGTAAAATTTTACTTCTGTACCATGTTATCGGTATGAATAAAATTATCGATTTATTATGAGGTACAGTTTTATCTACACATCTTTCAAAATAATTAAACTCGAAATGATGTAAAAACGATCAATTTTTTTCAGTTTTAGCAATTATTGAATATATACACATTAACGATAATCATCGAAAAAACACTTGCAAGAAATGTGATCGCGAAAGTGCGAAATATACTCACAAATTGTTTGTAACACACCGCACAAGCTGAAAAACTCACACAAGCTTACCGCTTCTTAATAGCGTCTCATAACTTAAATCGCATTCGAATTTACCGCTCTAGATTGTTGCAAGGCATTGAGTGTACAATTTGTGAATAAAAATTTTGACCCCGTTAGTCGCGAAATTTCTCAGAAATGGTTAAGAATTGTCGGAATGTATTCAGATTTTTTGGAAACCCCGCGAGGTAGTCTATTAAGAGAACTAGTAGAATTTGAAGCGTTTTAATTTAAAACTATTGTTTTCGTTCTGCGTCATCGCGGTAAATTACATTTCAGGCTAAACAGAACGTAGCTATTTTTCAATAAAATTTATATCGCGCAAGTAAAAGGTCGTCTCCGAGCTGAAAAATTATATTCCAGGGTTTTAGAGAAATTTGTTGTTCGGCAGGGATTTTAATGGTAAGGATAAAAGAAAACGTTAATTTCTTTCTTATTTTTTTTTTTATTTTACAAAAACACCACTAGTTGGTCTTTATTTCTTTTATAAAGAGATTAATTTTGTCAAGAATCATTTTTAAAAAGCCTCTTTCCTTTCCTTTCATCTTCTGCATTAAAAGCTATTCTGAGGAAGCTGATGATTTGTCTCTGGAAAAATTTCAGCGATCCTACCGACTAGTTCGATTTGATGCTCTATTATTTGCGAATTAATAATAAAACATCTCGCACGCAATCCTGCGTTATAATATTAATAAAATTACAGAAATATACACAAATCACGAGAAACTTAAATTAACAGTGTACAATCGTAATAAAAATGATACGATAAAGAAAACGTATATTCTAAAATTATAAATAAAAGATACTTACATAGGAAAAGTAAAAAAAAAAAAAAAAAATGTTTTTTCATAAGATTCGAAGAATACACATAAATTACAGACTAATTCGATAAATCGAAACTTGCGTAATCATTAGGAAAAAAATCAATAAATAGATAAATGATAAGGCTACATTGAAAATAATCGACAATTGCGAAAAATCACATTTTGTAGAAACTCACTTTTCTCATATACGTATTAAATATACTGAAACCGGTCGGCAATTTTAACAATAAACAGTTTTTTTTTTTATATGTTTTGTGTTTGTTACACGATTTATATTTAATATAAGATTGAATACGTATAAAAGTTTTATAAAGTTTTCATTATGGAACAACAGAAAACTACTTTATTAATACATACAAAAAAAGTAAAGTTATTAATAACAATTTACCGTTAAAATCTGCGTAATTTTCATACTTATTGTTATAGTACAATTTTATTTATTTCATATTTTCGAGTTTGGTTATTTGCGATTTTATTGCGTACCTATATATTTAATTGTTTTTGCAATTATAATTTTATGTTTTATTACGATTACTGCGTGTACAACGGCGAGTACAGTTTAATACGGAAATGAATTTTTTTGCTTTCTTTTTTTTTTTTTTTTGTATTTATTAAAATATTCCGCGATTAAAATTTTTACTTCCATTATTTATTGCCTATTTAAAATCTACCAAGAAAGAGCGTGCGTTGTTATTTACGAGTCCGTACTGTATTGCTACAATTTTTACTGGCACGTTAGGTAAAACACGTTTAAACCGATAGGCATTTCATTATCTCTTTATTCCTGAATGTTAATGAAGGAGGGCAAGTAAAATTTACTCAAATAATACGTATTAATAAAGTAGAGAAATAAAAGAAAAAAAAGAGAAAACGATTTCACGCGATATTTCTGACAACTTAAATTTTTTGTTTCGATCAGTTTTTCAAACACTACAAAACTAAAAGCAGAATGAAAAAATAAAATAAAATAAAAAAAAACAAAAAAAAGAAAAAACTGTATAAACTATTACCTAATCGTGTGACCAGTTTTAAAGCGGTAACTTTTCAAGTGTTTATAAAATAATCGATCCGAATCCGCTTGTATGTTGTTTATACACCTTTGTCTCGTTCCTCCAGGACAAACTGCCAACTATTAAAAGGAGAAAAAAAAGAAAAAAAGTAAATAATTAAGACGCAGAACGAAAGAAAAAAAACAGAAATGGAACGAGTTATACAGGCGTCGGTTCAAGAAGGGAAAAAAACGCACGTTTTCAAAAAATTGTAATTTATTCGTTTTAATATCCGGTTCGCGTTATGACAAATATGACAGTTCGCTTACCGACAGGTGCAGCGTACTTCGAAAAGCAAAAACTGAAATCGAAACGAAAACACCTCCCCTCCAGTCCTCTGTAAACTGGCGCGTATATCAATCGCCGTGGAGAGGGGCGGTTTATTAAAGGCGATCATTCGCACACCTATTATACACGACGCTCTACACAAGCTCTACACGGTTACGCAAGATACACTCACCGACGGCTGACAACGATAACGGAATTCAGCGATAATCAGCGAGATACTGCACCAGTTGTAGTCTGCAAGATGATTCGGTACGGACGCGCTGGTCAACTTTTCCACATGGTTCCTCCAAGTTCAACGGTTAATATCGCCGTTTACCCGATCGTTTATTTCCCACATTCCGTAATAACGTTAGACAGTTCGTCGCTATGGAAAATAACTACAAAATAATCATCGTGCGAGCGAATAAAAAGGTACACACTATCATTGGTCACGAATTAGTCGTCAATGCGAATGTTAATTATCGGAACTGATCTGTTACGTCCTAACATTAAACTTTTCGTTTCTCCCGAAATCGGTATTATTACGAAGCTTCTATTTTTTCAGATAATATCGAAATATTAAGTCGTTAATGTTGGGTCGAAATGGTAAGTGTTGAGCAACACAAATTTTACGTACATTCGGTAAAAAGTGAATTTTTTTAACGTTCTAATGATATTTGTATATACTGTAAACACCGATCTTTTTCACATTTCCTCACTTGTGAAGTTACGCTTTTCATATTATACTAAGCCTAACGGATCTGATAAGAATACCGGGGGGGGGGGCAGTGTTCATTCGTCTCTACTTTCGCAGATTTCTGTGGTACCCAAATTCGGATCCAGAACGAGACAAGTCTAAAATTAGGAAAATTCTCGATGTGACAAAGCTATTTTCCTCTACCTTCCGCTGAATTCATCTACCGCGTGAAAAAACCACTGAAGCTAAGTAAAATGTCGCACGGAGCTTGATAAAAAAAAAAAAAGTAAATCACACACTCTTGTGCTTTTTCGCTTAATACGATAAGTAGAACGAAAAACTGTGCTTCTACTTACGAGCAGAAACAAGTGTGCAGAAAATTTAGTAGGAAATGAACGTTGTTGGTGAAATATCACGAAACGAATTTATTAATTTTCCAATCGAATTTATCATCCGCTTTTCTAATTTTGGATAACACCAGCGTGTTTTTCACGTTGGTCGCGCTATTTTACTACTATTCGTTCTCTTATCCTCATGGTCGTTTCCTCTTCCTACCGTGTCCTACTTCATTCCGAAGCAGTCATTAGTGGGAATCCTCGATAATAAAATAACGAACTGATTGGCTCGACTGTTCGTCGTTAGAAAAGGTATAGCCGATTTTAACATTTTCTGCAATCCGACCGAATCAAAATTTCAACTAGAAACAATTTCTTATTAACACTAAAATGCAAAAAGAGAAAAACTGTCCCGATGAAAGTTAGCTCTGTGCTCCGGAACAATAGCCGCCGGGTTTCTATTTTTCGAAAAATGGGGTAAAAATTTATTCCTTTTTGGGGAAATTTCCGATAGTTGCGCGCAGTCGAAATAAATGCGATCCGGAAATGGTTCAGTTTCGAAGCTCACCATTGATTCGTAGCGTCACAATCGATCGAACCGCATCGCGATTACGCGCCAACAACCAATGGCGCGTCGTAATACGGCAAAGTGGTATATTATTGACGGCAACCAGTTTTCGATAAGAAGGAAACGAAATTGATTCGATTTTTCTTCTTACCTTTTTCATTGTTTCGTTTTCTGCGCGTGTGTACGAACGATTCTTTCGCCCCCCCCCCCCGTTTTTCCCTCCTTGATTTAAATTATTCCGATTTGTACACCGGCAGACAAAATTAATTTTCCGCACCTTTCCGCCGGGCAAATTAATTGCATCTTATACTAACGATAATGAAATTAGCGAATTGTTGTCATTTTTAACTCGCTGCCCGGATTCAAGCGACGTCATCGAAACCGCTTTCAAATATCGGAACGGGACCCGTTTGCATGTTGCTGCGAGCAATAAAGTGGTTTTGTCGGATCTTAAAACTTACGCGCCACAGCGGAGAGCGGCGGTGTACGGCCGAATTAATAATTACGCGCGCGACATCAGAGGATAATTTTTCATTTGTAATCAACATTTATGTCACCGGTGGAAACTGATATCCGAACTCGTCGACCTGTTTGATTTTTACTCTTTATCAGCTACGTCGATACGGAACCGTTTTTTTTTTTTAATATTGCAAGTCAATACGGTGCAAAGATGGAAAACATCTTCGGTTATTTCAATGTCGCAGAAAGAATATATTTGCGTCATTCTACATTTTCTAGAGTAAAAGATTTACATACGCAGTGGGAAACCCTCCTTCGAAATATTCCTTGGGGTGAGCGCCGGGTAAAAGGCATAGTTCTAAAACAGCGCCGTTATTAATCAGTCGATCGATCTATTTTATTAAAAAAAAAAAAAAAAAGGAAAACTAGAACTTACCGTTTTGCGGTCAGCAAAGGTTGAGAAATAATTAAACTGCGATTAAATTAAACGCTAATGAATCGATAATCAAGTCTTCTTTTTTAACCGGTTTATATCAATGAAAGGGAACAGGAGCAACCATAGATTTTATCTTTACGGCCAGTAATTTAACTACGTCATTCTTAGCCCGGGGTACATTTTAATTTTTTGCCCAATGATTATGCCCAATTGCTTTACATAAGATAACAACAAAGGTTATGCTGTATTATGCAATTGCCAAGCTTTTTTTTTTCGCTTTTTTTTTTTTGTAATAAAAAACGAGGAAGAATGTTACAAATTGAAAACGATTTCTCTAAAAGAATTTTGGGGAAAAAAAGATTGGTGGTCAAGGGAGCTTGTACCTCTGCAAACCCCGAAGGACAAAATATAAATATATATACATATATATATATATATATATATATATATATATATATATATACAATTGGTTTTTTTATTATTTTTCAACGCTATTTTTAATAATCTGAAAACTACTACGACCAACATACTTCGTTATAGTCTAATCTATCTAGTTGGAAAAAGTAGTATGTGCGCCAACGCACGCTATTAGTAGTAATAATAATACTTTCAGTAATTGTCAAAGTTTACTTTTTTTTCCGATTAAAAATTTCAAAACTTTGAAGACTTCACTGTAATCCGCTATCAACCGAAACTTGCTTAGTTTACCGTAAAACAGAATAAAATGCAAAGATCATTTCAATAAATATACCCGCCGCACGTGTTAGACCTCAGCTTTTGACAAGGACGGATTATACAGAAAGATCGATGATGGTACTTCACGATCGACGCGGCTACTGAAAACAAAATTTTAAATCTCTCGTCCATTTATATATTTATCAAAACGATTACACGCAGCCAGACAGGTAGACAGGCAAAGCGATTACAGTGGTCTGGCCTACGTCATTGCTAATAAATGTCGAGCAAGGTCAGCAGCGGGTAGCGGGGGCACGTTTATCTGCTAATGCAGGATTAAAGAAATTTTGACGTACGAGTGGTGTGCCAGTGGTACAAGTATCTGGCGAAGGAGTGGGTCCGTTTTCGAACATTCGAAAAGGGGACGACGACGACGACGACGACGAGAACGAGGACGACAACAGTTTACCTGTTGGGGAATTTTTATCTGATGCTTGTAATAGAGCACACGGTACCTACCGCTTTGTGCCGGAGCTGCGCGCTTAATAAAATAATCCTTTGAAGGAGAGAACTGTCAAGGTGATAATCGAAATGTAAATCGGGCCGTTTAAGAGGAATTAACAAAAAATAAAATCGGAAAAACAGCGGAAAGGTGGTGCATCATGAATGAAAATGTTGAACAAAGAGGAAAGCAGTGAGCAGTTGACGATGGTGCGCGATGTAAGTATGAGCGTAGAACGATTCCGGATAGAGGTAATATAATAATGACAAATGATGATGATGGTCGCGACGATGATGATGACGACCAGGCTGCGAGAGCAACTACTCTATATTTACCGTACAGATAAATGGTTTCACAATAGTAAAAGAAGGATATATGAATGTAAGAAAAAGAGATGGTTATCTGCGGTTTTAATATATTATAACGTCCATATCCGACTCCGAACTGAACAGATCCGAACCTATAGCCTTTTCTGCAGTCATATCTGGCAAACAGACGACGCACCGCCATTATACATAATTCCTCGCTACATACTCGGTACTTTTCACCGTGCAATTCATTATATTTATCTCGTTCTAGCCGCGGCGTCTCGCCTCTCGCGATATTTATTTATCAGTTTTTATCTTTATTCCTCGTTTCTACTATCTTGTCTGCAGTGAAATAGAACCCGCGCTCTTCCCGCTCCATACTCTTCACAGCACCGAGTTCTGATTCACTTCACTAATACAGAGTACTACTATTTTACACGATTATTTGCCCGATAGCACGTAGAAGATGCGTCTTGCGTGGAACTTCGTTTGGCCTCGAAGGGCACCGCGAATACATTTGTCTGAGAATCTGATTGTTTATCCGGGTGACTAATTTCGGTAAAGGACTAAAATTGTACGTCTGTCTAGGGCATCGGCATCGAATCCTGGAGGGCTTTATAAACTGTCCCTTCATATGTTCCGTAGGAGAAATTTTTTTCAATAATTATTCAAAAATTAAAAAATATTAATTAATTTTCTGAATTTAAATATATTTTATTTTACATATATATATATATATATATATATATATATTAAACTCTGTTCTTCCAATTTTGCACGTACACTCCCATACATACATCATACATACATATATACATACATCATACATACATATATATACATAAATACATACATACATATATTATATATATACTCGTATATATATAATTTTCAAATAAACACTTTTTGTATTTTTAGAGGATGTTGCTCGCAGAGAATTTTGTTTATAGGAGTGACCTATCTCCCTAGTAGTTAGATGCTTGGTTACAAACTAGAGGTATTCTGGGAATTGTCTCGTCCCAGATTCGAGTCGCTGTCCTAGTGTGGTATACTCTGAAATCGAATATAGGGTATACTATAAGAGATATTTGGTAAAATAAAATCGGCCGAGGAGAAGAAATCAGCTCCCAATATTCCCTTCAGCTCGATTAATGAGAAGCTTAATTCCGTAATAACCCAAGGCTAAAGGGCTCACATTTTTACACATACTTTCGTTAACATGCACGCTACTTTGTTTCCTGTAATTTATCATTATTGCGCGGTGAAAATTAACATTTCTTTTCCAACCGTAAGGGATATTGGTATTAATCATGGCCGACTTTCGAGACATCGTGGTATACGATATAATGGTGATATAAACTTGAAAAACTTTTAACAGCACACAAACCCAGAGTTTTCCCCCAATTAGAATATCGTTACTGATAAAAAAAAAAAAAAAAGAAGAAAATAAATCACTTACTGGTCAAAGTCAGGAAACTGTCCGATTCAGTTTCCATTAAGAGAATAACGACCGGTATTCATAATACTGATTAACAAGGTGGTGATTTATGATAGTAACGAAATCCTCGAGAGATGATCGTTTTTCCCTATATGTTATATAACTGAGACGCATAAAAATACATACATTTATAAACTCGTCTTTCGGACTTCTCCAAGCCCCCTAGAAAATACTAATTCTCGCATAATACTTATAGAAAAGTTGTTTCAATGAACTAGTCCTTATTTTGGTAAATGAGTTTTAATTTTAGCCCAAAAAGAATTGCTTTAACCAATGTAATGGCCATTAATTTATTACTTTGAAGAATCTTTGTAAAGGATAACAGAAAAACGTTACATATTTCGTAGCGTTTTTTTTTTTTTTTTTTCATATTAATCGTAGCACAAGAATGACGTTGCCATTAATACATACATATATATTTTATAAACTAGAGATGGTAGTAAAATCAGGTGAAAAAGCGTAAAAAATTAAAGTGAGATATGTGATAAAAATAAAATGTAATGGCGCTTTCTCATTACAATGAATAATTTCACAAGATGCTGAAAAATGAAAAATTGAAGAAAAAAAAGAAACGCACCTGCAATTCCAGTAGTAAAGGGACAACAGAGTATACAGTCGGGTATTATCAAAAAGTGATCTAAAAAGGTTAATGACGAAATAGGCTCAACTGTGATGGGAACTTGTAAGAAAAAAAAAGGTGATATTGGAACCAGATCTCAATTTTTTAGGAGAAAAAAGTAGCACGCGCTACCGAGGAGATGTTTAATCAGTTTTGCCGCTTAAGGAAGCATTGATCGATTATCAACAGCTGACTTACAACATTCCAGCTACGTTCGACAATAATCGGACAAGATCGCATTTAGAAATAGAACAAGGCAACCGCGAACACGAATAAACGGACGAACGGAAAAAAGGAATGCACCGTAAAAAGAAACAGAAACAACCCTTTCTGTCGGAGCCCGGTGTCTAGCCGGGTTCTTTGTAGTTTTAGTAATAAACCAATTAATGATACAAATTAGCTTTTAAAGGGTGGAAAATTGTACGCGGTAGCTAGTTAGTGGCGCTGATCGCTTGTAAAAGATAATCCGGACTAAGTGGTTTTAGTTCGCGGCAGAGCCGTGTAATCAGCAGCATCGAAACAGTTCAATTTCGACAGAAAAAACGAATACATCTCATTCCCCGGGCGAGCATAACACAGAATTCTGTTTGCCACCGCAGCACAAAGCGTGCCGGAATCACAGAAACGCGGAGGGATCGATATTTATTATCGGCGATCGTCCCGAAGACGTTATCTCGCGGACATCGATACAGCGTGTATTCCTGTTTTTTTTTTCAGGCAGCATCTGAACAACTGACTCGGCGCATCGTTGGAAACTACTTCCAACTTGACACAAAACGAGACGTTTTCTCCTCCCGGTTTGCCGTTAAGTCTTTCGCCGTAGCGACATTATTTATTCCTCGGACGGAGGCGAGGGGGGCCGAAAATGACAAACAAAATGGTATAACCAGAACAAAATGTGCTCTTCTTTGAGAGAGAGAGAGAGATGCTCTGGCGCACTGGGAGTGTATGCAGTAATTATTCAGAGTTAAGATCGAAGTGGCCTGTGCGCACCAGTTGCTTCGCCACTCTAAGATAACAGATCTAATTTACATTTCCACTTGTTCAGCTCCTTCCTGAAGCTGCGCACACACGCGCGCACAACACGTATACATAGATATGCGCGTATTTTTTACGTGTATATATATATGTATGTATGTATGCTGGCAGGGACACATTCGATTTACTTGTAAGTAGTCATGTAGCGACGTAGGGAAAAATGATTCTGCCGCTCTGACAACGCGAAGTGTTCGTCGTAGTGTGCGGAGAAATTATGTGAATGAACACGAAAAGCGAGCAAACTAGACGAGAAGAGCTCAGAGGCAATGCAGCGGTAAATGAGGAAAAAAAGGTAACAAAAACGAGTAGAACCGCATTCCACCACTTATCAACAATCGAATCCGAATATTCCAAATGCGGAAAGTAAAAAAGTATTCCCTTCTTCTTCGGCGCCGAGCTAATATTTCCATAAATTCGGAGAATCGGACCGATACACCACCGCAGTTGGCGCGTTCGCGACCATCTCCCTGTCCGTATCTCTGTGTATCCATATCCATATCCATATTCATATCCGTCCAGGCAGAATTCGATTCAGAAAACGGCTTCGGAGTGCCATGTGCGGTGTGCACGCTCTACATTACACTGCGATATGAGAGAATTATAACGCGGCCGCCTTACGTATTCTACAGCGAGACCGGTTTTATTTGGCCAAGCGGTGTGGAGGGAATTAACTGATAAGGACTGGCGAGTATCTAACAAAAACTCCCCTCACGTTCCTAGAGGTTAATCTTCAAATTGTATTTAATTCTCCCGCGGTAATGTCTATTTATTTTAGAAAAAATTTTATATGAATTCCAGTCAGCGCGTGTGAACGTGGATCAAAGAAAATGGCGCGAAAACAGGGTGGGGGTGGGGGGGGCGAATTCATAGTCGCCAGTAATATACATATAGTACTAATGTTCGTTATTTTTTTTCACCTTAATTTACAACGGTACCACGTTCTTCATCTTTCTTCCGTAATCTCTGATCGAACTGAGATCTCACATTATTTTCTACCGTTATTTATTATCCGGAAAGTACGTAGATCTGTGTTACTTAAATTATTAATAGCGATTGTAAGCGTTCGCTCAACGTGAAAAAGTTTATCGTTAGCGCGACGACAAAGATATATTCGAGACTGCACGATAAGAGAGAGGCTCGATATAGTAGACGTGTGGCGAAAAATGCCCTTCCCGCACCCCGCCACCCGTTATTGGTACTACCTCCGCAGGAGAGGCGGTCGGGAAGAATAAAGCCGAAAAGTGTGACTACGCGCCTAGAACTCTGAGTGAATGTGTGTAACGTGTCAGAACTTAAGCGGTTCCTGATTTTTCCCGATTTCCAGCGTACGGGGGGATCCACAAATTTCTACCGCTTTTTGTGCAGTCTAAAATATCGAGTTGGTAAAACTCTGAAAAAGACCTTTTTTTTCAGTATCTCGTTGGGCTTGTGCTGTGTACGTTGCGTGACAATCTTTATTAAAGATATTATACTACGATAGCGGACTAATTATTAATGTAAATTTTTTGGTAAAGCCCTTTACTCTCTGAACTTCAAGCACGCTGATAGAGCAATCGATTCGGGAGGTTGTAACCGCAAAATGCTGTGTCGTTGTTTCAGTTCATTCGAAGAAATCGTGAAACAGGCGGACAAATTAGCCTTTTCAGGAGAAAGGCAAAACGCACAAACCGCGCTGCGCAAATAACCAGACTACGTGTATAGGAAATTAGATGACAGGATAAATCGAACTATTAACGAGTGGGAGGATATAGCGATGCGGGTATATGAGAACATGAAAGAAAGCAAACCGCAAGTTATCGGGCAAAATGACGATTTCTCGTATAACATCGATATTATTTATACGATGTTTAGGACGAAAGACGATACTGGCAACGCAACTGCAATCGCTTCTTTACATTTCCTCCCGAACGAAAGAACTTATCGAAATTCAATTGGCAATGAAAGAACTCGGAATACAGGATGAGAAACGACCGCGACCCCTATTGCAGCATTTAAGAAGAACGGTTCATTACCTCGGAGAAAACATACATATCTCGTACACCGAACGTCTACGGTACGCCCAACAATGATAATAATTTCGCTAAGGGAAACTTATACCTTAAATAAACCTCTTTATATCAAACATAACGAAAAACCCGAGTAATTCTATCTTTCGATATGATAGCTAGATTATAATGTGCGTACGGCTTTTTTCTTCGCCAAACACAAAAAAAAAAAACCCGTGACGAGAGTAAAGAGATCTTCTTTATTCGATTCAAGTAGGCACCAGCGAAGAGTATGCCAGCACTCACGATAATCGTTTTTGATCTAACCGTTTTATAGCGTAACCGGAAAACTTATACAACCTCGCGAAATACAGAGCCTCTATTCAGTACGCCGTCGGATAACTTTAAAAGACTAAAACCAAGTCGTGTTTATTCAAAACTTGTCTGTTTTATTAATTACTCTCGCATGGATTTTAATTTTTTTTTTCTTGGATAATGCGACGAATGTAACAGAATATTCACAATTAGCGGCCTATGAACCGCCGATTTTATTCAACTTTTCCTGTATTAACAAAAAATCCGATTAAGGAAATTATGAAATTTTTGCTCGAGCATATTATTGAATAATGTTTTCAAATTAAAATATTCCGGGTTTTATGTTTTTCTTTTTCTATACATATACTTCTACGCAGTATAGAAATTACGCCGGTCAAATTCACTTTTATCATAAATTGACCCCTAATCTAGAACACAGTGAGCTTTTCAACTTTTTAATGAATAAAAATCGCTAGATCACTTTTTTTTTTTTTTTTTTTTTTTTTTTTTAAATCGAATCACTTGATAATAAGTTACGGGGAAAAAATTCGAATGATTTCTAATATGTAGCGATGAAATATGCAATCAAATAATAAAAAGTAATAAGTAATAATCTTAATTAGAACTGTTAAAATTTACCAAAAAGGAAACGACCGCAAGGAGTAAAAGAGGCGTAATAAGAGGAGCTAGAAAGCCAAGTGATAAAAGGGAGAAGAGTAGAATTGTTCGAAAGCGATCGAGAGCATTCGAATAAAATATGATCCCCATCGCGTATAAAATTTTAAGAGACACAGACTGCAGGTAGGGGACGACAGAGTGGAGAGAAAACCGGTACGAAAAAAAAACGATGCAAGAAGTAGTAAACTGTGTCCAAAGGTAGACACGATAGTTTGCAGAAAGGATTGAACGCTGCTTAGAAAATTCCAAAAACCAAAGATAAGACACTGGTTGAACAACGAAAGGAATCAGGATTTTTGGGGACGAGGAGGAATACGAGATAAACCATAGCTTGAAGTGAGCAGCTACAGATAGGAATATTATGGAATGAAAATGCGCTGAAAAATCTACCGGTGGAGTAGTATATCGACTTAATCTGATTCCAAAGTGTCCCGAAATTCACTCAATTTAGATAGAGTGAAAAAAAGAGAAATGTTAGGAATGAGAAAGCGTATAAGAAGGGTTACGTAATTAGTAGAGGAAGAAGGAGAAGGACATAAAACACAGCTTGTAAAACACTGCGAAATATAAAAGAAACGATTGTCGGGATAGCAGTAGACTCGGCATAGAAAATAGAACAAAAAGGGGGAAGTTAAAATGTTTCAGAATAATTTAAACGGAAGAAGGTTGAACTTTTTGACCTGCCAATGAAAATCGTAAAGCGTTTAAAAAGAGCCCGAAGTATTTAAAATTTCTGATATAGTAACATGTTGAGGGATAGGTTTGGTGTACGAGTAAAGGCAATTAATAAGTTATAGGAACGGTAGAAAAAGTGAAAGAAAAGTATGGCGCCCTCTCGTGAGAATATAGAAAAACTGAGAGAGACGAAATGAGAGATAATATTTTTGTTTTGTTGGCAGAAAAACACCAATTGTGGTAGATAGAAAAGCCTAACAGTTAACGAGAGTGGAAGAAGTAGACAGATGTGTCATTAGAAAACGATAGCTTGACCTTTGAACGAAAAGAGCGGAAGAATGAGAGATTCAGCAAGTAAGGCAAGCATTGAAGTAGATTTTGCAACTTCCAGATAAAGGCGAAGGTAAATATTTTGGATACGATCGAATTTAGAAAATAGAGAGATCTGGTAGAATTTCCATCGATAATGCAGCATTAATCTTGAAACGAATAAGGGATTTATAAAACATTAATAAGACGCTTATCACTTCCCAGTAATTAACATCGGAGAAAGAGAGAGACTTTATTAGGTTGAGCCTTTTAAGAGAGAACAGTGAGAATTATGGAACACGACAAACGGCTACGTGGAAAAATGCCGTAAACATCGAATTAAGGAAGAAACGGATCATTAAAATTAATTGAGAAGCCGTCGAAACAAGGTGCAAAGATAACAGAGGATTTAGCGGGTGAGACGGAAAGATGGGGATATAAGGAATCTTTTAATGATTTTAGAGAGTTTTGAAACCAGGAACTAGCGAAATTATGATGTGCTCATAATCGGATACACGGAGTACATTGTCGTGTAATTTTCGTTCCGTTTTAAACGGAATAATATAGAAAATGCAATAGCACAATTCCGTGAACCAGTTTCGGAAACTAGTATCGTCTGCTGCAATGAGAATCGACCGAATGTGTTTCCTTTTTTTTCGCACGTGACGTGCCAATCGCGTATGGCATCTATTTTCGTGACGCTCGGAACGGTTATAGAATTTTCGATATCGGGAAGTAAAATTGAAATTTAAGTCGACGCTCGAAAAGAACTCGGATTAAGCGGGAGAACTGAGAATTGTTGTTTTTTTCAATTTCAGCCTAAAATATCACAGTTTCGACTACATATATTGGCCTAACTTTCGGATCAATTGAAGCCCCTCAGGTCACACGATAAACCGATTTCATATTCAAATTTTTAAAGGAAATAATTTCGTAATAACATAAACAAACCGAGCTTTAGTAGAAACGTTATAGGCTTTATTATTCGATTAAATTCTAAAATTACCCCCCACATGTAACTCCAACTCATGATCAAATAACGGATAATAATTAATCCGTTCTAGGAGGAAATATTAGTGTAATCGTAGCATTTTTACATTCGTATAATATGTCGTATGTTTACTAAAAATAGATACAAACAGTCGATAGACCGTAAAAAATTCGCAAAAAATTAATATAGTTTCGAACCGTGTCGTCCTGGGTTCAAAACTAGTCGGTGTTTTATTTAAAATTTTTACGCAACACGAATAATTACACAATTCCCAACGCTATCTTTCGGAACCAAGCTTGTAAAGGAATGCGGACACATATGTTTTTTTTTCCAACTCTGGCACGTAGAATAATTTATTCGTCGCGCCCTAATAAAATCTGGTGAGCGTAGTTATTTAGTGCTGACGGTCAAATTAACCCGCATATCCAATTTGCTCGGCTGAGAACGTTGGAAAATTGTCGTTTATCTGAATTATATTCGTTATAATTATAGATTTGGTAAATTTCCAGGTCTTCTCTTAAGGGAAAAATTACTGGAAAACGGCAAACGAAATAGGAGTTCCTTTCATATTCAAATGAAACGAAGGTGATGCGTTGTTTTCTAACATCGTATATAAGCGCGATTAAGTTTTAATAATAAAATAACGAATTTTACAACAAAAGAAAAATTTTACACCGCCGTCAAAAGAATGAAAAGTTTTTCGTTTCGGTTCACTATTAGGAACGCGCCGGGATGATATTTACGGACTGGCTGTTTATTAAATATTTCCAGTCGCTCATCGGTAGTACGAAATCAGAGATAACATCGGAAGATTGTGCGGCAGTTGGAATATCGAGAACCTGTTTCATTCAGCAGATGAGCTGAGAACTGAAAGAAGTGGCCATGATGATTTTTTCGGTAGGCAAAAAGAGGAAGTCACCGATGCGAAAGAAATTTTATTAATAAAATGGCATTCACCGAGCAGAAGCCACTGACTGCATCATCATCCCGGTCGACCCCCCATTCGTCGACCACGTTTCGAGTAAATGAAAATTCATCCGGCTCCTGGGTAATCTTAAAGTGTGTCCGCAGCGTTAATGCTACCGGCGTGGTTCAGTCGCGGAAGACGATTTAAGTAGATCAACAAAGAATTACATTGCGAACTAACACATCTCGATTATACTAGCCTATTGGAAAATACATATATATTCCCGCTATTTCTGAAGCAGAGGGGACAGGACGCAACTAAATAATGTCATAAAGAGAAATTATAAAGTACTTGACTAGGTACATTTCGCGCGCGCGAAAGTAATACCATATAATGAGGACAGCTGTTTTATGACTAATCATTTTTTAATATATGTAATTACATCATTTCGAAATGATTTAGTGTCAATTAAAGCAAACTTTTCTTATAGAAATCACAAAAAATTATCAACCAGCAATTCAGCGAGTAGCCTTTTAGCGTGAGGTCCTGCGAATTGAGGGCTGTATGAAGTTAGCCGACAAATTTTCGCTAATTTAAAATGAACATTGCAAAACAATTAAGCTTCGTTCGGAGGTCATCTCGGTGGTCTATTCCCAAAATTTAGTAGTAAACGGTTCAGGTTCTAGAAACCGATAAAGAACAAATAAAATGTTACATTAGCCGACAACATTATTGAAATCGTCAATTTTTTGAAAAGTATTTATTTAAATTGTATCGATTAATTAGAAATCATTTGGCAGTATCATTGGTAATCTATTCCTAAAAAATGGTAGTAACGTGCTTATATGGTGACATAACTTTCACAGGGTTTTTACTTGATCCATATGTGTCTCTAAGTCTCGGTCTGCTTTTACTTCTTCTTGCGGTCATCATTCCTTCGATTAATGTTGTCATCCATTCCGAATATCCGATCAGGTGTCGAACCATTTCATTTCTTCTCCTCTTATTGATCGTATTCCGGATTTCGCGTTGTTCATTTATCTTGTGCAAAATTTCGTCGTTAGTAGTTTTGCTCGTGTCCAAGGTATCTTTAACATCCGACGCCAACACCGCATTTCGAAAGTTTGAAGCTTATCATTTTCTCTTTTTAAAATCGTCCCCATGTCTTTGTTCCATATAACGCCACGCTCTAGATAAAGTTTTTATAAAAAGCTTTCCTAGTATTAATTTCTGGCATTCTGGCACTGTACGGAATTTTTAACTAAACCATTTCTACAAGATGAAAATACCTAATTTACACACTAAAAATAAAATTACCTCGAATTATTTAGCAGAACATTTTATTTTCTATATATTCTTAATTACTATATAAAGTGAATATTAGCACTACTTATTGGTAACTACCATATAAAGGAAATTTAAATACTTCGTATAATCAAACAAAATAATATATCAAGAGGCGATTTTCGCAATTTCGTCGGTCGCATCACCGCTTTTTTTTTTCTTTTTTTTTTTTTTTTTTAATGGTCTCCCCATAGAAACTGAACCGTTTACTGCCAAATTTTAGGAATAGACTACTAATGACCGCCAAATGAATTTCTAATTAATCTATAGAATTTAAATAAATATTTTTCAAATAATATTGTCGGCTAATGTAACATTTTATTTGTTCTTTATCGGTTTCTAGAACCTGAACCGTTTACTACTAAATTTTGGGAATAAACCACCGAGATGACCTCCAAACGAAGCTTAATTGTTTTGCAATGTTCACTTTAAATTACCGATAATTTGTCGGCCAACTTCACAGGGCCCGGGATGGATCGAGTTATACATAAAAAAATCCTGTAAAACGAGTTACAAATAGTACCGCTGCGGTAGAAACAAGACCGACACGGACAAACGAACAGATTAAAAGTCAAGCTTGTAATTTTGAAAAACTAATTGATTTTCTTCATCTGTAAATCTAATGTTCCAAAAAGTTTGACCAAAAAATCAGCGCAGTTCTGACCTCTACCCGTTCGACCGATGCCGTAAAAAAAATTAAACTGCATACATTCCATCGTAAAGGGACAGCGGGAAAGAGTGTAAGAAATCTCAGTATGCAGTTAGTGCGTAAACTCTATACTATCAAATATGCGCACAGACCGAGGAGCGCACCTTTTCAGATTCGATCATATCATCGACGAGATAATAATAATCGTTCATTTGAGCAGATTAAACTGGTTTTTAAAACATTTTTTACTCTTTAGATATTATTACAAATATTAAGACGCACAACATCGAAACAACGCCGTCGTGTTCAATTTAATAACTTAATAAGCTTACTTCGGCCATTGCGTGTCTAGCGGGGGCACGAGCACCCCCCCCCCGTATAATGAAACTATTTTACATTTTGAAACTGTAAGAAAATATATATTTAATATTCGATTTACTTTAAATAATTCGAATAAAACTATAATTATGGTGTGCGATGCATTTATTGCCGCCCGGGTTTTCGGAAATGAAAAAAAAAAAAAAAAACAAAAAAAAAACACCCCCTCTTCCCTTATACGTTAATTAATAATAAAAGTACAGCTGATTTTTTCTGCATTAACAGCGCAAAAATTAATAATGGCAATATGATCAGGGAGTGTACGCGACTACGAAACATGGCAGCTTATTTTATTATATTTCAGCTGTTCTTCGCGCTGTTTAAAACTCGTTAATTATCCCTCTCTTCTTCTACTTCGTTATCAGCGGCGGAATTGTGACATTTCAAAAAAACCAGAGTCTGTGTCGACAGGTCATATTTGCGCGTTTAAATTACCTCGTCCGGTTTAATATGGGATACACTTCAATTCTTTAAATGTATCGAGTTTCGCATTCGGCGCGACAGAGGACAAAGCAATCGCGGGGTCTGCTTTAACAGCGACACATCCCCGAAGCTACGTGCGTGTGTAGTTTGCAAATTCCCAACGCTAAACTGAAAAAAAAATATTCCAAGCGAAAATTACGTTTGTTTTTAAATCCAATTTCTGTTAGTTATAATTGTTGTCTAAATTATACATATATACTTTATAACGATAATTAAACAAAAAAAAAATGAGGGATTGATGCCGGGAATCGATTTGTTTTTATTTCTTAAAAACTAGCTTGAAAAATTTTCCATGCAAAATATATATATACATTTAAACTCAGGTAATAATGTCTAGCTACTTCACCGGATACAGAAACATGATGTTAATGCGCTCTGATGATGCTGAATTGCTTAATGAAAATTTATTACAAAGAGACATTTATAATTTCACCGGCTGCAGTGTCGCGAATAAGTTTAAACTACACGCTTATTTGCATGTCCGGATTAGAAATACATATAATATCGATTTTAACAAATTAAAGATTGTTAGAGACGTAAGAACTAGTTTAGAAGATAAACCAACATTTAAGTTATACATATATATAAGTAGGCATAAGAGAAAATATAACGAGACATAAGGAAAAATATAAGCAGGCATAAGGGAAAATATAAGTAGGCATAAGGGAAAATATAAGTAGGCATAAGGAAAAATATAAGTAGGCATAAGGGAAAATATAAACAGGAATAAGGGAAAATATAAGCAGGCATAAGGAAAAATATAAGTAGGCATAAGGGAAAATATAAACAGGAATAAGGGAAAATATAAGCAAGCATAAGGGAAAATATAAGTAGGCATAAGGAAAGATTTTGTGTATATGGGACTCACTTTTGCTCATATATTTCCTTCGTTTATCCGCTTACGATACTCGTTCCTCGGGATAGCTTTCCGTTGTTAGTTTTATCCGTCGCAAAAATGTATTTCTATAATTGCGCTTGCCATTTATACTGGTCGAGGGATGCGCGGATGGAGCACTGAAGATGAGGACACCGTCACGTTCACTTTTACTGGGTCCGCATAAGAAAGTCGCAAAGCTTCCCCCTATTATGTAAGTTTAGATTTTTTAGTACATGTGTAAAGAATTTTTTTTTAAATCGGTAGATATTAATAGTAGAAAGTATTTTATAACATCGGAAACTATGTGCGTGCTCCTAAGCAAAAATTGCGTACGATTCGTCGTCGAGAATTGTGCAAACGTCATTTAATACTGTCAATGGTGTATCCCCCCTAATGTGTCGTATACAATTTCGTTAACGCTACTGTGGATGATTTCGGTCCATCGTAATAAGGACCAGAATGGTTTGAATATATATTTCTATAATTCGTGTAGGCTTTTATTTCATAAAGTCTGTGAGATGTTAGTGTATGATTTCGCATATTTTTCGTCAGTTTATCGTTTACGTTGCAATCGATCCATGGCGGTGATTGTTCCGTATTGTTCAGTGCCGATGTGATTGGCTAATATTGTGTTATTGCGTAATATTTTACTTATTGACTGGTTTTCAAAAAAAAAAAAAAAAACAAAACAAAAAGTCAATTTGATTTTGTCGAGATATAAATTATACATTTATGTAATATTATGAATTGCGTACTAGAAAAGTAACCGACGAAAACGCAGAATTGTCAAAAATGTGGTTTTTACTTTTTTTTTTACCATGTTCCGTATTCTAGACTTTAAAAATTGAACATTCTTTATACAAAAACAAAATTTTTATTTATTCAATGTTCACACCCCGCCGATTGCTATGAAATTTTTAGCGCGTGTACAAATCCGAACACTATGATAATAGCAATTTTGCAGCGAGCGTTCAGCACAGTTATCATTTATGCCACCTCAAAAACATTACGTTTTCGAAAGCGCTAATTCTTTTTTTTTTTTGCAAAATACAAAATTGATACCTGTTTCAGAAATTAACACGGAAGAAGACTGGCGACAGGGGGGGGGCTACTAAACGCCGGGATTACCTCCCGGTTGTTTATTCTTTTTTTTTTTCAGTCCAAATTTTGAGAAAGAGCAGCGTGTTTTGTTGTTTTTTTTTCTGGAGGAGCACTGGAAAGCTGTGCAACGTGAACGGTCCTACGGCCGATGGTAGTAATTCGTTCAAATTACCATGCGAGCTCCGAACCGTAATATAAAACTAAAGCAAGAGGAGGCGGCCGCCACGGAATTAAATAGTGACATATTGTCGCGGGCGATAAGATGAAACGAAATAAATTAAGAAAACGTAATAAAACGACGAGCGGGGCAACTCCTCCGCGACGACGCTAATAATAAAAAAAGTTGGGCCACTTAATAATAATACTACTCGCATCATTTCGTTTAAATGACTGAGTTCCAGACACCGCGAATGACATAACCCTTCTTATTTTCCCTCCGTAATGTGAAGCGACAGAGAGACGTGCGTTCGCGCATTGCCCCTGTGTACGTCCGAGAGTGCTCCAGTGCCCGCCCGTAATGATAATGTAGAACGAGAGAGTCGAGCGGAGGGGACTAGTATATTTCGGAAAAATAATAATATAAAAATGATTAGAACTACTTAAAAAATATATATACGTATTAGATGAGACGTAAACGCGAAAGGAAAAAGAACTGTGGCGATGAGGATTTTTTTCGATTTTTTATTATTA
Source organism: Icerya purchasi (assembly GCA_039619475.1). Classification (NCBI taxonomy): domain Eukaryota; kingdom Metazoa; phylum Arthropoda; class Insecta; order Hemiptera; family Monophlebidae; genus Icerya; species Icerya purchasi. The sequence continues at coordinate 340,340,773 of CM077116.1, read as the reverse complement.
GCATTTTTATTTATTTTAATTTTTTACCTTTTATTCGGCGCTTTTTTCAGTTTTATTTTCACGGACGGGGCACAGGCAGCACTTAGAAGAGCACGTTCCTCTTGCTCGCGTTTAATTCGAATTCGGCCGTGTGTGTGGAAGACGAGTGGTGTGAGAGAGACTTACAACAACACGGTGATACTAACAAACCTCTTCAACGACGCGGCAGTGGCAGCAGCAGGGCAACTCGTTTTACATCTGTCTCCTCCGTGGCAGAGAACAGCGAATGTTATGGAAATAGGAATTTATTATATTTGTACACGATGTTTATATATACAAATGGGTAAAGAAAAAAAGAAGACGGGAAATTAAAACGAAGATATACCTATGCGCGAGGAAGGCAGTAAAGATATGGGTATATAAATTCCACAGATCAGATAGACACAGTGACCCCCTCGCGCCCGTGACCACTGCGAACTGGTCCACCGAAAACCATTTAGGAATTCGGTAGAGAGATGAGTTATGAGCCTGGGAATTTGTGGACGTATACGAATATCATCTCTCTATGCCATATCTAATACACACGGCCTCTGATACGCGTACACACGTGTACATGCGCGCCGAGGAATATTTTATTTGATGGCCCGCGTTAATTTCATTTTCACTCTTCCGTCTATTCTCTTTGCTTTGTTTCTTCGTTTTTTCTCTTATTTATTATTTTTATTATTACCCGCTATTATTTTTCTTTACGATGATGTTTCTTTTAAATAGGAAAAAAAATTTTCGGAAAAAAAAAAAAATAATACCTACTCCGTACAACCGGATCATATTTTACATTTTTCTTCTCTTCCGCTTTGCTCCCAACGAAGAATGATGATAAATTTAGATGAAAATATTTTAATTCTTTTTTTTCCCCTTTCTGACACTTTTTTCGTATATTTTTCTATTATTCCGAAAAAACCGATTATGAGAATTTTCCGCGGCTAAGTGATGTAAATTTCAATCGTTATCTTTTTTTTTACATTTGAGAGAGTATCAATTTCGTTAATCTGCTTATGCAATCTAACCGCATTGCCCCCCCCCACGCACCCCCTATTATGATGTACTCGAAAATCGATATGAAACTGTATTTATATTTGTAATAAATTCAATCTGAATTAATAATCGTGACTAAATCGGGGGTTCGATTTTCGACGGGTTTTTAGACTAATTAACAATAAACACTAAACGAATTAATTACTCGATAAATAAGTAATTACTAAACTACGAGGTCTTATTTTCTACATGCACGCTTATTTGTGCGCAGACATAACACTGACATTATTTATCCACGATAACATTCATGCGTTCGGGGATATAGACAGAAAAGCTTAATGAATGATCTGTTAATGCTTAATAAGTGTAATAGTAAATATACGACTTTTATAAATATCAAAGCGAGAGTATAGTAAGCTTCATGCGAAGGTTAATATTTTACTTTTAAACAAAATAGGTTGTGGAGGAGTAAAAATAAAAAAGGGAAGAAATTAAAAATAATCGTCGAGTTTAATTGATGAGTCTAAATGAAAAAAAAAAAAAGAGAAGTGTAACGGAATTTTTAAGCGTTAAGTGATTAAATAGATCTTTCCGATCGAATTGGTTGAACAGAGCTCATGCGTATTGTATCCGAGCAGTTAGCCTTCCCTTTTCTTCGAGTGCGCGCAAGAATAAGGGAGGATGATAGCTACATAACTACTTTGGCATACATACAAATCATAAGCAAAATATTTATTATTTCAAATGTAAATTCTATTTATTAATTTTAGGGAAAATTAAATTAGTAGTCAGTCGGCTATTGGTTGTGTGGTTCGGGAAATCAGTTTAAATCTCCACTCGTTGAATCAGCTTTCCCGAAACGTTAAGTTTGAAGATCAAATTTTTTTTGAACGGGAATATGGTGTCTACCGTAAATCTTGTTGCCTAATTGTATGCGAGAATATTTTCCCATTAAGCCAATAAAAATTTTTCAGTAAACGTTATTCGATTAACCAGTTAGTGAACCTTTTTTTTTTTTTTTAGTGGTAGAGGGTCTAAGATAAATTTTACTCGTCCCTTTTTTTATGATTGCCTGATTTGACCCAGATGACGCTAATGTAAATAAGTTGTTTTCGTATATATATAATAGGATTGTCAGGTAAACCAGAAATTCACGGACACACCTTACACCCGCAAATGGCAGATTTTCGGATAGGGGAAAGTTTCACCTTAGCCGGACGCCGTCGGTACCGAGAGCTACAAAAACTACATAAGGAGAATAGCTCATGTTTATTAATAGTAAAAAGAAGACGGTATTGTTAACATATGTTTCCTACGATTAAAATGTAGTCATTGATAAAATTTATTATTCAATAAAAAAGGCAATTCTGTATACACATTGTACGAAGGGTGTTGAAAAAGGAAACAATAATTTTCATTTCACAAAACAAATTAGTACTGCTATACACTAGAACCTCTTTTTCGATCCCTGAAGCACTTTTGAAACATGTTTTTGTTTTCAGCAATGCGTTTTTAATCTCATCCATGCTTGAAAAAGGACGGCTCTTAAGATTATCTTTTGTTTTTTCGAAACCAAAAAAAAAAAAAAAAAAAAAAAGGAAAGGTCGTCTAGGTCTGGTAAATACGGAAATTGGGTCATCGTTATAGTGTCGCATTTGACCGAAAATTCACGAACAAACAATAAAATGTGAGCAGGCGCATTATTGCGGTGCAACAGCCATACCACAAATCCGAGAGCTTTTTCACGCTGCACACAAATGGCGATGAGCTTGTAAGTATTACTTATCACTGATCGTTTGACCTTGTATCAAAAACTTATAGTGAACTATGCCGCTAAAATCGAAAAACACGGGGTGAGCCGAACCTGTCCAGCTTTTTTCGATAATCCATTCATTTTACCTTTTTTCATGATTTCATCGGGATTGTTGATGCGCTAGCGCGTACAGATCACGTCATCTTCAACGTCTTCACCGGCATCCTGGAAACACGCAAACCATTCGTAAACCTTCTTTTGGTTCCGTCTTTGTTTGTCATGTCTTAATTTACTCTGAATAATCTTTTAGACTTCCTTCCTTTTGCCTAGTTTTCTACGCGGAATCATCCTCTTTGTTTCCTCCGCATTGATTTTCCATAAAGTGCTAATAATCTCGGATTCTAAAAGCGCTTTACAGGACATTTGACCTTCCTGCTCCCTCTCCCGATTATGTAATCTCCCTCATCCATGATCTTCTTCACTCGATCGAGACGATCTTTTGTGGATTCCTGGTCATTTAGTCAGGACAATAAGGTAATTTCTTTAGCCCGTTCTTCCATTTCCGATGACAGATTTTTGGGCACCTTTTCGGCTCGTAATAGTGTTCTTTTTTCCGCAGTCGCTCATTCCAAACTATCAGCTCATATTCGTCTGCATTGTCTAATTCTGCCCCCTTCTAACTCTCTATTTAGCCATCTCTCCAAAATCTCGGCTATTTGTCGCCTTTGCTTTCATCATAGTCTCTCTCCTGCATCATTTTGTCGGTTTCCATCTACTTCTACTCCGTTCTATGCTTTTTTTCAACCCCGCTTCTAATTACTTTCTTCGTAGCTCTGATATCGTGTTTTGTTTGAATGTTCGACCTTCTCTGCTGAAAAATCGTCCTTTTCTCTTTTCTACTAAAACTCAGTATCCCTACTGTCCCTATTCCTGAATGCGCTTCTTACATTGCTTCATTTTCTTCTACTTTTGCTATTCCTCTCCTCGAATAATTTTTATTCCCTGTATCTTTAAAAAAAAACAAAACAAAAAAAAAGCCTTCATTACACTCATAACAGGCTCGCCAAAACCAGTATTTGACATTGCTAAAGCAGCGCTGCACTTTATTCCATTCTTACAGCAAACTTTAATATAAATTTTGTGATCCATTTTTTCAGTTAAACTTCTCAACAACTGACAACAAACTGAACATCTCATACGACTACCTACTTATCAGACATGTAAAAAATCGCGCGAATCAGACTAATACAACTTCAAAATTAAATAATTTTCGTTATTTTTTGAACACACCTCGTATATATATATATATATACACACATATATATTGAGTAATTTTAAGCGAACTTATCAGAAAAAAGAACTAGAACCTGGAGGATTTTCGAATTTACTCCAGTTCGGCTATAATTTAAGTTTTCAAATTTTCAACGACAGAATTACACTGGATTTCTAAAACGGAACGTATGCCATTCGTGCACACTACGAGGCGAACAAATGAATCCTGCGTTCATCTTCATTAACAAGCCAGCGGCGACGGCTCTGCTAGTCTGTCGCTATTTTTCTAAACCGTCGTTGTTATTTGCCTCCGCTAGTCATCGCTCTAATTCGGTCACATTCGTCTCGCGCGTCTCCAGAATCCGCGCAATATATTTCCATTTGACTGCGGAGCAATATATTTTCGTTCCGCTTACCGACAGCGAAATCGACCGAACAGCTAAATGCGAAATTAATTTAAATAGAATTCGGTAAACTGCTCGCGCTGGCTCTTATAATTCCACGCATGACAAAGACCAAAAAAAAAAAACAAAAAGGAAAAAAAACGGCGTTAGTGGCAGACGATCAAAAACACAAGCCACATCAGCAGTAGCGCGGCAGATCGGACTCTTGACAGAATGTATAGGCGCGTGTGTCTGGGTGTGAACACGGAGCAATATCATCCCCTACGGCGGAGAGATCTGTGATTGACAGTTTACATCAGCAGCGCCCCGGAAACACAGATAAAACGTACGCGTACGCGCTAAATGAGGGACACGATGCGCGCGTAAGCCATTGTGCTGCGATAACTAAACTGTTAGTTTAGAGCGATATTAATTTACCAGTTGGAAGTAGTTCAACGATAATAGTAATAATAGAGTGCGGGTTCTCCGGTAGTCGCACGCTGCAACAGAACGCCGATGTCGGCAAAAGACCAGCGAAAACGGACTTTGAATTGGACGAGAAAAAATTAAACGTACGGCGGCCGGTTCTTCCACTAATAAGGCTACCGCGTGGCCCACTGCCTTCGGTCGGAAACGCCCCCTCTGGCCCTTTTAGATTTTCCTCCACTCGATGCTCTAAACGTACGCTGTTATAAATCTTCAACGAGAACTCGATTACTCCTCCGTTCAGAGGTGAATATTCCGCATTCGTTCGTACACTTCCGCAGTCCATCTGCCTGTATCGGGCTAATTTGTTATCATCATATTGGTCCGCTGAATCTGAATTCTTTGCCCGGCTGCGAGACTGCCAGCTATTTCAACATTATGAAGCGATAGTATTGTTTTTCTTTTTTCGGACTACCGTATTGCGAAACAACCTTTTCGTTGACGCGGCCGAGTTTACTTATTACCCGAAACTAACTAAACAGCTGAAAGCCGATCTCTGTTCATGCTGCCGATATACGTTGAACAGGTCGCGTCACACAACCGTTGTCAGTCGGACAAAACCGCAATCAGTCACCGATGAAAAATGTTTACAACGGTTGTTGCGAATTTTTAAAATCTAAAACAACTCCCGAATTTGCCGAATTAAAAAATACACAGTCTCCCCCGCCCTCCCAATTCCATAACGCGGGAAAATACTAAAAGAAATACCAGCAGCAGCCACTATTTACTTCCCCGTAGAGGGGGGGGGCGTCCAGGTAGCCGATGGAAATTAACCAGGTCATCGTAAAAATACTGACGTAACTGCAATAGATACGTTATATATATTAATTGTACACTTACAGTCGTCGTTTGCGCGCCAGTTCAATCATTCTGCTCTGTTACACAGAGGAGCAAGCGGTTTTCGTTAGTATTGCTGGTTTCAAATGGTAGTGGGCACGCGTCGACTGAAATGAAATCAGACCCGCAGACTGTGCTTAACCTATCAGCAAATAATATTATGTACAATAATGAACAAAGCATCGAAGTAGCGATACTGTAGCGAATATATTTATTTATTAGCTGCACAGGTGCGCTATCCAGCGGTACACAGTCCGTTTTCAAGGGTCCGGAACAACATCGAAACATACATATACGGGTCTAGTACGCACTACACTCGTATTTGTTTAGTGTATAGTATGTAAACTTCTCTCTTGCATCACTTATGATCGAAACGGATTTAAAATATTAAGACTGTTTGTAATTTCGGAAATGGCGTCAGCCGCGCGTTATATCGAGCGAAAATTACCGTGTGTGAGGAAAACATTTATTTAGCAAGGTAACACAACATGTTAGTGTTTTCGCCAGCGATGGCGTTTTACGTGTCATTCCGTCGGTCTACTTCCTACTCACTGTAAAAAGCATAATTTTTAACACTGTTGATTCAATTTTACATTAGCCGTCTCTTATTGGCTTATTTCCATTTCGTCGTCGACATTAAAGCTTCGTTTTGTTATAAAAAGTTGTTCTAAAGCGGATTTAATGTAGCAGTTTTCGGGCCATATTTAATTTTGCGTTGTTATTTAAGTTCCTTTTTCCATTCTTTTTTTTTCTTTTCTTTAACTTTATCGTGCAGTTATTTTTGCAATATATACAATGTGTGTTAACTATACCGGTTTAAGACATATACATCTTGCATTATAATATATACAGGTTTCTATGTACGTACCTACGAAAGCATTAATAACGCAATTTATTTTAATAGTAATAATAATAATAATAATAATAATAGTAATAATGATAAATAAATAAATAAATAAACACGTCTAGCTGATACGCCTTCAGCTGCGGCATTTATCAGATTAAAAACAGTAGTTGGTGCATCAGAGAGAAGGAAAAATTTTAGATCGTAACGCGGTACCTAAAATTAATAGTGACAAAGTGACTCCTAAAGATTCCTTTCGCCTCATTTGAATAATTAATCAATAAATATATAGGCTAAGGAAAATCATAATATAAACTTGTTTTTTCGTATTTTTCCTTCAAAAATTTAGTAAACGGTAACACACACAACTTACGAGAGTTAAGAAGAAATTATGGCCAAGAAAATATTTCTTTTTTCAATGCACGCGAATAAACGTTATCTCATTTAAATCCATTAACATGAGTTCATGTATACATTTAACACTGCTGGCGATATTGGATTTTCGTAAAAATGGGAATGATAACGACGAATGCGCGCCGACTATAAATTAAACTTTGATAGCATCATAACTGTGACATAAAACTATGCTATTTTTTTCATTTAATAAAAACCGGATACACGTAATATTACATTCGGCATTTTTCAGGGCCGATCGTCGTTTTGATTATGAAACTTATGATATTCTGCAGCATAAACTTTATGGTTCTTTTTTTTTTTTTTTTTGGTTTTTATTGTTGTTTTTTTTCACCCATCTATGGCGTTTAGGTGAGTAAAATTTTTTCAAACTTCAATGTGCAGCAAATTTCAGGTCTTAGGCGATCGAAACACCATCGATCAATAATACTCTATTTTCCGAACTGCACTTCAAAGCTATTCTAATTCTATCGAGAAAGAAAAAAAAAAACAAAACATACAATTAATAATGCGGCGAAATACAAATCAAAATCGCATCGAGTAGTGTGAATATGTATGCGTATAATGTGTGTGCAGCATAGTAAAAGTGAAATAATTACTTGAAAAGAAGTAAAGCAAGTCCCGCGAATCCTGGAAGCTGTGAATTATAACGGTTCACAGTGTATCGAAAGCTAATAAAATGTCGCGACACAGATCTTTTTCTGCGGTCACCATCGCGCATCTATTCTAATTATTCAGTGATGCCTGCGCGCACACCAACCACAGCTACGAGCTTTAAATGGAAACCCTATTAAGCAGGAGCGGCGAGAGACTTAATAGAGAGAGTTATAAGTTATATCGGGTGCGCCAAGTAAGAAGACCGAAACATGTAAATAACGAAAGGAAGGAATATAATCGAGGAAAATGCGCTTTTACGAAGAAAATATCAATTATAATGCCCGTTCACGCACGTCTCGCATGTTCCGCTATTGTACGTTAATTCCGGCGCTGTGACGGTTATTTTATTTTATAAAGACGATGTTACACGCCGTAATGGAGTGAACAGAGGGCCGTGCGATTCACGCACACCAGCGCGCGACCTCGTTCAGTTTCTGCACTCGGTTTTCGCGAAGTAAGACCAGATTATACCATTAAATTCTTTATACGCCGGTGATTAATTAACACCCCGCCCCGTAATCAAACCTCTCTCCTCTTCCGGCTTTTAATTAAATATAATTTTTTCCAGCTCGCCTCTTCCTCGCGGACGCTTTTCGTATTATTATTTATAAACCCGCTCTTTCGTCGAGTATTGTTCCCTTTTCAGCGCATGTCCACATTTAGCCATTTTTCTTTACGCTACCTACACCTCTTTTGCAACGGCTTTCCACACTCGTCTCCATTATACTCTATCCTTCTTTGCTCTAATTCCTATTTTCTTCCATTATCTTTTTCCCTTTTAAAATATATTCACGCGGACGACGGCGTGCGCGCCCGTGTGCGCGTGTCTACCGCGCTATTTCACGCTCCTTCGCGCCCACGTTCATTGTTTACTTCGGATGTAGATGTTCGCTCAGAGAACTCTCGTACTATTATTAGCTACTATTTATTGTGGATGATAAAGAATAAATGCGCTAAGATTTAAGCGGTTCCTCTTTCGTGTATTATCTTTTCGCTCTTTTGTCCTTTCTTTTTATCGCCGGCGCTATAGCTCCTTTCTGCGCTAAAAGAAAACAATATATACGTCACACGTTGAAATCGCATTCACCCCACAGGAGGAAGCATGTCGACCGAAACATTATTATAATTAGGAATTAGACGGTTTAGCTGCACCGTTCTCTTACACGGTGTTTTTATCCTTTTCATTTCTACGTGAAATACACAGCACACAGATGGACATGCTCGATTCCTTTTTGTTATCCGTGTAAAAGTTTCGTCTCGAAAGGTGTGCTGTCTGCTTAATGAGCGAAATGTGTAGACAACGGCGAACGAAGGTCATCTCCATCTCCTAGCAGAGCGTTAATTTCACGAGCATTTTACAAAACTAACCCGTTGTGTTACGTACATTACAAACCCCGCCGTCGATTTTAATTAGCGCGTATTATATGGTACAGCTGAGACTGTTTATAAATATTAATACGAGCAGCCGAAAAATACCGAATGCGCCCGGCGGAGGGGTGAGGGGTGAGGGGGATTACACGCACGAGATGGAAAAGACCAATTTTTACGTAACGAAAATGGCGAAGAAATTGTTAATTCACTGAAACTGAGCGATAGTTTCGTTCCCGCTTAGTAAAACTATAGTCAAAAGTCAATTACACTAACCGTGAAAGTAATTCAACCGAGTTTGTGTCGGTTGAAATAAAACCGGCTTCTGCAGTACTACGGCTCAAGTACATAAAAAAAAAAACTATATTACAATAAATGTTTCACGCGATTAAACTAATCCGGTTGTCGAAAAATAAACAAAATTATTCGGATATTATTAAATGTCTGAAACATTTACAGCGATCGCGCGATTCGTCAAAAATAATTCCCGGACACAACTGTGTTAAAGAAATATACATAATATATTATTCACATTAGTAATGCGGGGGTGCTAAAAATGAGTTGAATAAATCAAAAACACAACTAATAGAAGACATCGATAATCAAAAGCTTAAATATCTAGCGTATAAAATTCGCGAGAATGGACTGCTGATGGTGTGGCTATTCAAGGAAAAATCAACAAAAAGCCGATACAAGAGGTCGTAGGAAACTGGAATGGATGACAACAGGCGCACAGAAACATCCGAAGCAGCAACAGATGATCGATCTAGCAAGAAGCCGTTTAGTGTAAACCAGTAGTTTTGCACGCAATCTTCTACAACAGAAGAAGCAACATAATGATGATGATGATGATATATATACTAGACGTTTCGGAAGGATTATCACCAACCATCATATGAATTAACCATAATTCTTCCGAAACGTCAAGTGAATTATTCAGATATTATTATAGGTAATACGCAAAAAAATTACGCTTAATACCGAACTAGAAATTAATTAGCCGGGACAAATGATGTTTCTCGAATATTTTGTATATGTAACTTTGGAAATTCTCGGTAAATTTATGGTGGCAATATGAAGAAAAATAAATTATTAGGCAAACAGTAATTTGTTATTTTGTTTATTACAATTTTCCCTTCTTAAGTATCATAGATATCATTTGGGAGAACCAGACGATGACTGAGGTCCGAAAGATCGTTCATATATATATATATATGTAGATATATTAGTAATAACGTTTTCATTCAAGAAGGTTTAGTATAACAGTACATATTAGTGAAAAAAAAAAAAAAATGAAAATCACGTATTCGTTCCATTTTTTTTTAACCACGATTATAATTATTTTACACTTGAGCAAGCTTTTGTGAGTATAATTTTATAGTGCAAATCACAAATCACAATTTCTCCAAAAAGGATAAACAGATCGTGTTGATTTTCAGAGAGCGTAAAAATTTTATCAAGAAATCATTTTTTATGATTCTGTAAAAATATAAAATCAAAAAATATTAAACCCCGTGCGTATCTAAAGTCAAAATAAACAAGCGGTAGAGAGATTGTTGTAAAAATCTATGTTTTTTTTTTTTATAATGACGGTAGGTAAATAAAATTTCGGTGCAGTTAACGTGATTAATTGGGGGGAAATTTTTTTTTTTTTAATTTTCATTTTTTACATTGAATGAGCAGTTTATTGCAAAATATCGCGCATGAGAATAAACGGAATTAAAAAATACACACTGTACACGAGCCTCTTACTAACGTTAAATAAATAGTAGTAAACTCTTCAGTCGAATTAAGAGCAAATGTGATTGTTGCGGGGCAAAGAAACCTGGAACTTATTACAATAAAACCGATTTTGTTAGTTAAAATATTAATTTACGAAATTACTGGAATTAAAACATTTTATAAAAATTTAAATGCTATACAAAATTTAACTTCTTTCAAATGTATACATAATAATGCAAGCGAAGAAAATCCAGTCGCTTTCTAAATCATCCTAACTGACAGTTAAAGGTTTTGGTTCGTATAGTACTTAAAAAACTAATTTCGTAACTAGAATATATATTTTCCCTGCTTTTAAAATAACGTTAATTCTAGCTTTTCCGTAAATATAATCAATTATCTTGAAATATGAAAAATATTTCACTTTTAATTAGTATTAAATGAAATAAGAAGAAAGTATTTTTTGGTTTTTAAAATGTGTGTAGTGCTCAGAGTCGCAATAACGACAAACATATATATTCTTTATTTTTCCTCTACAATAACGAGTAAACGAAAAATCGTGAATTACGCGCTAATTGACCGGTAAGTTATTCTTTAAAATATCTAAACCAAAATTGAATTCAGATAATATAAAATATATACCTACACACTTTTATAAATAAAATTTGAAATTAAACGTTAATACCAGTGCGACGCAGTATACGGTGTAAATATTACGTATTCTTTAGTGCTAATGGAAATACTGCGAATAAATCGAAAAGTCGATATCATCGCAACGTGGCTGCTAAAATGATCAGTACGAATGGTCTTTTTATTCCTGGAAATCGAATTGGGATGTGTGATTCTTCTTCGTTCTAAATGCAATACTATTACTACTATTATGCGTATCTTTTTTTCCAAGAAACATAAATAAGAGACTCGAATGAAAAAATGGGATGACCTTGAAAAGAAAGCGCATAAAATCTTACATAAATCACCTAGACGCGCGCGACAGTTATTCTTTTCAATCATGACACCGGATACAACGACCACTATATCGATCGGGGTATAATGGTGCAGACGACGGTACGGTCCAGTTCGTCAATTGATGACGATCAGCATTGAGGCGACGCCAAAAATCACTGTGTGGTCTATGAACAGATCGATCCCAAGGGGTTTTTCCTATATCTGTTTACGCGATTAGCCCCATTTGTACGCCTTAAAATCGTCTATTACTTTGACTTTTCAATGTTATATGAAAAAAAAAAAAGATGGGGGGGGGGATCAAATTCCAATATATCTCTATGTAAGTATGAAATAAAAAAATAAAGTATAAAAAAATTACCATTTAATCTCGATAAAGCAGAGTAATTAACACTTTTCCTTCTAGCTGGCTGTTTAATATCATGTATTTACCTACAGTTTACAAGCTATAAATAGTGATCATTTTCGAAAAATATTAATTTAAACGTGCCAAAAGTAGGATGGGCATGACGTTTTCTCAAACGAAATCTTGTCATTCCCATAAACCTGGAGCACAGATTTAATGAATATTAAGAAATAATGAAAAAAGTTTTTTTCGTTCTAATTTTATAACTCGAGTAAGATTGTTTCGGAAAAAACGCAAATTCTTATAAAAATCGGCTAATTTTAATTTCGGAGTGCTTGGCCGACATGGTGAAACATTATTTCTTTAAAATTGAATTTTACCATATTCCACAATCCAAAGAAAGCAACACAGTTAAAAAACAATATCCATAGCGCTAATTTAATAAATAAACTTGATAAAATTAATGTCGGATGTTGCGAACCGATTTTAATTTGATCGAAATCGGTGACGGAATTTTAAAAGCAAATGAAAAGTCTTAACGAATAAACAGAACTCGGATTAAACACACGCGCCGTTGTTATACAAAGTTCGTGACTAGAACGTTAATTAAAACTCGTAAATTTAATAAATATTAACGATAAAAAAACGGTTTTTTTTTTTTTTTTTTTTTTTTTTTTATGGTAACTAATAGGTAACTGTGCAAAATAACTTTTAACATGATCGCATGCTGCACATATTAAAATAGGGAAAAAAAGGAAGGGTAAATCCTATATTCGATTTTTTTTTAAAGACGCGAAACATGTTCTTTTGAAATTAAAAAAATTCACAGTTCAGATTTAAAATAGTAATAATAATAATAAGAATAATTAATATCTATTCTTTAAAAACGTGAAACAAGTTCTTCCGAAAGTGAAATTAAACTTCATAATTTATTTTTAAAATAATAATGGCGATAATAATAATAAAGATAATAGTAGAAATAATAATAAAAATAAAGTACAAATTCGGTTAGCATCTTGTGAATACAGTTATTCATTCTTGAAATTCTTCTGTCCATTTAAATGAGCTGGATGCGTATAAAAATAAACAAAACCTTATAAGGTTGCCAGTGCAAAGAAGGGGAAAACAAAAAAAGGTACGGTTTATAATAGGGTAATAAAAAAGACAAAAAATAAACCGGCTGCTGTTAGAAACTACAACCTCTCTTCGTTCTTCTATTATACGGTTAGAAAACGCAGTATTCTAACTATTTGGCCAATAAATCACGTCTAGTCCAGTTTAATACGGAAACTTTTTATTTCTCATTTTCTTTCTTTCTCTTTTTCTTTCTTTTTTTTTTTTTTTTGGAATACCCTTTTTTTAAATTAATTTTTGATTTTCCACTTCGGTTGAGCTATGCACACATGTTTGCTTTTTGACCAAAAATCGAATAAATTAGAAGTATTTATACAAACCGAAGAGTAGGTTAAAAAATCCGCGGACATGTTTTAAAAGCCAATAAGTAATTAAGAAAAATCGTTTCCAAATAGATACTGTTAAACATTATTTTGAATTTTTGATTTGTTGTTTTTTCACCAAATTAAAAAATTAGAAAATTGTACACAAAACAGTACTATTTTTTTCGGAGAAATATGTAAAATTATATATGTTCCGATGAGAAAAAGTTAATGCGCTCGAACGATATATACATATATATATATATATATTGTGTATTAAACGCAATGACTACAAAATATAGTCTTTTTGAAAACTACGAATATTTTTCATTAATTTTGAACCACATATTGCAGTAAAAAGTGAGATATCCTCTTGAGGAAGAAAGTCCAAAAAAAGGTAGTTGAAATTCAAAATCTTCTCGATCTTTCTTAACTTCGTTTATTTAATTTATTTTTGCTTTATTGCAGTAAATAATCAGCCATACTGTATAAACTAGGTACCGATTAATGAAACGAATTCCATTATATACGAAAAAAAAAAAAAAAAAGAAAGAAAAAAGATGCGTATTAGTATTAACATTGAAACTAATGTTTGAGTATTGCAAAAAACTATCCCCCGGGTGTTATCCTGAAATTTTCGAGTGCCACCTTTATCTCGTCAACTAAATTTAGAAAATACATATTCACATATATCTAAACTCTCACGTTTTCCATGTCATGCATCAAAACAACGGACGGTACGGGAGTTGCCTTTTTGGTCCCATCACTGAACTATTTTGAATCTTTTTAACTGTCTTCCTTCTGCTCCATATTTACCGCGGAGTCCTCTGCAATCCTTCGTGCTATCCAATACATTTCTTCCAACAACCTGCTCCAATAAATTTCTGATAGTCTCGGATTCTAAAGGTGTTCTACTGTCTATCGCATCTCCTCTTCCTCGTCATTCTTCAGATTTCATAATTCTCCTGATTCGTTCTCTTGTCACTAGACTGTATAGCGTTCGTTCCATTCAAATCGATTTCTTATGGTCCCTCAGTCATGTTGGCATTGAAGGCAATGAATACCATTGATTCATTAGCTCGAACTGCCGTTCAGACTGGTCAATTTCTATCCAAATTTTTTTCATGCAGTCTTAACATTCTTTCCAGGAATTTCTAAAACAGTTTAAAAGTAAGTTAATACACTAATTCATTATAATATGAAATTTAAGAATACATTTCAGAAATTTTAAATACATATAAAATTCTTTAACAATTAAATATATTACGGATATATATACATATATATATATATATATATATATATATATTTGTCGGTTAAAATAGCTTAATAATTAAACATTTAAAACTTCCATAGTGGGTATAAGTAGAAAAACAATTTACAATAGACACTATATTTTAAAAAATTTAATCCTAAAACTTAACGTTTAGAAAAGTTTACATTTACCATCATGAAAAATAGCTTAATGATACCATTGTTTCAAATTTAAATATTCAAGCATCGGTTTTTAACAACGAATTAATATTTACGTATGTTTTTATTTTTCTTAAAATAAAAAACTTAAAATACTTAAAATTTTTTTTTGTCAGTAATTCTCACCGAAAACAGGTTATTTCGTGGTGGACTATCCGCTTAAGTGTACGAAAAAATACGAGGAGATGAGGAATTTAGATTTAGCACTTCCTTCTCTGAATCGTAGCATCTAAATTTTCCATCGGATGCGAATGTGTACATTAAGATGGATAAACGATGAAAGAAAAGGATATTTTAAAGGTTACAAATAAATACGTGAAAGCGATTTAATGAACCGACTGGCTAATTGAAATAACGTCAATTTATTGGAACAGAAGGACACTGATAACCTTCAAAAATTATGTAAGGTTATTTGAGAAACAGAGGAAAAAATTAATTTGTTGTTCTCCTTTTTTTTTGTCATATATTGTACATTTTATAAACAGGAATAACCCCGTTTTTGTTAGTTTTTTTTAGAACCCTTTGACTTCCGAAATATATAGTAATTCAAGGAACGATCGGGAATAAAAGTGAAGTATTTAAAAATTGGCTTAGTAGTTATTTAAGCGAAAGGGAATTTTTAGTAAAGATTGGAAATGAATACAGGAAACGCGATGAATTTCAGTGTAGGGGACAAGGAACAGTTTTAGCTCCGATACTATTTTTAATTTACACAGTTGCGTTAGGACTTTTCCAAGTTGCGATGATATAACACTGATGGTTAAATATTTTAAAATCGAAAAAAATACAAAAAAGATTGTTACAAGAAGATCTGAATAATTTATGTAAATGGACACATGGTAGGACACTATTGATCAATGTCAAAAAAACAAAAGTAATGTATATAAGAACTGCAAGCCGGTTCAGAACATTCGTTTCTAAAATTGTCTCGTATAACACGCTACGTCTACCTCGAGAAGAGAAGTATGTTGTGTTGATTTCCTAGAAACTGTTAACGAATTTAAATATCTCGGTATAACTTTTGATAAAGCGTGTTAACATGGAGCTCCTCTCATGTTGATAATATTGCAGTAAAAATAACATAATTAAAACAAGTTATGCCAAGACCATATTTCGGCTCACTGGTAGTGTGTCTAGAATTAAATATGAAACTAACATTTAGGGAGAAGTAAAAAAAAAAAAAAAACAGAAATAAGGAAAATTAGAGGTTTGCAAAAAAGCTGTTTGAAAATAATATTATCAAAAAGACGCACATATCAAAGAATATCACACTAGGTGGAATTAATGAAATGTCATCGAAAATGATTTATTATTACAATTAAATTAATTCGGGGTCCAAGACGGAGAATATAAAATTACTAATAAGAATTTGTAGAACATTGGGGGAATTATGATAAAATTTGCTATATACGTTCAAAAGGTGTCAACAGTAAGATAGCCATCGTGGAAGAAGAAGTGTCGATAAAAGTAATGGAAAGAATACCGAAATAAATCCAAGGAGAAGGAAATTTAAACCGACGGAGGAACAAGATGCAGATGATTTCGTGATGTAAAGAACAATAACAGTGATGAGGATAAGTTTTCCTTATTGCACCTTGATTGTTTTCTTAGCTTGTGGTTATGTGATTTTCCATTTCGCTTGTCTCCCACTACACACGTTGAATTTCCATAATACGCTAGTTTAATTTGAAATTTAGGAAGTTGTAGTGAGAGTGACTCTGTTCCCGTATAGGTAAATATATAAATAATACGTTATTTTAATATTTACGCTCGTAAGTCTTAGATCGTATTGCATTAGAGATATTAAACTGATACAATTACCATGAATAATTGATATAATTATGTTCGGAGCCCACAGATATGCCTTGTGGGACCCGAAAACGATTAAAAAATAACATGAATTGCTAATTTCTCGTTTTTACTCTCCTCCTTACACATCTCCCCTCGTGAACATAGAGAAAACATATCCTCCACTATTTCATTCCTCCTTCTATCCTCAATTTATCGGCTTAATTCTATATACATATATACGTAAAATGAGCGCTTAATTAAATCCCTAATGCCTTACTCTCCAGATTGATATCCCTTTCAGTTAAAAAGCAACCAGAAAAGGAATTCTTCTTTCACCATAATAAAAATCGCCGGCTATCACTGAGATTTAAGTTCTTCCATAAATCATTGGCAAGACTGTCGACAATTCACATAATACTATCGCGTCACGATACTTCCACCCTGGTCATGCAATCAGATCTGCCTGTTCCGGAATTATTCTGCATATAATTATCAATCACAGCACATTCCGGGCACAGCGCTGGTTCCTTCGTAAATGTTCCGAATGTTCCGAGTATAACGACGGCAATAATTTCCAGAACTACTTATACAAGTGGCGAAGAATCTTAGTATGATTAATTCTGACTCGTTGTTCAAATGATGCGAAATGTGAATCGCAGGTACTACAATGCAACGATACTAAAATACTGCTTCGGAAATATAATCTATTTGAAAAATGTGCTTCGAGTTTTTTATGCGCGCAGTTTTTTGCTGCGTCAAACAGACATACGCTTCATCGCCAGAAGAAAAAAAAAAAAAGGCAAAGTTTATCGTTGCGCTTCACTGCAAACACTTTTTCTCTCCATTTTCGCTATCACTATACTGCCAGAAATCACATTTTCAGATCTCCAACGAGCCGCGACAGTATGCGAATCGGATGCGGTATAAAATCCAAAGTCGACGGAATGTACCAGAAGCGAGAAATACTTTTAGAGTGCAAAGCAATAAGATGAGTTTCCGGGGAAAACGCAGGAAAACAAAGATGAGGACGATGTGGATGCGGAGAAAGTTATCGGACAGATAAGTAGTTGGCCGACGGACGAACGGACGAAGAAGGGCTGGGTTGTTGTCGGGCAATAATTGCAATTTTTCGGAAGGGGGCGCCTGCCAAAGCGGCAAAAATGTTGTTCCGAACAAATAACAACAATAACATCGCGATCATCATTATCACTGTCAGCGTCATCGCCGAAAAACGGGAACGGTACCGGTACCGGTTGGAACGATGCCGTTTGGGGGGATATATTATCGTTGTCATCTGCTTATGTCATCCGATAATAAGTACACGTTCGTTGCAGACATATTGTGTAAACCACCACCCCTAAATATCGAGAGAAACTGTCCTATTCATTCCCTCCGATCCACCGTTTGACATCATCATCCCCTATGCCGCGCAAATGCTGGGGGTAGGTTTTTCGATATTGTTGTCTTTCCGTTTTATTTTACTTTAACCACCACTCGGTAAAACATCTTCCGTTTTCTCATTACACACTAGCGACGATGATATCGTTATAGAGAATTCTCGAATTAGGGAATAGATTGCCGCCTCTTTTATTATTATCATTATTACGTTTTACCGAGACCAATCACCGTTTCATCTTCTTTTTATCATATAATCAATGGCAGTGTAGCATCGTTGGAAAAATTGCGATATCCTTCCCGCCATTAACCAAGCATAGCTCCTTGCAATGGCTAACCGCATTTATATTAGGATACGATTAATCGAACTGTCGCGAATTTGTAATATTCAGTACGCTTGCCTATAACACACCTAGATCGAGGTAAATTTTAACTTTTAATTCACTTACAAGTTTACCCCGGAAAGTTCTTAAATATTTTTCTACTGCTTTTTTTTTTTTTTTTAAAAAAAAAACAAACATTTTTGTTTTTAGTTAAAGAAGAAAAATATTCAAAAATAAGATATTATAAAATATATATAAACTCGGCAATTTCGGCCCCGTAAGGGGCTGTACCCCTTAACTCCTCTTGCTTACATTTCTGTGTCTCTTTCTCTTCTATACTTTGTATAAAATGATCAAAATTTATAACGTAATTCTAAATCGGTCCGTATGAATGTAAGTTATACGCGAATAAAAAAGAAACAAAAACGAGACGAACGTGTGTAACCTCCTTCTTCCTTTTTGGAAGTCGGTAAAAATTATAAAATTGGGGCACTTTTTTTTGTGACTTTTTAACCGCTAAATACTTTTCTCCTTTCATAAATACACGCTTACAGATACGTACGGAAAAAGAAAAAAAAGTTCATAGCGATTCTATTAACGATGAGAGTAAATAGGGGTTAAATAATACTAACGTAACCATTCCGAAATGTGATTTTCGCAATTTTACCGTGGAGATATACGAATTGCCGAAGATTGTTAAAAACACAAAGCGCCTATCTTGGTTCTGAAAATAGAACAAAATAGCCCCCAAATTCGGACGAAATTAAAAATACTTAAACTTACAAGTGTTGCTCCCGTTTTTAATGGGCACGCTTTCCGTACTAAAAGAAACCTTCAGAATTAAGCAGACATGACACCTGGTGACTGGAACAATTCCAAAATTTTCGATGACGGAAACTCGAAGAAAATGTAGCATGCGTTCTTACTTTCATTAATCGATTATAAAACGCTTATACCCTCTTCTCGATTACATAAATATTCAGTAGATGAACAACCTTACAACCGCTGTTCTCACCCCGTATCGATTAACTCCCGACATTCGTCCCGGCGCGTATGGGTAATTAATATTACGCGAGGTGTGTTGTTCAACAAAGCCGAAAACAATACGGGCGAATTTTGTCAATTTAATTTCCAGTGCGTAGGTGTCGCGATAACTCTCTTTTTAACGACGTCTTCATCGTAAGGTATCTGTCTCCCACACTGCAAACACCATTTCTCACGATAGCATAAACATTTGCCGCATACGATCTGGCGCAGTATCATGTTCCTCTACATTTTCTGTAGCAGAATAATAATCGAAACGAACGGCGCAGTATAATAGCGAAAAATAATTCATAGATTACATTAAAAATAATACAAAGAATAATTCTAAATTCTGCGTGACACGGCGTGCCGTGTAAATAGCTCTTGGCCACATCAACACTTATTTACGATTTCAGAAAAGTGCCGGATACTACGGTTTTTATTCGAAAAAATAAATTGAAAATAGCAAAAATAGTGTAGTAAAATGTCTATTAAATTTTAAAATTTATTTGGCCGGACACGTGAACAATTTTTAGAATCAGAGATACTTTAATTCTGAAATTCGATTTAAAATTTTTATATTTCAAAATTTCAATAATGTTTTGACTTTCTTTTTCCTACCCCAGTTGAAGAATAAATAAAATCGACTATTTTCAAACAATATAAGGTCCTCCTTATTTATTATTATTGTTATTAAATTAGATTAACGTACCGTGTACAGCAATTGTGATTACAGGCATAGAAGGAGAAGGATTAAACTGAGGAATATAGACTGGATTTATGAAAGAACAACATTAGGTTAGACAGGGAAGATTGAGAGATATCCTACGAACAGAATACGAGGACTATTCGGCAAAGATTTTAGTAGAAAAATGATGCTGTACTTGGCGCGCGCATTAAGAAGCTTCGGTTTCGTTGAGTAACTTGCGGTATGTGATTCAGTTGAAGTCTAGCAACAAGCGCGTTGTCCCCTCGGATTGAAAGCACAGTTTTCCATGGTTATATTGTGACCTTGATTTGGCGGAGCTTATTAGTGAGCAAAATTACTCTGCTATAATGCCTTCAATCCTAATTTTATATATTTCTACAGGTCGTGTAAAAGAAACTAGAATTTTTTGCAAACATCAATCTTCTTTGATGCCTTGTCTGGAAAACAATTTCGGAAGCGAATAATGAAAAGCACCCAAAATATCTCTATTTTTTGGCGATTTATTTACGATCTGCGTAAGAAAACTGTACCAGACGCGTACATATAGGTATGTGTTTATAGGAATTCAGGAACAGAAAAATTTATACTTCAAAAATAATAAACATATAGATTTGAAAATAAAAAATAATAAAAAAAAAGCTCACTTATCATGATTTTACTAGATTCAGCTCATTATTTACTCGATAGCTTTCTTTATCTTTCCTAGGTTTGACAAAACCTCAATGTAGTGACTCTCCACATTACGACAATGCACACGTAAAACAAATCAGAACGAACAAGTTAAAAATGGACAACAAAAAAATCGAATAATTTCACGAAATTTTATGAATTTAAAGGAAAATACGTCTTCTTAACTCGCATATGTTTACTATAGATGATTAACGACGAAGTATAACGGCGCGATGGTACATCATTAAATCTGTTTACCCAATCCGTTCCAACGATTACATAAAGAGTATATCTAATTTACATTGCCGGTACTTATCTATCTGTATATATATATATATATATATATATATATATGTATGTATATGTATATGTATATGGTAACTGAGACTGAATAATTGTAAATATTTTATTATGCCCAAAACCCTTTTTAGAAATTTTAGTTACTCCTGATATTAGAGTTTTGATTTTGCGTAAAAGATATATACCTTTTATTTTTTTGGATAATATTTATGTGGAATTTTGTATATAAAGTTATTTAGAATTATTCCAAAAATACGTGTTTCGTACACCTTTAAGTAATTGCAATCTAAAGGTATATTTCAGATTACTTTCTTTTCTTGGCCACCATTAACGCTATCTAATAATAAGAGTTTCAAAATTTCTAATTTTGCTGATTTTAACTTAAGCAAAGAAAGTGAATCTATGATTCTAATTTTGCTGTTTACTACACTCTATCCTCAGCAAATAAATATCGTAAAAACCTTTAATGAAACATGTTCCAATCGGAGCAGTTCACGTTAAAAGCAATTTTTCAGCAAATAAAAAGTGTTATCTCTGGAAAAATAAAAAAAAAAACAGCAGAGTAACTGATTATTGCGTGGTATTTAACGTTAAAAGTAATGGATTAGCAGTTAACCTATAAAGTGAATTTTAGATTAAATCTGATATGGATTTGTATAATTCAACTTTAAACAATATATATGATTAATTTATAAACTAATTTCGTTGCTTTTTCTGAAATAAAATTTATAATTTATTTCAAGTTTTTATTACAATTATTTAAAAAATAAATATATAAAGTTTTTAATATCAATTTAGTTTGAAAAATGTAATTTTCCTCTTCTGTTATAAAAGTAGCGATTTAAAATTTTAAAATAAAACCGTATAGCATTGAAATAGTTAAAACACTGTTAACTTGAAAAGGATAAAAAACATATTGCCTATATATAGTTCATGCAAACATCTACTTCTCAGATTTTTTTTTATAATCACTGCATAAATTTTTTGTAAATTTAAAACATACAAATCCGAACCTCAAATGTTAATTATCGCAGCAAAACTGCCATCTATCAATAACCTACTATTTACTTTATTAATCTCTTTACGAATATTTCAAATATTTCAGATGATAAGGGAGTCGATACTTATAAAATAAAATAAATAAATGCCTTAATAACAAGCAACATTAGTATTAGATAATTTACTTTAATCAATTAAAATGAAAATACCTCAATTTAAGGAAACGTTTTCGGAAACATAGCCCATCATCAGCTGACAATATAGAGAGTATTTTATTTGCTGTTAAGGTATTTGTTTATTTTATTTTGTAAATATTAACAAACGAGTATGGATTTATCTATATTCGATACTTACATATGTTGTGGCAAATAAGCGTAAATATTAATGAACAACTGAATTAAAACACGACCATAACGCGCGATTTCGTTTAATGAATATTACACTACACTACCCCTGGAGCAGGTGAAATGTATTATGGTGATTTTCAGTAAAAAATTCTGAAACGAATAAAACGTTTTTCAATTACCATATCACCAAGTCATTTCCGGGTTTTTGTTGCAGCGCATATTTCTTTTAGCCAGCCATTTATTTACCCCGAAGAGCGGGGGATTAATTTTGAAGAATTACTTTTTAGTAGATATTTTAGCGTTTGTCGATGAATCCGGTTGCAATATTTACAAAAACCGACAATATCGGCGGAATTTCCCGATGAGAGGTAGTTCTGTAATAAAAATACGCAAAGGTAAAATATTAACGCCTATGTCACAGTTGTGATAAAGGCTCAATCACGGTAATGACAATATTGTCAATAACGCGATGCTTGAAAGTATTAACAATAATAAAACGGTAATAAGAGCGTGTGTGTGTATACCACCACGTAGGTAAGAAAAAATATGAAAAAGAACTTTAAATCGATCAAAGGTCGGTCCCTCGTGTTTGAAATTAATAGCCTCTCGCTGACTTGCATTTCCGGCGTCGTCTACATCCACAAAAAGCGCTGAACATAATAAATGGACGTGTACCGAAGAAGGCATAGAAAACTGCGTATAAATACCGTACCTAACAACAATTTCTTATCTACTCTTCAATCTAAACCATCCCATCCCGATCTAGATTACGACCTTACTGCGAATCATTTTACAGATAATTACTGAAATTACCAATTCCATTATGTTGCATCGCCGGAGCGTGCGCGATTTACTTTCCGACTAAAGTTATAAACAGGCATTCGGAAAACTTTTTTTTTAAATTAATACACCTCACATTTTATTTAACCCTTTTTCCCTTCGGCAAGTTCCTGTGAAGTTACAAAATTAACAAAATTGACAAGATACATTAGTTACCGCGTGAGTACATGTATCGTAGTGAATTTTCAAAAGCTTTTATAGTGTAGGATAGCTGAACTTAGGTTTAATATCACAAATAACGACAGTACTATCGAATGAAAAAAGCGCAGAGTAGAAATTTTTACAGGAATGTTTATCAAGGAATTTCCCTATGTCTAGAAGGAGGTGTTTAATTTTCAAAAATTTCGGCGAACTACATATATCGCACAGTTACGGATAATACTTAAAAATGAGAAAATTATCAGTTCAATATTCAACGTTGTCCTATTTAAACTCGAATAGTGATTGACATTGTAAGTCTTGAATACTGAATAATAATTCAACATTCTCTACTAGTTTAAGATAAAATCAATAATTCATTATCATGCATATTCTCGGTTTTCATTTTTTTATCACGAATATGTTTAAGTTCTCGAAGTATAATCGCAAAATGTCCAATAAATTTAAGGGATTATTATTCAACAAAACTAATCAGTTACAGAACTTTTTGTTGCACAACGTCAGGTACACGATTTGCGAAAATTTTTGCCAAATGAATGCAATGTACGGTTAAAAGTTCCAGAAATAGAGAATTGATGATATTAATTTTTGATTCAGAATAGGTAACGTTAATTTCTCTCGTAAAATAGGCGCAAGCTTTATCGAGTATGTGTTCATATTTCAGCAGAATAGTATATGTAAATATGGTAAAAATAAAACGAGTCTCATTGTCAGGGTGTTGGGAATTACGAAGTATCGAGTCCAATAACGAAAGTTAGGGAGCTAGTTCCTTTTCCCCTTTCGTCGCCTTCATTTTCTTAGACTTCTCTGCTACCAAATTACTTCAAACACGGTAAACTTGGAAGCGACTTTGATTCGTAATAAGACAAGCCTCAAATTACGGTTTGGTAGCCAAGCACCTAATTATGTGCATATATATATTTTCATATTTATAGTTTCGATTAACGTTATTGATCCTCTTGAAAATGAAACAAAATCATTATGAAGGCCGATTTTTTTTTCATTTTTTCTATACATGGCAATTATTAATTCCTCTGAATCAATGAAGATACTGTAAAATTAATTTTACACAGAAGCACGCATATTTTCTCAATTTTGCAAAATGAGCATCTACTCGGGACGTTTGATAGAAATACTCGTTATTGTTCTGTAACTACTCTCTAAATCTTCTTCTTTTTTAAAACTCTAAATCAGTTTAAATAGAGAGCTATTTTTAAAAAATCCAAAAAATTTATTCATGATTTACTTTAATTAAGTGCAGATGCATACAGTCCAGGTGTTAACGTGCACACTACGACACATATAACGGTAAAAGTTACAGTTGCAAAACCAACCCTTTTAAAGTGTCCACTTAAATCAGCAAAAAAAAAATTTTATCACTTTAAATTAACCGAATTATAACCATTGTCTAATTAGAAATTTATTTAAATGTTGTAGGCGGATAAGCACGCCGAATCTACTGTACCTTTTGTCGACCTTTGTGCGATCATTTTGGTTCGAAATAAAAAAAATTCACACCACCAATTTCAGCTTTTAATCTCAAATACATTCCGACTTTATTTATTTATTTATTTATTTTTAGTTGCTTTCTTTTAACAATAAAAATGGTAATTAACGAATTTTGATTTTTTTCCCAAGTATACTAGTAAGTAAAAGACATAAAAATAAAATATCTTTACGATTTTCAAATATATAAACCTAATTTTTTAACAACACTAAAATATTTTTTTTAACGATCCAAATTTTAACGATAAACGTCTTTTATGCTCGTGAATTATTCTAAATTTTTTTGGTTTGACGTAACGTTGTGAAAAAAATAAAAACTGATCTTTTTTGGAAATTTCCTTTAAAAATAAATGCGCATTATACCACGAAGATGTCGATAAGATTAATAAATATGTACAAAACTAAATAAAACATTTTAGCTAGTTTTAGAATTTTCGACAGATGCACTGCATTGTACTTATTTATAACGAATAGTTGTGGAATTTAAGCTAAAGAATTGCCAACGTTAAAGAATTAACCGGTTATGGCAGTTTTATACGCTTGGAGAGACGTTATTAAAAAATAAAGTACAGTAAATTATTAAAAAAAGAAGGAAGAATTAAAAAAAAAAAAAAGTTACAAAACCGAAGAAAAACACAAAAAAATATATTTATTGCTCTATTCGCGTGAGCATTCACGCAGTGTATTCGTGAATATACATTGCACGAATAGGTATATATATACGGCACTAGAATTCGTCGCGGCGGAAATACTGCCCAACTCTGCTGCTGATCAATCGCCGAAACTGCCAACAGATGTCGTTACTGATCGCACCGGATAGTTTAAAATTAATCTCAAATATTAATTAATTCATACTATCATCAATTTGAATATTTTCTCTTGTAAAAAACTAAAAATTAAACTCATAAATTGAAATATTTTGAAAAAAATTCCTCAATATAGCGCATAAAAGACGTTTACTGTTAAAATCTCGCGATTCCATGTCTCAAAGGAACATAATGAAAAAAAGAGAGATTTTAGTTTTGTTAAAAAATTAAGTTCCAGGAAAAAAAATCGAAAAATTCGTCGATTACCATTTTTATTATTGAAAAACAAAATAAATAAATAAATAAACAAAAATAAACGAGGTTTTTCTTTCTAAATGACTCGGAGAAAATATCCGAAATCATGAAACTCGGTGTGATTTTTTTTTTAAATTTAATATCAAAACGATCATCCCCCTGCGTGTCAATAGAAAAAACGCCGTGCGAGCAGATTCGTCACGCTTATCCGTTTATATCCTTTAGTCATATTTGAAATATTGCTTATTTATTTTTTGTCGATTATTAGTAGAAAAATGTTTCTTTTAAAAAAAATAAGAACCTATAAAAAATTTCGGTTACAAGAATTTAAAAAAAAAATATTTAACTTCAACCGTATATTACATCAACGAAACAGTAATAAGCAATGACTAAACCCGTGATTTCCCATTTCAGTCAGCTGTATTATATATTAAATCAATCATACATGCGTATGAGAACAAGGAACGCAAGTGTATTATACACACTCTTTACCGAAATTATATTAGTGAAAAATCTTACACACAGGAAATGTAAAGTACGATATAACGTAAAATTGAGGAGAACCAAAAAAGAAGTTATTATTTTAATGCCATAGCGCGTTCTTCAGCCATAAAACAATATTTCGCCGGCTTTTTATGCGGTTTTATTAAAACAAGAAACAACTGATCCATTAAAAGATCGACGAATATGTTCTATTGAAGAAAAAAAATAAAGAAAAAGATGAATTTACTACACAGGAAAGAGTCACAAATTATTCCATAAATTTAAATCCAATAAATTACCTCATTCGTTTTTGATACGTTTTATACAACGCAACCAACATTAAAGCGAAATTAAACCGCTTAAATAATGATGCCGATGGAACAAAGGAAGTTTCACTTTGAAACGATTGTGCCCGTAATTTTATTAAGCACCCCACCCTTCCTGAAACATAAACGTTTAGCAACTCGTATTTTAAGCAACCTTTCAAATAATGAATTCGCGTTACTTCGCAACAACAACCCGGAACAACGATACTTCTCTACCTGGTGTTATTAACGATTTTCAAATTTTCCTTACACGAGCGAGAACTGCTGACGAATTTTATTCTTAGGACACAGTACATATACTAGCCTTAATTTCTAAATTTTCCGCCACCGGTTGTTTTTTCATCGTCCGTACGAAAAAAGGTTCTATTTGTTCTCTCACTTCTTGCATAAAACGTTCGCAACTGTTGTCCCTTCCTGCCATCCTCTTTAAATGGATCTTTTTAAAGCGAAATTTGTTCTCACTTGTTGCAGACAACTGGTCTGCAAACTGGAATTGAAGTATGCGCAATTATCACAAACCGATTGAGATGTTCTTTGAAGCGGAAAGGAAGAGAATAAACGTAAGAGGTGTTGAGGCGCATGCGTGCATTGAAGCACGGTGAAAAGAGGTGGTGCAAAATTTTACCACGATCAATTTACTATGAAAGGGAGGAGGAGGAATTTGATTAAATTCTAATAATAAACGAGTACGGGTGTCACCTTAAATTTACTGGAAGATTATTATATTCTTGGAGAATCCATCGGTTGCCCTTCTGCTGCGCGCACGGTTATAAACAGTCAACCCCCGAAAAGTCGTCAGTCTGTGTGGTTGATTTCAAGGCAATGATGAAGACTCGCGCTGTTCATTCTTTGCCTACTTCACGGTTTTTACGCGCGATAATAAATAATTGATGAGATGACGAGGATCGTTGTGGTGTGGGTTAGCGGAATCGCGCGAGGAACCGACACTAGAGTAATAATTGGTTTTCAGAGGACACGGTTATCGAAAATGTCTATTGTGCAGTTAGGCAGTTAACTTGCGCAGACCAAGAAGCCCCATCACCATCATCCGAAAATTGTATTATTACTGCCGCGCACCTCTACATATGCACAAGTAAAAAATATAAACTATCATTCCTGGAGCCTTTTCGAGTTTTCCACAGAAAAAAAAAAAAAAAAAAAAAGAAAAGAAAAAAGATAGAAGACACATTTGACCATTATGCGCATCCGTTAAAGGCGAATCAGCATTGCGATTCAGAGCTGCGATTGCCGAACAATAAGAAAGGCCAAAAAGTCATATATCTCTCTGTCAAAGTTAACTATGTTCGCTTAACTATCGTGATCTTTTCGGATACATTGCCGGTGCACATAACGAAATTCAACGCACCTGGTAGCGTTGGTGACTTTCTACCCTGCCACAATGCAGGCCGGCAATTCCTCGAACCCGAAACCAAATCAATATCAGAATATTGCACCACACACACGCAGAAACTCTATACAGCGTACGAACGTTGTCGACCGATAAATTTTATCGACCATCTGTGTATGAGTGCGATACTTAAGCGTGTGTTAAGTTGTTTATAGTGGGTGTTGCAACTCCTATTCTATTACAATCAGCAGCTTGTGCGCGCTGACACACACACACACTCGCACACTGTGGAATGATTCGAAGAAAAGAATGTTATGGCGTAATAGATAAAACTCCCTAAATCCAATAAAAACGACTTCTCAGCTAACACTTTTCGTAAAATCCATCTGTTTGCCATGGTATACGCACGGTGAATAGGATATAGAACGAACGTCGACGTCGACGTCGACGACGACGACGACGACGACAACGAGTGGCCAAAGGCTAACTTCTGCGCGTAAAATACAAAATGAGTTCGTAATGCAGATCTAGCAGTCGCAGCCTGCTTGTGTGCACTACCAAGGCGACGCGGCTAAATTTATATTAATGACCTTTTCCTTCTATACCTTGCCTATTCCGGAACTATAAACAATTTTTCACCTCTTTTCGCTGATCCTTCTAGAAATTTGATACACTATACTTGTAAAATAAGAATGGCCAGCGAGAATTTCAAAATGGAAAAGGCTATTCCGTACATAATACCGAGAGCTAATATCATTTCCGTCCTATTAAACTACTCTGTTATTTTCGACCAATACACGGACACTTTTACATAAGCACTATTATAATTCGACAGAACTTTCCTAAAACAATTACAGGATAGAAACAAACACATTATGCTACCGGAAAAAATACATACATACATACATACGTATATATATATATATATGTACGTATGTATGTATATATATATATATATATATATATATATATATATATATATGTATATATGTATATATGTATATATGTATATATGTATGTATATATGGCATACTTATGCAGAATTATTATAAAAATAGATCAAATAAAATAACTGAAAGAGAATATTAAAGAAGTATTATGTACGGTAAAAAATTAAGATTAGGGATGCAGTTATACAGCGCAAACTTCTTTTTTTAATAATTTTTATATTAATTACAGTTGGTTTCCAAAGACCATCAAACAATTGTACTGAAATGCAAAAATAACACGTAAGGAGCCTGTTCCCCAGGAACATCTATTCAAGTTTTAAATGAAGTGAAAGACTCCAGAACTTTTCAGCCGTCGAGTTTCTTGGCTGTTGTCAAGCAGATTGATAGCTAGTGGGTTGGAATGGATTTCTAGATGACTAGTATACTGCTGGGCAGCACGTTTTATTTCTTCCTTTACATAAGGTATATTAAACAGTCCCTATAAAGTGTGTCCGTGGCGCAAACTAGTTAAAAATTTTGAATCTTACAACGAAATAAATCGAATAAATGGCTAACGTATCTAGAAATAATATCAAAAGAGAAACTCGGATAAATAATGGGCGAAGTGTAATTCACAATTCACTGAAATTATCATCTCACGTTTAACAAATATTCAGCATACAAGAAGGTAATTTGTTAAAATTATGCACCGCTTATATGATTTAGTATCGATATCAATATGAAATACACAAAACAAAAAATACAGGACCATTCGAATGTCTTATAAAAGGAAGTGTAATATTTTTTTTTTATAATTAATGTGTACCAATAATAAATGAAAATTAAGGGACAACTGAAAATGAAAAATTCAAAAACCGGCGCATTAAATATATTTGATTAGTGTAGCAGTTCTACTGATTTAAAAATACCTTGAACTAATGTAAGCTTTTTCACTTATTTGATTGTCACGATAAATATGTGTAGGTTTTTGAGTAATACATCTTAAGGTGATATTGTGATAATGTTTAAACAACATTCACTTTTTGGAGTCGGCACGTTTAATATTTAAAATCCGTATTAAATATTCTTCATGTTTTTGGCTTATAGGAAACCACAGCGATCATGTTGTTATACTCTCATTAAATTGATTTCGGATATTGTAACTTTAATTTAGTGCTTACTATAATAAGTATTAATGTCGTATAAGAATTATCATAATAATATCATCTTAAGGTGTATTACTAAAAAATATTATATACACCGAAACTAATTCAGGAAATTTGTTTTACGTTATAAAGCTCGTCAAAATGAACAAAAAAGTCGTGAGGAAAAAATCATTTTGGGCATACAATTAATTAGTTATAATTAATTAAATTAATTCATTGTAATAAAAAAATAAATATTTTTTTTATAATTCAATGTTTCGAAATAAAAATAAAATAAATATTGAAAAGAAGTAAAATATGTACCGAATGTAATCGTAAGTATATAGTAAACTAAATAAAAATTCAAACCAATTCGTTGCATTTTTTCAAATCAGCGGTATATTCATTTTATCATAACGTAGCCTTTGAGCACTTGCTCTAGGGCATTGACAAATCATTGTTGACTATACATTTACGACTACATTTAATACGTATTTCATTTCTTTTCAATATTTATTTTTATTTTACAAAATATTGATCTATAAAAAAAAGTATCTTTTCATTTAAATTAAATAATTAAACAAATTATAATTAATTAATTGTTCGCCCAAATGATTTTGCCCTCAAGACTTTTTTGTTCATTTTGACCAGTTTTATAGCGTAAAACAAATTTCCCGAATTAGTTTCAGAACACCCTGTATATATATTGTTTATAAGAATGCATTTATTTATATATATATATATATATATATATATATATATATACATGTATATTATGTACATTTGAAATTAAAACAAACTAAAATTCGTTGAATAAGTTTAAATTCATAATTTAGTTATAATGCTACTATTGAACAAACTTAAAATTCATTATGATAAAAACCAGTACAAAGCTGTGTAAGAAACTCCGCCTTTTATTAAGTTATAGAAACCAGGAAAATTGAATATCGGACCGTCACGAATTAGGTGCAATATAAGAGCAAGGGGTGAGGTTTAGCAGATTTGAATGATCTTAAAGAATACAAATACTAGCAGTTTTCAACTCTTCCAATTCAGAAACCGCAATTATTAATAATTTCCGAATGAAATAAAGCGACGCTTCCTTCATGAAGTTCGATGACAAGATACGCGCAGATTCAATGTTCGACAGCCACACCCGATGGGTAACATCCCCTTTAGATTCTTCATCACGCTCGCTGCTTCGGGGAAAATTGTAAATCGCCGTTATCGTTCTGGAGCGTGGCTCGGCCCCGCTTCTTGCAACTTTACATTTTCTAAACCGCCGCAATCGTAAATAAACTTTCCGCTTCCGTTACACAGTCACTCCCTTCATCGGCTGGTGTCGCTGGGTCGCACTACGTTGACTTTGCAAACACACAATACACAGTCGCACCATCACTTGGTGCGCACAATCGTAGTAAACCGTTTAGGAGCGATATCGTGCGAGAGGAGCGATAATCGCTGTAAAAACCGCACAAAGTCTGCCAGACACGCGACCGAATTTTTTAATTAAGTCAAATTCTGAAGTCACATTTATTGTTGTTGTTTTTATACTTTCGCAATAAAGTGATATATATATATATATATATATATATATATATATATATGTATATTTATGTGGTATATGTGTATGTGCATATTACATTATTTTTACCCCATCGGCGGCACTGGTACTGTTTTATTTGTTCGTCTCATTTCTAGATTTTAAGCCGGGGTCTAGTCAAATCGTAAATTTCTTTGTTGTTATTAATAGTTTCGGAAATCGCGGCACAGTCGTGCAGAACGCAAACATAAACTGTGTAGTTTATTAAAAACGCGCACGTCGCAATTAGCAGTTGTTGTTGAGAGCGATAATTTTCGGCGTTAAATTATCCTGGCCGCTTAGGTGTGTACGTACCATCACTCTTCGACTTTTTGAACAGTCAGGTACAAAAAATTTTAAAATCACGCTTATCACACCGACTCAGAATCAACATATAGAATGAAGATTTTTACCTGGCAGAACACGGTGCAGTTTAAACGTGCGAGATCAGCGAGTCGTCATTAAATTTTAATTTCCCGGGATGTTAAATGATCGATTTTGAACAACTTTCGGTAACTAATCGAATACGTTTTTTAATAATCACCGGTGGACGTTCGATCTTGAACACTAGTAAAACTGAGTAATAACCTGTTTTTGACATTTAAAGCCTTAATGTCAGAAGAAAAAAAAACGTATATATTGAATTTTAAATCATAAGATTTTGTTATTAAAGAGCAACAACAGGGGATAATAGTCTCGCGGTTATTCCATTTCCAAATTAAAGGCAAAGTCTAATTATGTTTGGTAACATAAAGCACTCACTATTGCTGTATCTGCCATTCGGGAGGTCGCACGTCGCGAACATTATAAATTCCTGCATGTGGCTAATATTTTTTAGTAGGAAGAAGTATTTTTTTAATTCCTGTGTTCCTATTCATCCCTTTTTCCTCTTGAAGCTTTTCCTTTAATTTCCCCCCGTGTTCTAGTCGCTGTCCCTCTATTTGTATTTGTGTCTCTGCACTTTTTGAAGCACTTCATTATTTTCGTTTTATTTGTATTTATTTTCATGTTATACTTTTCTCCTTCTTTATTTATGATGTCTAGCATTCTTTGCATTTGTTCGGTTCTTTCGGCTATTAGTATACTTTATCATGCGCATATGAAATGTTATTTATTAATTGCCCCCGTTAATTCGGAATCCCAATGCATTTAGTTTCGGGAATTTCATTATATTTCCTTCGCATATACATTGAAAAGCCTGACAGTGGGCAACCTTGTCGGATTCATTTTTTAATACAACAGTATTCTCTGGCGTATTCACTTCCTATCTTCATATTTGCCCTCTGATCCCAATTTAAATATGCTTTATAAGTTGTATATTTAAATTTGCAATACTTCGATGATCAACTCTGTCGAAAGCTTTCTCGTAATCGACAAAACATACTAGTATACATCTCTGTTTATGTTTAAAGCTCTCCGTATCATCACTTTTAATAGCACTATGGCATTTCTAGTGCCCCCCTATTCGCTAAAAAACCAAATCGTGTTTTACTCGAGGAGCAGGTTTTATTTATTCTATGGTAGTCTTGCGTGTGTACACCTGCGTTGCATATAGAGCCGCTTGCCTTCGTAATAAACGTAAAGCACGCTGCAAAGAGAAATTTTAAACTTTAAAATTACCGTAAACATTTCTTTCTTAATATCATTTTCAACCGTTTTCTAAGCACATTTCGCAAATACCATATTTACGAGTTAAAGTTCGACCGTACTACGGATGAAGTAATAGGTGAGCTGAAGCACGTTGTCATTGCAGCACTGAAGTTAAAATCAGGATGAAATTGTGTAATGAGACCGAAGCATTAACTTTTCACTTGGCCCGTGCAGCAAAGTGATCAATGATGGATCGTATTTAGCGTTGAAATTTGCGAGGTTTATTAAAGGGAGTGTAGAAACACCTTACAGCTTTGACTTTGTGGTATATTTTTCATACAGAACACAATTCAAGATTTAGCTTTGTATGTTTTCCAGGTTAGGATTTATCTGTGTCATCGAGCCGAGCAGTGTTTCATTCGAGAGCGGCTGAATTTGAATTTTGATGCCAATGCACATTACAGGTGTAAGAATTAACCGTCGCTTCGGGTTAATGTCTAAAGTGTCGATTGACTGCGAAAAAAAAAATCCTGTTTCAATTTTTAAATCAATGTTAATTTTAAAAACTATTTCTTATATTCATTTCCCAAGCCAAGAATAAGTCTGATCCGCGGTTAATATTGGCTGACGAAATATTCGACACGCGTGGTTGCATACCGATTTTTCTCTAACGCATGCGGAATTAGATTTCTCTCGACTCCGCATTAATCATCGCCGATTGGAGCCAGCTAGCGACCGCATAAAGTAAAAACGTATACTTCAAAATCGACTCGCGATATTTAAGCCATCATCCGGAGTATGAATAAATAATGCAAAAGCCCGAATCACGGCTCTATTATTCGGCTGCGGTTGTGGTAGACGCGTTAACGGGGGCGCCTTTTGATAATAACAATTTTTGATATTCCGCGAAACCGCGCGTACTACTAGCGATCGTTACTGGTGGGCGCCAGAGACGACCCATAAATTCCGAAAAACCCATTAACTGCCGAAGCCGCGTTCTGTTTGCCAAGAGGGCGAAACACACGCGGATCGACAGTGTCGCTAAATGTTCGTAATTAAATCAAGCAACCTCGACAGTACGGATTTCCGAGGAAAACAGGAAGGAATTGTTCATCTTCAAAAGGGGTAGCTTCGTGATCCTCGTCGATGACACGTGACTGAGCGACCGATACGTGATTTCAAAAATGTACGACACACATTTATTACAGTAACTGTCCTCATTTTCAATTCCGTTCTTTGTTACGAGTATTTTTCTATTTAACCTGTTTTGGTTTATTTGTTTTCTTTTCGCTTTTCGTTTATCGAAGGGCATTAGCTGACGTAATGCAAAATCGGTATGCCCAAAAACAAAAAAAAAGAAAAGGGCACACAAAATACACTCACTTAAAGGGTGCATACTCGCCTGCTCGCTATTTGGTTATAAAACTGTGTATATACGTTCGCCACAAATAAAAGCTAAATAATTTCAAACGATTT
Organism: Icerya purchasi; assembly: GCA_039619475.1. NCBI lineage: Eukaryota > Metazoa > Arthropoda > Insecta > Hemiptera > Monophlebidae > Icerya > Icerya purchasi. The sequence continues at coordinate 340,305,807 of CM077116.1, read as the reverse complement.
ATCGATTTAATGTTTTTAAATATACATTATATTCATATACGTATATACATGTGTGTATATAGGAAAATAGTAGATGCCGAGATTAATTTTTCTTGATCATGAATATTCATTTCGAAGAAATGGAAATACACTACTGCTTCTTTTTGACGTCGAGTCGTTGGTTAAAGTTTTAAAATATTAAATTTTGTTATATTACATAGGGGACTGTATAATTTAAATTAATCATCCAGAAACGGTAGGAACAGTTAACTAATTAAAACTATTGGAAATAGCTGAAATAAAGGAACCAATGGGCAACAAGCTGAGAGGGAAAGGACAGAATGTAAGAAACATAATAATAAGTAGGAGGAAACCTTAACCTTAGCAGGAGTAAATAAAGAGAAGAACGTTCCGCAAAAAAAGCAAAACACTCAAAAAAATTGTGATTAGTATCACAGATAAGTTCCTCATTCGGATGGACAATAAGGAGACGAAACCAGAGAGAGAGAGAGATGATAGCGGAAAGAAGGCAGTAAAATGTGACTGAAGCGTAGGCGAATAATAGAGACAATAACACAGAATTCTGAGAATCAAGAATTAGCAAGAACGTTAGGCTGAATTGAGAGGTAGAAGGAACGATTATTGGTAAAGGAGGAATATCCGACCAAAATTTAAAGTGAAATTTCTTACTTAAGGATAATAGATTAGTACTTGGGATTTTTTTAAAGTAAAAGCAGGAACGAGCAGCAACCTGAGCTAAAGCATCCGTAATTTCCTTAATGCCTCTAGGACAGCAGGGACCCACAAAAAATCAACATGGATAAAGTGATGAAAGGAAAGATTGTGAATAAGAGATCGTATTCTCGAAGAATGATGAAGTCGGAAGAGGAAGGAGCAAGAGGTAAACGAAGGGCACTCATGGAGTCAGAAATTATCAGATAGTGTGGGAGAAATTACGATTAGAGGAAATATAAATAATTGCAAATAGCCATCGGCTTGGCTGTAAAAATAGAACAGAAAGGCGGAGGACGAAAGGATTCGGAAAAATTTTAATTCGGGAGAATAAAGGAAGCTCCGACACCACCAGGTACCATAAAGCAATCAGTGAAGATAAGTATATGGGAAGGAAAAATGAAACTGATAGTACTGTGAAATTCTTGTGTAATAACCGTCTGGGGCGGAAACTTGAAGGAATTCGAAAGAAAATATACTGCGAGAGATCAAAATAATTAAAGGAAAAGTAAGGGAGGTTATTACTGGAAATTATATGGGACGAAAAATAACTAAGGGCTAAGATTAGAATTTTATAAGGAGCAAAGTGCCAGTTTTTGGCGATGGAAATGTAGGAAGCGATAAGTTGAGAGGAAATGCAACGTTTAGAAAGAAAACGATAACCCAAAAATAATAAGATCTTCGAACTGAGAGAGGAAGTGTATTAGATTCGGCAAACATTGCTGAAATAGGAGATTTAAGAGCACCGAGGCGGCATAGACGGAGACAGTTAAATGAAGTGTCCTTTTATCATGATAATTATAGAACGCGCTATACGAGAGAAAACAATTTTACGGAAGAAACTATTGAAACAGAAAGAACGCTATTAATAATTTTTTTTTTTTTTCGTTTCACTACGGAGTCAAGGGGTACAGCGAATTAAAAACTAAGAAGAATAGCAAATTTGAATTGAGGTATATAATAAATAAACGTTTCTACATTAGCCGGCAAGAGACAACCTCGAAACCGTGATTAGCTAGAGATAAGATCTCAAAGAACAACAAAGTATTGTGTGTATAATAATAACTTTAATCTCTATTGTGCATTGTGATCAATGATCATTATTATTATTTTTACTTTTATTATTATTATTATTATTATTATTATTACTGTTGCTGTTATTAGCTATTATTAACTATCGGTAATGGATGAGCATAAAACGATACATATCTGTACGTGTACACGTTACTAGCAGATAGAAAGTATAAGCAACAGTTTTAGGAAGGGTGATATATATACACAGTCTAATGATGGCCTTTCATTTTTCATCGCCTATTATTAATTACCAATCGATGACTTTGAAGACTAACGCACACATTATTGCTCGGTAACTAAATAAAATCTACTTCGAACAAGTTGTTTGTTGTTTTTCCTTCCATCGAGAGTAATATTGTGTATACTCAGATGCTCGGATTTGTTTTACCGAGAAAAAATAAGTTGTAGGCAACCGGCTAAAATTTTAAAATATATTCTTCTTACGTTTGAGTAAAAATCTTTCAAGAATTAAAAAAAAAAACAAAAAAAACCTTATTATAAAAGCGTAACTTTTCATGCATTTAAGAAAACTCACTTTGTATTAGGGAAATTAATTTTTATTCTTTAAGCGATTACGATAGATTCATAATTATACACGCGGCAACGTTATTTTTTAACCAATAGAAAGTATTTTCGTTAAAACGGCCCCCCAAAGTATTTAAGTACGTGTTTTCTTTTGGTCGCTAGTGAACGCGGCTCTGCGTTTCAACATTCAACAATTGCAACCGGATGGATTATTTATCAATTTAATCTTTTGTTTCTCAGAGAATTTTATACTTCCATTAAAAATGATGAAAGTAAATAGTTTAAAATTTTTAACCAATTATTACTTTTTATTTCAAACTAATTTTTATCGTACACTATTCTAATAAGGTCCTGCGAAAAATTTCAAAAAAGAAAAAAAAAATATCGGAAAAAGGTGTTTTTTTCACTATTAGTTTTAAATTTTGCCGTCGCAAAAAAAAAACCCGAAATACATTCCCGAAACAAATCGATATAGCACAGTAGATTTCAGTGAAACAATGAAACAGTAAATCAGAAATTTGAAATCTGTCTGAGTGTAACAGTAAAAATAAAGTGTAATTACATTACAAAAAAATATCGAAAATGTTCTAAAATTAAGTAATACTTTTCGGAAAATAAAGTAGGTAGCACTTTTGATTTGCTAAATAAATTTATAATTTTATTATAAACCAATTAAAAAACCTATGCGAAATATACTCGGTATAAGTACATCGTTTCCGGGATTATCCATCAAGCAAAAAATTTGTGTGCGGCTGTGCTGGGGCACAGGACAGTTGATTTAACGTGAAACGCCTATAACGGTTTAAGTATATATATATATATAAATAAATATATATAGATATATATAGATATATATAAATATATGCGGTGAAAAATAATAGTCGTTGCGTTGCGCGATTTCGTTTCACTATTTCGTTTCACGAGCAAATTTTCAAGACGTTTCACGTCAAATCATCGTTGCAAAACCTTCGGCTGATGAATCCTGTTTGTTCTCAAGCTTTTTTATATACATTTTAGTTGTCACTGATTTACCAATGCTAATGCGCACGTATTAGCTTGTGCTGAAGAAAGTATCTTCATACTATATTTTCATAATTAGCTGGCCATTCTTTATTTACATCCCTCTTATGCACAGCTGATGAATGCGTTAAACATTTTTCATCCCTTTCAAATATCGGTATATGGAATACTTCACTGATGTATACGTTTCGTTCTATCTCATAGTTCCGATCATTAGTATAATAACGGCGAAATATGATTTTCTAGAATTAGCCGGAAAACCGTGTCCAACATGCGAGCCATTTTCAGAACATCCGTCGAATGTCAAAAGACGTAACCGACTCGCCTGTAAACTCACCGTATATGCATTTAACGGTTCCAATGGGAACGGAAATAAAATATGTATATCCTTTTCCCCCCTCCGTGCTTTCGGTAGCGTAAATTAATTATGACGCGTTGCAACGGAAAATGTTGAAAGAATTACATCATCAAAAATGCGGCATTTCGCAGAGTGCCGGACCGGCAGAAAAATATAATTAGCGTCGCTCCGGGGAAGGTAGCAGAAAATTTGTTAATTTTTTCCCGCCTTTACGAACGATTTTTTGTTGATACTACTAGGCGATGAGCAATTTAATTATGCTACACGCATTTAGCGGACTGGTTCCCCAGACATGTAAAAATCAATCTGCGGAAATAGCCTGTGCATGGGCGAATATGGTAGTTGTCCACACTGTCACTCAGCACAGCGGTATGCCTAACAGAGTTCAGCGGCAATTAGCCAAAACTAGTAATTATTATCGTCGTCAACAAGTTCGCCCATGTCGCTTAATCCGTCTGTCTGAAGCGTATTTAAAATATTCAGTAAAATTTAAATGGATTGAAGTTTTTAGACAAAAAACAAAATAATCTCGGTAAATAATATCGCACGCCCGCATTCAGAACCGGTGGCCTTTCGCTTTTTTTCTTCTTTTTAATTTAAAATTATCAATCGGTAAATTCAGAGGTCAGAAAAGTAGCGGAATTTATCTACGGACAAATTTGATCGTATTCCAGATTTTAGAACATACAGTTAGCGAGGTAAATTTGAAATATGTACATAGCAGGGATGAATTCAAGAATCTGTTTCCGAGGGGGGGGGCAATTACTTGGGGGGAGCAGAAGTTTTTTTGTATATTTTTACTGAGAAAATTTATTTGCGATATTCCTGAATAATAAAACCAAATATGTAAAAAATGATTTATAATGTATGAAAAAGCAAGCGCGAACAATAAATTTCAAGTAAAATAACCGATTATAAACAACAATGTTTCCTCAATTGGTTTTAAAATTATTAATTCTAATTGTAGCATTAAAGAACATCATATTGTACAAATATTCCAACGGAGGTTCATTATCTTTTTATGGGCATAGCTAGAAGGGGGCAAGGCTGGGGCAGTGCCCACCCTAGAAAACTCAATGCCCCCTCTAGAAGAATCGTCTAAATGTCACGTGGAGAAAAATTTGAAAAATGTAAAAGTACAATGTACTACGAAATTGATACCGTGATTATCACAATTGTATAGTTCACGTTTACGCTGACAAAAAATACTAGCTGCAGCTAATATTTTTTTCAGCTCGTGAGTATTTTACATCTTTCGCACATTTTTAATAAAAGCGTATCATTTTTTTCATAGGAAAAAAAGCAAATATCAAAGTTTAAAAGATCATTTTTTTTTTATCCCGATTTTATGAAGTGTAATTTTTTCGTAAAAAATAAATTTCGTAATTTTGAAATTTAAAAATATACGACTAACTGAACCATTTAAAAATGTCTCAGCAGCAACTTTTTACATAACTGTAAACAAAACGAATAAGAAGACTTTTATTTCCTATTAAATTGCTGCATTCTTAAACAGCTTTTATTCAGTTCTGGGGGGGGGGGCAATTTTAGAGCTTAGGGGAAAGGGGGCAATGCCACCTCAAAACAACCCCCACTGGATTCATCCCTGGTACATATGTATGTATGTGTGTATTTTAAACATAGGAAATGGCTTATGTTGTAAAGTTGTAAAGTGTAAATTTAATACTTAACCTGTATATATACTCACACCGTGGTATGGAGCGAAAAAAAAAAATCGCTTAATCTACTTATAATCAAAGTCGCAAGCGAAAAAATTGTTTAAATACAAGTTCAAAGAGGAAAGTAAACATATCGAACCTACGGACAAGTATTCTCGTGCCTGCAGATCCACAGCAAAACTCTTCCTCACATCCTACACCTCGTTTCTTGACAATAACTCCATCACAGCACTGAACCATTTTCCTCGCTCATTTTCATTCTTTTCTCTTTTTTCCACGGCAACTTTTAACATTTCCTACTCTATTTTCTCCTTTAAAATATCTAACATCTTCGACCGTTTTTCCTTGGATTTCCTACACTCCCTTCCGATTCGTAACCTATTCGGTTTTTCTCGTTCTCGTGTCTTCTTTCTAGGCTCATTATTTATAATTAGTCCTTAAAATTCGAATTTTTCGACTCTTTCTAGAAGTTCTACGTAGTCGTTTGATTTAAAAGTTTTATCGTCCATTCGAGGTAATTTTCGAGCAAAACACAAATAAGAAATTCTAATTCGCTAGAATCCACGTAATTACTTTTCACGTTTAATTACCGTACTAATTCCCGCTTCATTTATATCGCGGGCAGTGTTTAGATTAAAAAGCGAAAATATAATTTTAAGGAGAAGCTTGGTTCTAATAAAAAACGGGGGAAAAAAAAGCTCGATATATACGAAAAAAGGCTATCGGTCTTGAAAGGCGGGTCACTTTCAAATCGGCGGAATCGATGACGCGCTTTGGAGCAAGTTAGTTTCAACGCTTCAGTTTTCATTGCGCACCACGAGACCCCGATATACAGTGTTCTCTAAGAACGGGACGGAGCGGAAACAATTAGAGTGACAAATCTGTATAATCGAGTGATGTCGCTTCGCAAGCAATCGAAAGAGTAGCGCATAATTTCTAAACTTGTGCCACACCGCCGTCGCCATGGTATTTTGACATCGGAAGAACTCCGCGATGATACTCTCTCCGGACACGACCATACTGCGATGTAAAATAAACACGGTATATCTACAGATTGCATGTGCGAGCAGCATAAAGCGATAGAGTAGCCGGCAGTAATGATGGGCAGACCAGGTTCAGATTATTTCGCTTCCGACCGAGCCATGTCAGATGACGCCTCTCTTACTGCTGAACGATTATAGAACAGAGCGCAGTGGCAGCAGTGGTTCTATGTCCAATAGAGGAAGTCGCTTCCAGAACTACATCAACAATCGAACACGACAATAAAATCGTTTTTTTCCGTACCTATAATACCTTTTCGATGTGCAATTGTTGTGTATACGAGCTCGTTTATTAGCTATGCATGGCGTCCGAGGAGCTGGTAAGTTTATGATTTATCGATAGTAGAGCTGTTCTATATCGAGCGCGTATTTGTATATATATACATATACATATATATATATATATATATATATATATATATATGTATATGTATGCAGCGGCCGCCACCCTGAACCACCGTCGCGGTTAAAACGGCTAATAAAAATACCGTTTCACGAGGAGTGAGATGTTTAATAGCCGTATATCTCGATAGTCGATCGTTATCATTATTATCGATTCCCAGACATAGTTTACCATAGAATAATAACTGAAGTCGGCCATTCGAACGGACAACGGGCATTCTTCAAATGCAACATACACATCTAGTTAACGCAGTCTCGCACTAAAGGAACTCTCTTAATTATATTCACATTTTTGTACGAGTCATACGCGATAATTACGTTTTGTTTTGGTTTTTTTTTGGGGGGGGGGGGAGCTTATTAAAGGCGCATCAACTCGTGAAATTTAGGTTTGCCGTTTTTTATCGGCGAACTGATTGAAAAACTTTCGCTTTAAATTCCGGATTTCCCTTCCATCAGCTTTTAATGGAACTACTTTTACAATAGATGTTACGCGCAGCTATAGATTATAAAAATTTACTAATTTTTAAACAAAACTAGAGCAAAAAAATTACACAGGCGATAAAAACTTCGTCAAACAAAAAAATTTTTCGGTGATCGGTTACTCTCTCCTTAATCAACCTGAAAATTGAAAACGTAGTTTTATAAGTACACATAATGCAAAATGAACTGCAAAGTCGAAAAAGGAGAAGGTATAAAGTACCGTTATCCTACGTCACTGAATTGCTCAGAAATTTGACTGACTACGATTCTACTTATTAATAATTTTTTCCCACGAATCGTATTGATTCTATTAAATATTATTAATAATGAAATACATACATACATAATATTTGTATATGTAAAAGATAACGAAAAATATACATAACTTAAACATACCAAATAAAATTTTTTGAAACAGATTAATAATTATTATCGGCATCATTTTCAGCTCACCGAATTCTTAGATTTATCGCTTAGGACACAGTTTTAAATAATAAAATATCACATTTTTCTTGTGTTGAAGCATAAAATAAAATAAAAATACATCCATATATAAATATATCAACGGTTAAAAAAAATTTTCAACAAGTACGTTAATGTTTTAAAGAAGCAACCGGGAGCAGAAAAATAAAACGTCAAAATCATTACAAAATACAAATATACTTTCTCACTATTTTCTGATACGATGAAGTGAAACGAATTAACAATTAAAACGATTCTTAACGGAGCACACTGGTCATGCGGAACATTTTAGTGTTAAACTACTGACCGGAATAAATTCAGATATTGTTTAAACCTTAATTTATACGAAAGAAATTTTTCCACTTAAAAAGGAGAACTACATATCAAAATGGCGCGAACACTCTAGCCGTTTTATCATATCTGTTCGCATGTATCTCAAATTTTAAGTTAACTCTCTCTCGCTTTGCTCCTTATATTTATTGTTGTATAATTTTAACATTTAAAACTTAAGCCGGCAAATTAAAAACGTCCTTCCGGCGCAAACACACAATTATTGCGGTTTTACTCGATGGCAGGAGATTCACTCCCCGCCTAATTGGAAGAGAAAAACTGTCCCACTTTTAGAGCCTTCACCTTGCAAATACACAAATAATCACTTTGAAAAAAAAACTGTAAATTACTACGCGCACACGGATTAAGAAACTGAAGATAATCGCAAAATAACAATTATAGATATCTAAATTCGTGAAAATACTTTTGCGGGTCGATTTAAAAATTCATCAGCGCTAACACGAAAACCCGGCAGCAAATATATGCATTTTAAAAGCAAAGTAAAATTTAAGAAAGCGCACACGTGCAAAAATAAATTTTCTTTATACCGTTAATTCGTCCGCCGCATGCGCATGCGCATACATATACTACGTATATGATATATTCGAGGCACTTGATTAATGGCGTCGTACAAAAATTAAGAAATTCAAGGGCAAACCTAGTAATAATATGGGCTATTCTGTCCATGTTTACTTCCAATCTGCGTAGCCATAAATACGGCACGAAAATCCTCAAGTATACTATTCGCTAATGCGATTTAAAGATTCTAGACGAGAGATAGAGTGAGATTGTAGCTGAACATTATTACCATCTACACGTATTTTTGCCTGCTGCTGTAGTTTTTAAAATACGAAAAAGCTTTGCCTGACCAAGAAAGGAAAAAACATCTTAGTGTGCTTACTTCATCACTTGCTTATCTTAGTATGAAAATATTTTCGCTATGTTCCACATTTCGTAAAAAAGGACACGAATTATTTCAGTTTTTATTGTTGCGCTTATTTTGTGAATTTTAAAATAACGTAGCAGACGTAATATTAGTTTTTTATTAATTTTTAACGATTGATATGATAAATTTATCGTTACTCAAACAATAAACAATTTCCGTTATTGAATTAGAGCAGCTCAATAAAACAATGCTACTGCCGCCGCCATATGTATGTATAGGGTGATTTTTTAAGAGTTAAGTTTTTCAGGTTGGCAGCACTGGTTGGTATTGGCGTCCAAACGTCATCTGTCAAAGTGAAAAGTTTTCAATATACTCTGCCATTTCATCATGGAAAGACTTACAAACGAGCAACGATTGCAAATTGTTGAAATTTATTATCAAAAACCAGTGCTCTGTGAAAAATGTGCATCGTTTGTTACGACCATATTATGGTCGTCATAATCGACCTGGTGAATCAACAATTCGTACTGTTATCACCAAATTTGGTGCGAAATTTGGTGATAACAGTACGAATTGTTGATTCACCAGGTCGATTATGACGACTGCACATTTTTCACAGAGCACGAATTTTGATAATAAATTTCAACAATTTGCAATTGTTGCTCGTTTGTAAGTCTTTCCATGATGAAATGGCAGAGTATACTGAAAACTTTTCACTTTGACAGATGACGTTTGGACGCCAATACCAACCAGTGCTTGCTGTCAACCTGAAAAACTTAACACTTAAAAAATCACCCTATATAATTGGCATTTCGTTAATTTTATGTAGATGCAAAAAAATCTATCAGGTACACAAATGAGAACCACGCATCCGAAAATCTAACGCAATAGCTACGTTATCTTCCTTCCTAATCGTATTTGCTAACACGAATTAGTTGTTGACTGTCATAAAATTGCCACCGTAATTCTAGAATTCAAATCTTTTTCGTTCTAGTTTTTGCTCGCAATGTGTTACCGTGTAGAATCTACATCAAAAAATGTCACCGGTAGCATTTCGATATTAGTACTCAAAGTTTAGGCATGGTGCAGGAAGCGAAATTTTCAAAACACACACAGGTACTTTCCACGATAAGAGTAGTAGCATACTGTGGCACTGGTTTGCACGGAGTAGGCAGCAGCTGCTGTAATCTCGGTCCGTCCGCTTTTTCGGCATGCGCAGCGAGAGAATTTAATCGACGGAAGGAAGTCGCACAGATGATAAAATAGTAAAGGAAAAATGCGCTGAAACTGAGACCGAAATTAACGGTCAGCAACAGGATGGCTGCGGAAGAGGATAGCGCGGAATTCATTTTAATTCCAAAATCTTGTAAATACCTGGCGCACTTCCACCGGAGCTGTTCTTTTCATTTCCCTACATTATCCATTAGGCTGTAGACAGATAAGCCATAATTCCGCCACCGCGCTTTAAATCAGGCAGCATGGCCTCTTCATGATCGTCATCTTTTCCGTCCTTTTCTGCTAGTGTGCGATAAAAGCACACTACTCGAACAACACCGTTGCTGCTCGCTGAACCGGGCACCACCACCTTTGTTGTGTTTCTTCGTAGCAGGAAGAAAAAGATTCTGCAGCACCTTTGCGCCGAGCACTGCTGAAAATCCTGTCTCCATTCGTAAACGCTTCATCGTTCTTCCATTGTGTTAACAACATCCATTCGGCCCGTGCCCTCTAGCCTTCGATAAATGTACACAACAACCTACTACGCCTACTCTCTAACCTCAATTCTAGAAATATTCGCTACTATTATTCCTTTCCACCTCCTCGCTTTTTCATTCTTCTTTTGCTCTTCTGCTTCTTCTTATTAACGACGACTGCGATGCTACAACAGCTCCGAATATACCTTTGTGTACACGCGCACTGTTTTCTTATGATACACTGTCAAAAGTCTCTTATACGCGGGTAATATAACAAAGATTTCCAGGAACCGCGCCGAAAGCCCTCGTTTCTTTTTCATCATATCGCTGACCACCGAGACCTCAACAGAAGTCGCTACGCGCGTACACTTACAATTAGAAGGGAATTAGTCGCGCCTTCGAGGGTTGTTCGACGTCTCTATTCGTACACCGGCATGTGTTATTGTTTGTTACTATCACGCGTGGTCAGAGTTCGTAACGACTACTTTTGTGCCGTTGCCTATTAGCATTTTTTACGAAATCACGCGTGTGCTTTTCTCTCCTTATCATCTCTCTCCCTTTATTAGCGGTTTTCTTATTACAAAAATTTCGCGCACCCCACACTTCGGAGGGACGGGGGGGGGGACTTTTTTCTTTGCTAAATGTTTGATGATCGGGTTTATAGTGTAACTAAACTTTTAAGCTGCTCAAATAGCTTATCGTCAGTAGCCCGCACAAAAAAGAAGAACAAAAACTTTCATAAAAATACTCTATTCTCTACCGTCCCTCAAAAAATATCGATCCAGTTGACACTAATTTTAGATTTAAATCTACATCACATTAAACAATTTATACATATTATCGAATTAATTATTCGCGAAAATTTATAAATCACCGCTATAATTAATTCTAAGATATGAAAAATTTTAGAGCGAGTTAGGAATTAAAATAGTTTTTTTTTATTATGCGTAATTATGAATTAATCAAAAACTCCTTTTTGATTTTCTGTTTGCCGATTAAAATATACACGCGATTTCGAAAATGAAGTGTTTATGTAAAATAAAAAACATCAACACTCGTAATAATAACTATTTCGGTAAATTGTTGAAAAAATACAAAATATCTGAACAATCGATCACCACGACTGGTTTATTTTTTTCCGTTTTATATTAATATCGAACGTAAAATTTTCAATTCAACGCTAAATTTGACGTTGCGTTGGAATTACGGGAATTTTATTTAATCATTTACATCAAATATAAATGAAACCCCGCGTTCCGCACTGAACGTCGTTTGTTCTGTAATTTTAAATGAGCTGCATTTTGCTCAAAATGTACATTTTATTTGTTCACTTTAACTACTCTTGGAATATTTACTTTTTTTTTGTTTTAAAATAAACATAAATAAATTATATAGTGTTTTTTTTTTGCTCATTCTTTCTCTGTCGCGTTCCCTCTATTATTGGGTGCGATTCGTCGCATACTAAATTTAAAAACGGTCACTCTGACAACCGGGGTCGATCTTTATTATATACGTATATTATTATAAATAAATCGACAAATATAAAGATATTAAATGAAGTAAAATAAATTGCAACGCGGAGGATGTTTTAAAAAGAATTTGAATATGTCGCGGTTTCCATGATTTCTTTTTTTCTGTTACTTACTTTCATCTAGTTGGCCAGTCTGTGGTAACTTAGTGTCCATAGTATATTTCTAAATACCTGAGTGCGAGTAACTATATAAAACAGCTGGAATTAACTTCTGAACAACTTGATACAAATCTCTGAACAATAACATTGTGTTTCCCTTTTTTCTTATTATCCGTATGATGCAAGTTAAAATTACACGCCGAACAACTACAATAACATATTGATGGCCACGCTCTACGCCAGGGGTAAAATGAAAATCGTGTAACGTTTAATCTTTGTAACCTTATTTATTTATTTTTTTTACGATAATTTCAAACATTTATTTCATTTTGCGACAAACGACGACACGGTCATAGATCAACTCATTTGCGAGTCTAGAAGAGAGTAACCCCCTCATGGCCACGGTTGGTTCGAACGATTAACAGATATAATATAACAAAACAAAAAAAAAAAAAAAAATTACAAAGTAAAATTCGATTTTATACTCGTACGTAAAACTACCGCACACACTTTTCTTAACTAAAATTATAAGCACTGTTATGAAAGGGGGGAAAAAAATGCTGCCGTTGTTTTCTCTGTGTTACGAATTCAAAACAAGAGGCAAACGGTGACGTAATTGAAAAAAAAAAAGAAAAACTATTATAAAATCCCGTTCAATTTGTTTTCTTTTTCCCTTTTTTTTTCTTTTTTGTTTTTTGCGATACAACCGCACACCCGATTTTTCTGTTAAGGGGGCGGTGAATAATTCAAATTTCATTCTCACACCGAACTCGACGTCTTGCCAACAGTGTAGTCGAGCCGGTAACAGACAGACGAAGATTTCTTTCGACTATTGGCTCAGCTCGTTGTTGTTGTTTTCCGTCGCTGTGCTATCCTATCATAGTAAATTACTAATAAACTGTACACACACAGTGGAATTCTCCCCACGTCTCATGTGTGTGTGTGTCTGTGTATATGTGTGCGCGCGCGTCTCGTTTTGCACATAGTTAACCAGTAAAAGAGGGGAGTTTTCTTACGCTTTCACAAACTGCCAAGTGAAATATTATTTGTAGTACCGTTAACAAGGGATCTTTGCTCCGACGAAGAAAAGGTTGCCAACCTCGAATTTTTAGCGACAATAACACAAAGAATCTCTCACCGACTAATCCCTTCTCACTCGACTCGGCAGAAGAATAAAATCCGTCTATTTATATTCTTCTTCGCAATTCACTTGTAATCTTTGGTGTACCCCATTCCCGGCCGCTCCGTCGCTACCAGAATCGACCAGGATAATACACACAATGCGACGACGCAACCCATATTTCCACAAACAGCACACACAACGTTTTGCCGAAGCCCCCCTTCTTTCATTGTGCAACACAGCAGCACTTCACTTCTCAAGTATCATAGAGCCGAAAAGAGAATCCAAATATTTTCGGTACTTAACTAAAATATAATCGCGCGCTCTTTGACAACTGGCACTAAGTAAACAGTAACAGAATTCGATTCGTACGCGACGCTACATTTCAGTATCTCTGGCTTATTCTGCCTAATCTCCCTATAGTTGAACAATTAAAGTTGACCAGATGACGTTTTTGCCGCTTTTTTTTTAAATTTTTTTAACGCGATCTTTATCATTTTTAAAATTGATCGCACACTGAACCCTACAAGATGCCTGATCTTGAATGAAAATAACAAACATTAAGTATTTTGATTGTGCACGCAAACATCAGCTGTCATTTGTAGCGTTCCTTTTAAAATTAATTAAAATAATAGAGAAAGGGATCTTTTTAAAACATTATTAAAAAATGAAAAAAACATATAGCCAACTGAAGCGCTCGATTTATTCGAGGAATACCGCACAAAAACAACAAACAAGAGTTAAAAAAACTACTTAAATTTAACATACGTTCTGACTGCCTCTTTCGTCGTTCCGTTCTTGATCATACAGATCTGACGTCCGGAAAAATATTGCTATGCAAAGCCGAATATAATGCTATATCCGAAAGAAACTGTTCGACCGGAGAAGAAGACGGTAAAAATGATTTCTTCCGCTTTACGGAGACGAAATTAACGCGTATCGGAAAAAGAGATGTTTAATGAAATAATAAGTTCTAGGCTGATTGTTTCATTCATCCCTCCTTCAAATGTATTACAGGCAGATAATTTCGAGAGATTCCGAACAGAGCGACCTCAGAACAATAGTCAATAACGAGAATTACTTTTTTCTCCCTTACATCATCTTCCTTCGTGTCGTATTCTAATAAGTCAGAACGCGCACTATTATTCTCTAGAGCAGAGTCCGACAATAGATCATCCCTAAATTACTCGATCGGTACCTTATGATAGGAGAATTCATATTTACTGGATCGGCTTTCCCGGTCTTTTAACGATCTTATCGGCGCGCTATAACACCGACAGCATAAGGGACGATGATAGATCGACCGCAGAATATGGGCGAAACGATCGGAGAATACCTGCGGCAGCGGCGAAAGGAATCGAAGGGACGCGGATCGCATTATTACGCATTCGGGAAAACTGGCAATAGGACAACTTTGAAGTTGTATAGGTGTCGTCATTTGTAATGGATCTAACGAACCGATAATCTATACTACCCTCGAAGGGTATCTTGATGGAAGGCAATCGTATAATGAAAAGATGGCACGGTAGTAGAGTGGAAGATGAGCCAACGAAATTGTGCAAGATGAACGAAGCAGCACGCGAGGGGCAGCGAAACATTTAGATGGAATCCGTAGATAAGAAAATAGGTTTCGAAAAATCCGATTATTACCATGCTGAATGTTTATCAAGTGAGTACGGTGTGTCCGTTATCTGATCTTCGCGGTGGCAGTTTTGATAGCGCGCCATTAAATACGCTATTATTATGTTGCCTTCTTACCGCTATACCACTATTATGATGCGAGACGACCATATTTGTCACCTACAATCGATTAGACGCTCCGCGGGCCATTTCTGTACCGACGATTAACATTCCTTCCACTCTCCCCGCTCTGACGAGAAGCCGCGCGAGGAGGTCTGTCATTGATTGACTGACTACTGATCATCGGATTCCGTCGATTGTTGACCAACTTAATCAGCATTCACACAGAGATGCGGGTAGGAAGACGGACGCGTAATGGTCCTTCTTCGTTCTTTACTAATGAGCGATAATATTTCATCGGCATTTGTTATCCGATTTCGATTTTCACAAGTTTACCGTCTATACAGTTGTAGAAATGAGTTGTTGAACGAGAAAAAATTCTCTTCGCATGTAAATCCCTTTTATCGTAACACTTTTCGGTGGTTCTTCAAGTTCCATGCTGTTATAGAGCTATATATAATATATATATATTAAAGTCGATTTTTTGGACCAGGCCAGAAGACAGGTGGACCGGGCCAAATAGTAGTTTTCTATAATTTTTCTGTAGGAGATTATGTCGTTCTTCGCAAAATAATAGCTGCACCTTTGTACGAACTTTAATTCTTAACAATTGTACTCCGTTCGACTGTTGAGTACTTTCGGTATGAAATAGACGAAATTAACTTTGCAATTCTTAATCCTTTACACTTCCAAATACTGGCTCCCCTCTTGTAATATTTATAAGAGAATCGGGGGTTTCATTTAATTATGTAATTTTTCGAAAATGAAATTTCATAAACGTGACGTAAAAAAGATTACAGATTTCGTTTCAGGATTTTATTATTATTACTTTCAATGTAAAAATGGCGTAGTAATTAAGATTTACGCAGAAAAAGCTATTAAAACTAAAATTTTTACCGAGAAAACACATTGACTGCATAAAAAACTTTAAAAATAATTCAGCTCCAAAATTTTTAATGCCCGACGGATTTTTTATCTGACGATTACTCTGCAACCGTTTCTGATATTATAAAAATTACGCGAGTAACTTTTAATTAACATACTTCACTGACTCGCGATGTAGTACAGTTTTACTATTAAATTATATTTGTTAATTGATATATAATTATACTAAACACGTGCAAATATGATTTCAAATTTCGTAAGAATCATAAATTGGTATTAAAACAATTGTGTAATATATTCAATTTTACTTCAAAATAGTTTGTATGAGTGTATGTAGTAAAGTTTTATAGTTTCCCAAACGTTTTATTTAATAATGCGGTGTACATTAATGCAACATTTTACAATTTGAAGAAAAAAAAAGCGGGGACCAAAAACTAATTTATAGTATTTAAACTATATTATATTTACACCATCATAAATCGCATAGATTAACCTCACCTATATTGAAATAAACGTATGTCTATATTACTTAAACACGTGCGTGAACAACACTTCCTCAGGGGTTTTTATATCGAACAATTCTACTCTATTCGCTTCGAAAAATTATCTCACCTTTGTTACCTAAATTTTTTATGATTAATCCGTGAATAGACAGCATTTTTTTAGAAACAGCTTTGATTATTCAGTAATGGAAATTTACAGATTTCCTCTCGTACGTAATAATCTTATTTAATATGTTTCGAATAAACTCGGACGGGGGGGGGGGTGAAATATAAAATAACAGGGAAAATCTATCGAAATGGAACGGATGCGATTGGAAGAACGAAGGTTTTAATCGGTACGATAGAAAATTCTAAATTTTTAGACGTACGAGTAAGAGTTTGAATTAAAAATATGTTAAACTCCGAGTTCACACAAATATCTCCTAAAAATATGATGTTAGATTTACCGCTAGCGGACTCACAACTTTTAAAACTCGTACGAGTTTTACTAGGATTTGTTTGCTAATAAAATCCGCATATTCCGTTCCCACACAGATCATTGGAAATACTTTTTCTTTTTTCTTCTTTTTCTTTCAAAGTAAACTTTGGCGCTAACTGCTTTATTTACCTTTCCGACTTATCGAACGAAAGCCAACGACAACAGGGAGTTTTATGATTAACTACTTGAACATGACTGGCGTATTTTTTTTACTTATACACTCCGCGTTTCGCTCTCGGAACAGAACTGCATCTCAGGCTTTTTTCATGCCTCTCTCTGAATATTACATCTAGTTTCGTTAATTATAACGGCAGATTAATCGGTGCTGGAGCATAAGATCCGATAGACAGCATTATGAACGTCTCGATTTAGATGTAATCACCTCATTGTAGTCCGTTGTCCGCGATGAGATCATATCCACATTGATGATGCTGCTGGCGACTTTTCCCTACTAAACCCAGACCCAGTCGCAGACAGCCGCTTGGCCTACCCCGCGCCGAATAAATATACACGCTGCTCCATCGTCGTTGATCGTAGATTTTTATTATTATTAAATTTACTCCACACTTCTGCCGCCACAATGAGATAATCGAAAATTTCACGGTCCGATTCTGACGAATTTGCGCGTATAATTCTTTATTTCCACTCCGTTTCAACTACTACGAATCGCGTCATAGATCGTCTCGTTATCTTCGTTACCGGCACCGCTTCACGTTATATATTTACACCTGAAAATGAACAGTTGTATCATTTTCTACGCCGGAATAATTGAGGGAATTCTTCTTCTAGTGGTTCTTTAATAAAACTGAAGCGACTGTTTCTCTCCGTTCTAGCTCCCGTCTCCTCTGTAGAAAAACATATTTCACTTTCTGCATCTACCGAAATAAATGTACCTTTTTAATAACTCCTCATAGAAACCGTTGAAAACGTGAAAGAGCGTATAATCAAACGGATACAAAGTTAATTTCACAGCTAACGAAATAATAATCGTTTTTTTTTTTTCTGTCGGCGCATATTACGATATATTTAATTTCGTTAAGCTTGGATTTTTACAGCTAAGGTTCGGAATAAATTTATTAACTTTCTAAATGTAAAAAAAAGCGAATTGCTTTATAAATTTTATTTCACCGATTAACTAATTAATCGAGATGACGACATATTTACTCGCGATAATAGTAACATTGCACTGTTACTTTATCTTTCATTGTCGGGAATTATTATTAGAAAAGATCTCTGAAATTTATTAAGATATTAAATTAAAATAATAAAATAAAAATGGAAGTTTATTCAAACAAATTTTCTTACATACTAAATAATTATGGTCATTGTTAACTTTCATACGGAATCCTCAGCGCATGAAACCTCATGCCTGACTGAACTTGTTTCATTTAGGATATTCTTAATATTGAAAAAAAAAAAGAAAATTAAAAATCAACTATCTACAACAATGTTATAAAACGAAGAATAACGTACATTTCAAAACCCCTACCTGATGCAAAAAACCCTAAGAATTATAAGGCATATAAAATTTGAAGAAAAATAAAAACAAACGAACTTAATTTTGGGGGAAAAAATCTGGTCAAAGTGGAAACGTTATGATAAATTATCAAATATTTAAAACGATAACCTCAACATTTGATGAAAAAGCTGTAACAGCGCAGTAACATTTTTCGTGGCAATTTAAATGTATTTTTACCTTTTCCAATGACGTAGGCGTAAACATTTAACTAGGAACATTCTGAAAAACCTCTTCTTTCGTACATGGGCGACGCATTCTGGAAAAATAAAAATCAGTTTAAAATCATTTATAAAAATGCAAATTTTGAAAAAAAAACTCTGAGATAAAAATACTAAATATTATAAACAAGGTTAAAATTTATAGCATCAGTAAGTTTTTAATTTAATTCCATAATTTTGTAACTTTGAGAATTTCCGAAATAACGTTAAAGTGATAATAATAATAATAATAATAATAATAATAATAATAATAATAAAATAATAAAAAGAAAAAACGAACAAATTTAAAAGAAAATTTTTTATCCGTTGACGAAATGGAATTGAATCTTATAGGACTGTATTACTTCTTAATTAACAGGCTCGTTCAATTATTTACGATCTATTTAAAACTTTAGTTATTTTCACTAATCAGTCGAAAAATGCTCCTATTCCAGTGAAATAACGTAGAAAACAACTATCCGAAAACATTGATTATGACTATCATCAGTATTATATATATGTACGACAAGCTTTAATCTGAAAATGATTTACCCAACCATTGACTTTTTTACTTCCACTGGTGTAATATTTCCACATTCTTACATATCACCTGCAAAACAAATCGTAAGGCTACTTTATATAATTTAAAACTGATAAATCATCTATATATCATTTTAAGGCATGATGAAAAATTAATGTATACAAATAACTTGTAAAGTATAAAATCTGAAATTATAAAACTGTAATGTAAAATGTGGAAAGAGAAAATAGCGTCAGGCATTAATAAATAAAAACAAAACAGAATAAAGAAAACTTCATTCAGTAACGTAATTGAAGTTTGAGCTGCTCCGACCCGAATTCCCAGTTTACTTCCCTTCATTTTTGCGAATCACAACAAATAGCGATACTTATAAAATTTAATTAGTTAAAAATAAAAGTTTATCTCATTCTAAAGTACTGTTTTTGCGTTTTTACCAACAAAAATTGCGTTAATAATACCGGACCACCAAAAAGTAATTTTTATTTTAAAAGTTAAACAAGTAAAAACGTTTTAAAATAAACATCTATTTTTTTGCCTGTAATTTACAAAACAGAAATCTCTTTGAACGACTAATTCTAATAACATAGTAGCGAAATATTTTTGCTATTTTTTTTTTTCTTTCTTATTATATAATCTATGTGCTGTATGTAATTGCCGAGATCAATTACAGCACATGTATCAGTGCGATTTTAGAGGTATTTTAAACGGTCAATTTATTAAATAATGTTGGGAATGCTGTTGTCGTTATGAGGTCGCTCGATCTCGGACGTTGTGGTAAATCGTTCTGATAATTGTCTAATGATTAGGGAACATCGACTCTCTTAATACTTTTACCAGTGAGAAATAGTTCAACTGCTGTGAGCACATATGCTAATTTGTTATAGCTCCTTGTATAATTAATTGTAAAGGTAATGTACTTTGGGTGTGTGTCTCGCTACTGCCTGGATAAATTTTCTGAATTCCACAAACGCCATTAAGATATATACTAATTTGTCATAGCTCCTTGTATGATTAATTGCAAAGTTGAAATGTACTTTTGGTGTGTCACTACTGTCTGGATAAATTTTTTGAGTTCCTCAAATCCCATTCAGAAAGTAGGTTGCTCTGAGTCCGAAAAGGTGTTTAGCTCTTTCAGTTATATCAACTGGCTCAGGAATTGGCTGCCCGTTATGCAGCTCAGTTCTTCCTTATCTGGTTGTTTAACACGAAAAGAGCCGGTTTGTTTAGGTAACGAGTGAGAATAGCGTTAGCATCGGTTCGGCAAGCATTTCTGGGGTCTTGGGGCGAGACCGTTTCAGAAGACTAGTGTTTGAGTCCATCTCTATTTCCGGGTCCCTAATTGTGGAAATTGAATTTATTTTGTCTGGACTTATAGTGTCTTTCGTTAAGAGGAAAAAGGAAGAGTTTCAATACATGCACCGACTGGGGCAAGTTGCTACCACGGTCTAAGTCCGCAGTTTTGCAATTTTTGATAATTTTACCTTTTAACTAAAGCTAACAATTTACAAGTTATATTAAGACGAATAAGTATATACCAACCCCCACTTCTGCATATTGCTGCTTTGCTCTGACACTGTCACAACTCGAAAAACATAAATTTTACAGAAGAACTATTTTTTAATGCCAACATTTAGTTAACGTGACAACCAGTTTAATAGAGATATATTTGCTCTCTATTGGTAATAAGAATTAAATTTTATACCATTTTACTCAATAAAAATTAGCAATTTTTACAATAGAACAGAAAAGAAAAAAAAAATTAAACGCTCACCTATATCGATGCGATTTTCCAGCGGAGAGTTTTATACATGATTGCTTTTTGCTACTATTTTTCTGATTTTTAATTGTTTAATGGTATACTCATTGCGTACTTTGCCGTTGATAACTTTTTATGTGAAGGGCGTTATCTAGTGAATTATCGGAGATAAACATTAAATACAGTAATCAAATTACACAATGAATAAGAAAAAAAAATAAGCACCAGTAAGTGGTTTATGCAATTTAAGTAAAAAAAAAAAGAAAAAAAAACATACCTTCTCGCGGTTGCAATTGAAGAAAAAATTTGATTTTTTATACTACAATTTTTTCAAGTGAAAAAAGAACATAAAAAATTTGCGACTGGTACGTTTCTGCCGATCATTACTAAAATTAACGAAATTGTTAAAACATGTACACCGATTTTAAATAAAAAAAAAAAAAATAAACCGATTTATTAATAATTTCTAAAGAACACTTAAATCTCCATTTCCTTCTGTTATTATGTCCGGTTATTTAACGCGTTTAAGTGAACGCTTTAAGTATCCTTTTATGTGATAATTAAATTTTAGTCTTGTTACAAGATGGAAAACATCGGTAAAAATACGTTCCGACGTTAAAAATACATTAACGATTCCAGTACCATAAATTTAACTTTTTAACATGTGCAGAAATTTAGTAAAAATACTTCTCGTCACTTAATTTTCGTAAAAGTCTAGGTGTGTTTTCTGCCTGTGATGCTGATTATGTATTCTCTTACCGATGATTAACCAGGGTTATGCTAGGCAGTCTGCTCTTACCTAATTCCAAGTTCGGGAATGAAAACTGGTGTATACATTCATCAACGTTAAATATTATTTCTGTATCTCTCGTTATTATTTCCTGTAACGATAATACGTAACGTTCTCGGGTGTACAATTTAATAAACAAAAGAGGTGCGATAATATTTAAAAAATGGAAAAATATCAGTTTTTGATCGACTGACAGATAGACATTACGTTCAGCATCATCGCATTCTATATATTTTAGTTACGCTTCGACCGCTCTCTTCCGAAGAGACGGGTAGGTAGTACGCATGTAAAATAAAGTGCTACAAAATTACCATCACAAGCACGCAGAATGACCGTCGAACACACGAGTTTGTGTTCGAAGGAAAAAGATAAAAATAAATAAATAACGAAAACAACGTGTACGAGCCGCATCAGAAATGTCCGGTACACACACCGCAGAAGGATCAGCACAAACAACAGCTCATTACATTTCGTGTCATAGACTGACGTCTCTTGAAGCCCACTATCTCGCTAGAATGGATGGCTCCCGATACTTTTTCGAATCTCTCAATATCTTCCTATATAACGAAGTGAGCTTCCTCAAATAGAACGAACAAAAGTGTATTTCGAGCTGCGAACGCTTCTAGTGATGGTTCGTTCGAGGGTACAGGGCACCTACGTTATTAGTAGTTCGCACGATTTTTAATACATCCATCCGAGTACCAGCGCACAGTCTATAAATACACGAATCATTCTATACGCATATATTATTATATTACGTGTACACATTATAATATACGGAACCCGCTAAATACCGATGTTAGCCTGTTCCGCTTCAACATTGCTATTCATTAATATGCTGTCATACGCTATTACCGAGTACACCTAATCCTTCGCCTAGACGAAGAATATAACAAGCTCCTCGTCTAGCCCAAATGTCAAAGATCATTTTTTCTCCGAAGTCTACTTATCTCGTTCGATTAGAAGCAGAGTTTGATGATACTCGCCCATACACTGTCTGTCACTTTATCGATTAACCGTTTAAACCTTATTCTAACATTGTGTACGAGCGTATCCCTATTAAATTACACCATTACAAGAAGAAATAGCGTGCAATTTTATGTGAACATGTAGTACCTACGAATCACACTGTGGCGGTGCAGATAGATTTAATTATGACGTTCACTACTTTCGTATAAACGTCACAAATAAAAACGTCAATAATTTCTTTACATTCATTAAAGTAAAGAACAAAAAACAGAAACAAAAAAACAAAAAAAATGGTTGTATACAGTTACTAAAATTGCATATTATTTCTGAATTGTTCTCCGCTTCTTCCTCACGATGGCACTGGTACACAATAGCTTTTTCTGTTCGAAAATGATCATCCTTTGAAAATAATTTACGATGTGCCGGAAAATTCAATGAATTCAACGCAATACTAATTTTTTTTAAATATTCGGTTTTTGGGAGAAAAAAACAACAAATAAAGAACAGTTAGATTATACATATATAAACGCACATCGCATTTCACAGATTACTTTTACATTTTTTTGGATTACTTGTATGTAGTACGAACCTTGCCCGTAATGAACATAACTGGATATTTAAAAAACACATTATCATACATTTTATAATATAAGCAAAAAGGCAGATTTTACGTTTATATTTTTCTGCTGAGATTATTTATCCACGTCTGTATTTTAATTCTATTATATTTAAAAGATTATTTGTACTGAATTTTGTTTTCAAATTCGTTTTGAAATTTTACAATGAAAGAAATTGAAACTTTTATTTAAGATCGGTGTTGGGAAATTTAAAGATCATGAACGTTTTAGAAAAAAAAAAGAAAAAAAAATTACGAAAAGAAGTTACATAATTAAAAGTCGTAAATATAAGAGATTTTATAATAATTCTCATATTCACAGCTTCAGTGCTTAAAAAATGTTCTGTCACACGGAAGAATGTGTAAAAATGTATATTCTAAATCAACATATTTTTCATTTAAATTTTATACTCATTTTTTACACTTCAAATTTAATATATATATTAATCAAATATTCAAATACGTACACGCATATAGACGCTGTTAATTCTTAATTGTTAGTTCTAATTTTAAGTTAGACTTACTCTATTCCGGTTTTTTGTCAGTCATAAGAACTACATATCTGAATAGATTGTTCGAGAGCAGGTTTCTAATTGAGGCTAATTTTAAAATCGATCGAAAATCCGCGTATAGTACAAAGTGGTTTACTTAAAAATGTTAGTTTAACCAAAAATGCACGCAACTTATATACCGTTGTAGAGGCAATGTGATTTTTCTTTTAACCCATATATACTGACCGTGTACGCATTTAACATCCCCCCACACTCTATTTCTACCTAATCACACTTTTCTTCGAAATTCTATACTTTCGTAACGATTTTATAAGAAAATGGCGCACATTTATAATTATGTATTAATCGTGAAATAATTTTATTTTAGGAGAAAAGCCATTTAAATGCGAATTTGAAGGATGCGACCGACGATTCGCGAACAGTTCGGACAGAAAGAAACACTCGCACGTGCACACATCTGACAAACCGTACAACTGTCGTATATCAGGCTGTGATAAATCTTATACTCATCCTAGTTCATTACGGAAACATATGAAGGTGCGTATTGAAAAATCTACAGTTAACGTTTCATTCGTTCGCGTTTTATTTTGATTATTTTTTAGACGCAAAAAAAGGGAGAAGACAGAAATGAATAAAAACACCAATAGCCGATATTTAAAAAAAAATAAATAAATAATTAAAACTACTATAGTAAAATTTTAAAAAATTGGAATTTACCAAACATAATAAAATACAGAAGTGTAAACCAACCGGTTGAAAAATAAACCAAATATTTCCACAGTTTCATCAAATTGCCAGAAATACAATTACAACGTAATTAAATATGTTTTTATTTTGAAAAATATTAAACATCAGTGAACTTAAAAAATAATTTTTTCCAAAAACTGTGCTAAACACCATTGATGAAGTTTACATCTTCACAATTACATGCATTACATTTTAGAATTTAATCGAATTACGTATCGAATGTTTTCTGAACGAAGGATAAATCGATAAATTATATATCAGCGTTTTATGAAAAGTGAAAAATTACCGGTAAAATCTTATTAAAATAATTTTTATTTTTAATATATCATTAAAAGTAATATTTTAATTTATTCTGATTTGTTAAATAATGTGAAACGTATCTAACAGTTTTCAGTCGACGAATTAATTATGAACATTTTTCCTCAGTTACACTAAATTAACGCGTTGACTCGATAAAATTATTTAAATACTAATTATTTAAATTGATCATCCAGTACCGGTAATTCTAAGATGAAATTTTTCAGTTGAAAGGTCTAATAGGGTTTTAATGACGTGAGTAAAAGTTTTAAATGTTCCTGTAGCGCGCAATTGTTCTCAAATAAGTTTTTTTTTTTTTTTTTTTTTTTTTTGGTTTTCCATATACGGACATATTGACTTGTAAAAATGAATGATTAAATTACGTGAGATGACAAATATATAATTTCGTTCAGCTATTAAGTTTTATTTTTTAACATTTGTAGTATTTTACTTCCCGAGTGAAGAACATAGAAATATGAAGTATAATTTGAAAAATATTTTCATCGTCAGTAAGAATTCTGGACGCACTTAGAAATTCCTAAATACTACACAAATTCAGAAGGTTAAACTCTGGTGTTTATACTTTTATTTTTTTTGAACTCGAAAAATATTTTATTAATTTAAATTTCTCACTAAATTTTAAATTTATTTCCGGTCGAAAAAGTTTTGAAAATTAAACTGTTAGTTGTAAATATTGATTACAATTTTATCTCATAACTGTTCGAGTCACTAACGGACTGGCTTTTTAGGTCGCACCGGGAAAATTCAGAGGTAAAAGGGCGCTTTACAGTAAAGGGGCGGAGGCGGTGATAAAATTTTGAGAAAATCAGGGTGCAAAAGATAAATTAAATGTTTAGGCGCCCCGGGCAAATGTTTGCCCGCATAGCCAGTCCGTCAGTGGTTCGAGTAGATCTTTTCTGTTTAGTTAATTGTTGTTTTGCCTATCTTCGGACTAGAAATACTTCGAAGAATCTGCTTTCAATAATAAAAAAGTGACTACTTTTTCAAATTTAAACGATAAATACTATTTTCGTAAAAATATGACATACTTTTGAACATTTTTCAGTACAAAATAAAAAAAATAAGAGACAGACCAGTGTTAAAACTGGAAACTATTTAAGAAGGTTAGTTCTAATCTGTTTTCAATGTTATATGAAACTTGGCAATATGTGAACATCAAATTAAAATTTACTATTTGAAACAGTAGTTTAAAGTAACATCGCGATATCAGTTGAAGAATTTATCGTTAATTTTTTCAATACGCATTCTCTAAACAAATTCTTTAATGCAATTTTTTAAATATCGGACACGGAACAAATAAAATCTGAAATTATATATATAACTAAGGAAAGAACAAAAAAAAAAAAAAACTTATATAATTAGTCGGCATATCAGAAAATTTTAAGAATTTGAACACGTTTAATTTGCATATCTTTTCTGAGACTATACCATCAATGTAATCACAAGCGGAAAGATTCAGATATAAGGCAAATTATACTCTTTTAAATCTTGCCTGTAATTATACTTATTACGACTGCCGGTACCATAAAGTGTATTAAAATTTTCTTGCGGAATTTTTTAATAAATTTTAGAGAAAAAATTAATTCGAGATTTACGAAAAAAAATTAACTTCTGTTGTTTTTTGTTTTTTTTTGTTCCGCCTAATTTATTTATTAGCTACTGTTGTATACTTAATAACATTATTAAAAATAAAAAAAAATAAAAAACTAACAAATTCTTGAAATAAATGTATCGCTTTTATGCTAAGAAGAGAGAAAGAGAGGAGAGGATTTGGAGAAAAAGTCCGTTAAGCAATTTTACGCTTAAAAATTTGTTAAGAAATTTTATTGAATTACGGAAATGGTAACTTAAACTATGAGCCATAACTCCGCTTGCAAAGAATTTTTCAAATGCTACTAATTATAATTGAAACACTGGTCTGAATATTTATTCATTTTTAATATTATTCTTCGAAATATTTTTAAAAAAGGCATTTTAATTTACTTATAGAATTAGTTTACGCTCTTTG
Organism: Icerya purchasi; assembly: GCA_039619475.1. NCBI lineage: Eukaryota > Metazoa > Arthropoda > Insecta > Hemiptera > Monophlebidae > Icerya > Icerya purchasi. The sequence goes on along the minus strand of CM077116.1, from coordinate 340,278,820 downwards.
CTTCTTTTTCGATGGTATAGAAATATTCATTACGTAATTGGTCCTTTAAAAAATAATGTTTTTATGCTGCAGAGAAATATAATTCATTGTTGGGTTGGAGCGCTATCTAGTAGAAATATATTAAAACATTAGTTAGTTTACTTACCGAATGAAACTCTTCATTTCAAATGACGACAAACCGAAAGAAAAATAAAATTAAAAAATTCGAATAAACTATTTCTTTTATTTACTTACGAGATTTGTATTTCGAAAATTATAATTATTTTGCAGAAGAAATAATTTGTGTTATTACGCTAATTTATAAACATGAAAAATAAAGTATATACTGTACAAAAATTCCAAAATGTTTCGAGGGATTTTGCGTTATTTCATTAAAACTGCAATTACTGACTTACCTGAAACTATTCCGAATGATTCATTTGTTTTGCGCAAGTTTTAAAAAGTGCGGAAAAAGAGTTGCACTCAGGAAGAAGAATCAGCGAAATCCATTATAAATGTAATAACAAATTTTTATATATTTCTCGCAGTTTTTACTAATTTTGGGTATGGTTTTACTGTCTTCAGGGATTAATTTCGAAATTCGAAATACTCTCTTAATCGCACACTAAAATTTAGTTTAAAATAATTTACTTCTACACCATACACAGGTTACTTAGCTGATTCGGAACGTATGGTTTTTACATCCTAGATTTATTACATTTAAAGTGAATTTTCTATGCCTTTTCTTTCTACGTTTTATGCTCTTTAATAATTATTACATATTATTTTCCTATCATTCTTCTCAATGTTGTACTCTGCACTTGTAATTTGTAAGAATTCACATAATCCGACTTTTCCTTTACTTAAAAACGATTTATTCCTTTCCGACTATTGGCTGATCTTTAATAGACCTTCGTTATTTTCACACATATTTCGGATTTTACTGTTTACGAAGGTTCTGAAAAGGTTCATAGTATTTTCAAAATATTAAATACCCGCATACTGTAACTCTTTCCGGTTGCCTTTAAACTACAAAGAGTTAAAATTTAATTCTATTTCAATAAAATTTTATCGTTAGAATCACCGCGCGTGTCGGTTATTATAGTCTGACCGAATGTTACGCGAATTAAAATATGCACGAATAAGGGGAGGAAAATAAACATTTTAAAAAGATAAATTTACCGTGATCATTTGCTTTGCGTTCATGTATTATCTACTATGTAGTTTCCCGTCGTATGTTCAAAATCATACTTTCTGTTTTTCTAAGCGGAATATTATTATTGTTTTATTAGGTCCACGGTACGGGGAAAACGTCACCTACCGGCTACGATGATACGGAGGATTCAAACAGTTCTTCAACATGTTCGACGAGTGTTATAGATCCTACGGCTAATCATTCGTTATCGAATACTCCGAATAATAATAACAATACGATTATTCCAAATATCGCGGCAGCTGCTAATAGTAGTTCGATGGTGACGAATGTGCAACTTAACCACGGCGTCGCAAGTGCAATGCAACCGAGTACGCACCATAATTCGATACATCCGCTGAGTATGGGAGCTTCGCCAACGACAAATTTGCCAGAATGGTACATAACGCCTACCGGTATGCCTCCACCGCCACCGTCAGCAGACTATCATCACCACCCTGCATTAAATCACCATCACACCTTAAATCATCATCATTTGATGCACAATCATCATCACGGTGCAGCTACCGCCTACTGAGAAAGCTCCCCCACTTCGCAACAAACTAACCAATTTTTACCAGTTCCTCCTTGGAGACCTATGTGATTTTTTCTTCTAGATTAATGTGTATTTTATAAGTGCATGTATTTTACGTTACACGATTCTCCGAGTATCACCGACGATACGAAATTAAAATTAAACTGAACAGGAAATGCAAATGAAATATCACAACGCAGTAGGCTATGATTAACGGTAACTTTAACGTATCTCTCTATACACACATACACGCCCGCGCCCACATAGTAGTAAAACTGAACTCGGGGTAAACAAAAGAAATCGAGATTTGTATTTAAATTTTTATATATATCGATTACAAAAGCATTTTTTATCGAACCTAACTTAGTAAATGTATTTCTGTGCGGGTCGCATTGAAAGAAAATCACTAAAGAAAAGTATGGAAAAATTGAAAAGCCTATTTATCACTAATTTTCTATAAAAATCGAGCGTTCTTGGTCTCTTTATCATCTAGCGTCATTTCCTTTACATTGCGGTATGACCCTTTCTCCAACCTGCTGTTCGCTGTTCTTATTCTTTCACCAGAATACGGAAAACACTGTTTGACGTAAAATTAATTAAATTAAAGCGCTTAATAACATTTATCGAAGAGATGGCGTGTGAAATAAATCTTAAATAAAGTCAAACTAAATAATCGCTGTCTCTGTATACCGAAGAGAATACCAAATGCAAAAGCTGTCAAGTGTGAAATTACATCAAAGAGCATGCAGATGACATTATTCGATAACTAATTATGACAACAGATTAGAAAGAAGTGACCGGACTAGAAAAAATTTAAGCTTAATTTAAAATTGTCCTTCATTTTATATGCGCTTTACCGTTCACTTCCATGTCAATTCAAAGTGACAACATTCAAATGTAAAACTTGAAAAATGTTAATTTCATCTTCGAAATGATAACGGAGAAATTGCAAAATGAGAAGAATCGTAAGAAACCACAGGTTTTGTTATTTTTTAAAATATATTCTTTCTAATTAATAAAGAATCGGTTTCGTTAAAGTATAAAAATGCGGTCTCTAGTTCGACGCAGCGTGATTTTACGCCATAGGTCATATTATGCAGCGACCATAAAAACTACGTGTAATTTACATTGTTTAACGTGGCGTCCATAATTATTCTCAGAATAGAGCCAGTTTAGCAATTCTTGCCCGGATCTGGGTTTTTAACTTTCTTTTTGAATGCCGCGTTCGTTTTGATTTTGATATTTCGAATGATACTTCGAATTGCTTCCGGGATTATTTTAATATTTTACACATGAATATTACGCGGTATTACATTCTGTACGGAACTCCCCAAATCTAAAATTACCTATTTCGGAAGATCGCCTAACAACTGTTAAAAATTCTGAAAAAGTAACACATTCATTTTCATTCGACCATTTACAGCAGTTATTACAATATTTTATTAGAAAGCTGTTACGATTGTTATTGATAGATACCTCAATTATTTAATAAACGTGTGTGTACGGTGGAACTGGTTAAATATTTAACGAAATGTGATCATCGTCAATAGATCTGTATATTATATTCTACGCGGTCACGAAATAATCGCACACAAAAAAAAGGTAATAATAATAATTACGCATTATGAAGTTGCAAAAAACTTTAGAATATGAATCTTTAGTGGGTACAAATTCGGTCTTGATAAAATGCGGGGGTAAAGACAGAAAACGCACGGCGTAGGAGGTAAAATTTAAAATTTTAATAATAACCTTACATACATTCCTTTACACTAGTTGCTTACAGTCTTTACTTTAAGTTAATTTCTCAATGTAAAGAGTAGGAAAATTAAAAATTAACGTATCTACGTTAACCATGTTTTCTTTAAGAAAAAATGAATTCTAAGCGTTGGTGGTTTTCACCGCGCTCCTTTTATTTCGATATAGTTTATTTGTGAAAATAGTATTAAATTCAGAGTAAAAAATGGTTTATAAATTTGAATTATTTTATGACTCGATAGAAGAAAAGCAAAATTAATAAGCAGTATAATATATTGTTTACTGTATTATTTTGTTATTTTTAAAAATAAAAATCGTTAAATTCGACAATGATCAGCAATTGTATCGGTTAATGCAATTTCATAATATACATAGATATTTTTTAAGTTTTAACTTATAAAAAGGATTAATTTTTAGTAAATTCATACGCAGTCATTCGGTTTGATTACTTAATTTTTTCTTTATTATTAAAAAAAAATAATTAATTATTAGGAACGCTAAATGATCTCAAAATTTATTTACTATTTTTATTGTATAATTTTCGTAATTCACTAATGCTATTATGTTTATGTGTATATATATATATATATATATATGCATATTATGTATATATATATATATATATATATATATATATGTATACACTTTCACTTGCTTACTAAGGATAATAACTGTATTTTTATTTAAGCGTAAATTTAAATTTTTAATATTATTGCTATGTACTCCGAGGTGTCATCGTTTATGATGCAGAATCAAAACAGCGAAGTGGGGGCTACTGAATTATTATTATAGTGCGCGTAATTTATCGTAAATTATATTGTTAATCGTATTTTATGAATATACATTTAACTACTTAAAAGTAAATTCTTAAAATTTGAAAACAAATTTATTAATATTTAGTTTTCGCGTAACATAGTTACGCTATCATTCCTCGCAAATGTCGTAACGTATTCTGTGTGTCCTTAATACTTGCGCATTGTTAAAGACATTAATCATTTCTAGATTATAAAGCTGAAATTCTCAGTTTTGTTTTGATGCGTTTATATTTTGTTGAAAACTTTAACTGTCCCCATTAATTAATTCATGGTGAAAAATTTTTCAAGAAGGCAAGTATTTTAAAATGTTTCAGTATTTCCAGACACATACTATTTTCTTTATCGCTTATGTGAAATAACTGTTGAATTTTCAAAACACTTTAGCGAGGAAAAAAAAAACGTATAATTCAAATAATTACCCATTCTTTTATTTTTGAAATTTTAAAATTCACATTCGTCGAAGGCGATTTAATCCGACAGACGATCCCGTTCTATTGGCTACGCTACAAATAAATTTTTTTTAATTTTTTGCTTGCTTCACTTTTCATAATAAGATCATAACGAATTTTTTTTTTTTTTTGGAATCTCATTAATTGGGCTTTCCTATTTCATTTTAAATATGTAGGAATTCGGGATTGCTTTTTAAATTGCATAATTATTCGGTTTCGTCGGGATACTTTTTATAAATGAAGGAGGAATTTACTTTTAAGTATTTTAAAGTTTTATGATTAGGTTAACCTGAAAATATATATTTAAACCACGTAACAGTACATATAATTTTGTTAATTTGCATGGCGCTTTGCCGTGTGCGTGTATGTAAATTGATGAATCGGTGTTATAGTTTTTTTCTTCTCTTTTTACGAACCTGTAAGGTCCATTTTATAATTTTTCCCCTGTCATTTTTTTTTTTTTGAAAATAAATTGAAATGAATGTAAGAAAATGTCGAGGACGAAACTAAGTTTCAAATATTAGTAACAGTGAAAGATCTTTTCAAAAAAGCCGAATTGGAGAATTCTGAACGACTATTTATGAAAAAAATTTAAACCGAACTATACTACAAAGACTGTTAACGGTAACAGCACTTTTTCGTAACGCTTTTATAATAATTCTCGACTTACTCAAAGATATTTTTTATGCTGAAAAGGTAATTTAGAAAATACTGTAATAAATGAAAATGAATAAAACTTAATAATTAGTTTTTAAGCAAAGATGTGAAATAAATATAAAATCATTTAATCAAGACTATTTGTTTTTATTACAGGACTATACTTACCTTTAATGTAAAGAAAATTATAATTAAGCACATAGTCTCTCTCCTGGCCATGCATGTTGTCCGTTACTAGGCACGAAAATGAAAATTAATATTTGACAATTATATTAATATATTCCTCGCTATATTAATAATCTAACATGAAGATGCAAATCGTGCTTTAAAAAGATACTGTAACTGCTAATTTCACTGCAATAGATTTCGTTTAGTATTTGTTTTTTAATGCTTTATTTAATATATATGTTTTAGTAATTCTTTAACTTTTTCTACTAAATGTTTTTTTTTTGTTTTTATTAAATTTAGTTATTACAAAATACAATCCGAATTAAAAAATAAAATTAGATTAAAATTATATTACTACAAACAACTTTTTCTGACCATATTGTATGTAAAAAGTGCAATTTTACTTCTATAATTCCAATTGCTACTAAAATTAAATTGGTTCAGTTTTGTTGGAAAAATTCGAAAATACGATAATTTAATTTTTATTAGAACTTTGTTTATATTTATCGATACTTTCCATTTTCACACTGTACAGAGAACAATCGCATTATTATTATATTATTACCAAAATTCTTCGAAATAATGAACATATTACAAATATAAATATACATACACCCACACGTGCATTCATGTATATATATATATATAAACGTATATGAAATTTTCCTCCTATTGTTATTAACTTAAACCTTCAGTATTTATGTTGAACATAGTTTTAAGATAACTTATACTTAATTATTAAGCTATTCTGTCAAAGTCAACTTATTTGTAATGATTTAAATTTTCGACGTACAATGTAGTGATACATCGTTTTATTTTTATTTTATGTATATATATATACAAATATTTATATTGTATTTAATATTTATTTATTACCCATTTACCTCTTTTTAAAATAAACGTGTTAATTTTTCCTTACTTCCTTTTTTTTGTTAATAAACCGAAATTTACTTTTCGTACTTTTTTATTTGCAAAGGTCTTCAATAAAATTAGCCTACTCTTCATCCTGAATTTCATTAAACAGACATGGATTTCAATGAGGATATTGTTAACAATATCAGTTACAGTAGATAGTGAAGAGAGAAGTCTATCGAAACTCAAACTAATAAAAATATATTTAAGGTGAATTATGTTGATTTTCGGTTTTGGAAACCTTATTTATTAAAAATGAAATAGCATCAAGGCTTGAGATTTCAAATTCTTTATTGTACTAGAAATGTCAAGTTGTAACGCTATTTCATTTTCAGTAGATAAGAGACTAATTTTATTTTCAGTTTTTCCATCAACTAAAGACGTGATGTTTGCCAGCTTTTCGCTTAGAACAAACGTATTAATGCCATGTTTGAATCCATAGTGAAATTCTTTTCAAGATCTTTACAACAATCAAAAAGTTTTTTTCTCTCTGGAAAGATCGGTTTTATTATACAAAAATTTTCTTTGTTTTGAATAAGCATTAAAGTACTTCAAATTTTCATTGACTGTTTAAACCATATTTATCAAGAAATTAAAAAATTTTTTACAAGTTCCTTTGCTTTACTTTTAATTTGAATAAAAAACAATATTATCTGTAACTTTCTATACATAGAAAAAACTTTTTCAAACTATTTGTGTATTTAGGGATGTCTATTTCTTTTGTTTGAAGTAATTTGCTAACTACCTCGATTTGAAGTGAAATGTCATACCAAACGATTAAAGAAATTAAAAAGCTGAAATCTTGAAGTTATCCGTTGGTGAGTGTGCTATTTTTGGACCACAGTTCCGAATGTATGACAGCTTCATCAATAAATCATGAATATTAGCTATTTAAAATTATATTAACTTAATACTATTTATTTTTGCTTCCCAGCACATGTCACAAAGCTTTTCCAAATGTGAAAGTTATATAGCGGCATTTGGTAGCAGTAATAATTTTTGGAATTGACTAGTCAATGTGTTAGTACTCCATTTACTGTAATTATTACCATACAGAACAGGCGTAAAAGTGTTACAGCTTTTATTAGGTGCCCTTAGGGATACGTAGGTCTCCCCCTTAAGTTTGAGCTGCTTATAGAGCAGAAGGTTTTTGTGAAGGAATAGATATTACTTACCTAAAACGACAAACATACGAAATATTCTCTTATTCACTTAGATTCCTTTTTTTTTTTTTTTTTTTTTTTACATTGGTAATTCTTTATTTCGATCAAATATAAAGTAGTTTACGATGTCCCAATAAATAGAAAGATTTTAATGCACTTACATATATAAAATAGATTACATTTGTTAATTTTTAGAAATTTTCTGTTCTTTATTTCTTTTTTTTTTCAAATTCCATGTAATGTTTTTATTTACATTTAAATATTTAATATTCTTAAACGTCGGAGTGATTGTTTAATATTTATTGTTTTAGTTAATTTGATTATTGTGTGTTGTTTAATCGGGAAAAAAACAAAAAAACATGAAAACCAGCTTCTCTCAAAGGCATTTTTTGAAGTCTTTTGTTTACATTTATTACTTCAAGTACAAAATAATTCTAAAAAAATCTGTTTTCAATAAGAGAATTAATTTTGTTTCTAAGGAAATTGTCTCAGATGAGAAATTATTTTTTCGAAGTTAATAATGCATTTCTGTGTAAATCACATATAATGTTTTGTTTTTATTGAAAGGTTTGTTTGCGCTCATACGAACTGATCTTGATAATTCTTTGTACATTCAAGTGCCAACTTGGAAGCACAGGATAGAATTATACTGGAAATACTAAACTAAGTAACTTGTTGTTGATTTAAGGATAGCAATCCAAAATGCTTTGTATAATTACTTTAGCCCTTAGATATGTTTCCAATGAGATTCTTCGTACAGATTTAAGTAAAGCTGACTCGCGATAATCCGACATTTGACAGTCCGACACGCTCGGTAGTCCGACGTCGCGTCGGCTGGTGTCACTGCGCTTGTTCCAGACAAAGACAGGCACCCACTTGTCGCCACAGTCTTTTAAGATGTAAATAATAAATTTATATTATATTCATACGTATTCATTTGTGTAAAACAATGCCTAATTGTTTTTTTTTTTTTTTTTTTTTTTATAACCTCATGACCTAAAATCATCAATTGCCATGACGACAACAACTTAAATTCTCTTGTCTAAGAAGTCAAAATTCCGTTTTAAAAATCAACCTTTGGTAATCCGACATTTTTGATAATCCGACAACCCGTCGGTCCCGTAACTGTCGGATTATCGCGAGTCAACTGTATTCCATTTGTTAAAAATGTTTGCATACAGCAGTATCATAGATTTTTTGAAAATTTTAACTTCAGTAAAAATTCTAATATGTACGATGTCAACAGATAATTATTATGCAATCCCATCGAGGTGCTTTCTTTTATAACTATTTTAATTTTCATAACTAATATGAACTGCTTAGAAATCTGAACTTGATCAAAGCACATTCTATTAATTTTAATCGAAATAAACTCAAACTCTCGTAGAGGACTTGATTTCTTAATATAATTAATGAGTTTATAATTTATAGTGTTGTTATTGAATCACGCTAAAACTAGTGTTACATTACTGTCAGAGACTTGGTTTAAAAACCGAAACGATTATAAAATAAGTGATTATAATGTAGTCAGTTAAAATTATGAAGACGGCTATGCAGAAGCTGCTATTTTAAGAAGAAGCAACATTATGCGTTTAAAACGTGGTTTGTATTATTTTTTTTTTGCTTTTGCTATTAGAGATTTTTCTACTGCCACACGATAATTAATTAACAAATCGTGCAATTTTCCTGTCCATTTATTTTGAACTTAATAAATTACTCTTTTATTTTTAATAGTATAACACATATGTACATATTTAATGCGTTGCCTGTTTGTTTTCCAGATAGGGCAAAATGTAACTGAAAAAGAGTGAAACGAAAGTTTTATATAACAAAGTAAAATGGTATAAAAACACGCCAGTTAAATTTTTTAAATGGAAAAGGTGAAATTTAAAAGTGTCGAATATGTATCATAAATAGGTAATATTTCATTGATAAGCAGAGACATGTACTTAAGAAAGAAATGAAAACGACAATAACAAATGCGTTAGAGTGAAAATTTAATTTTTCCTAAAATTTTCTAGATCGTGATTTATTAAGAATTGCGTGATTACTTTTAATAACCATAAAAACAAAACGATAAAATATTAAAAATATAAATAGTGAGAAAATACATATCTTAATAATTTACCTCTTGCCTGCTGAATGAAAAAACGTAGTGTCTATTGACCGAAGTAGTGCAACGATAAGGCATTTTTAAAAGTTAAAAGAAGTAAAATAAGTTCAGTCAAGCACGATGTTTCATGCGCACAGCTTTACTCCGTATGTTAACTTAAAGATAGCCATAATATGTATTTATATTCACATAATGCACTAAATTCGAAAAAAAGAATTTGATTTTTCCGCTGCAAAAAGGAAAAGGCACGTGATTTGTTGCGAGTTGTTGAAATTATCGCCATTTCGAAAATTTTGTTAAGAAAATTAAATGCCATTTCGTTACCGGCATCTTTCAATCGATATATCACATAACCGGGATAAAAATTTTTTTCCAGAAATTTCGAGTATTCCGCACCTCCCGAGGTCTAATTATAGCGTTGGAAACCCGGATGCTCCAAACTAGAAAAATATATTCGGGAATGTAGATATTTTTAATCTTGTTTGAAACTTTTAACTATGATACTCGTGTCGTAAAGAAAGGGACACGCGTTATCTTTGGCGCTTTTTTAAACTTTTCGACAACTTTAAAAGTTCCGTTAAGAAAATGATTTATGGTTTCGGTCCTGTCAAATAGCGATCTTTCCAGCGATACATTACATGCCCGAAAAAAAAAACTGTTTTTTTCAAAATTTTCGAGCTTTCGACGCCCCAACGGTCTTAATATAAACTTGTAAGCTTGCGGTCCTTTATGCATATGTTTGAAATATATTTTGGTTTCTCTAATGTTTTTATTCGGGCCGTTACTTACGTGAACTTGCTTTTTTCGCTGTTTTTGGCCCAAAAGGGGGTTGGTTTAAATCATTTTTTAACCGTAACTTTTTGATTTTATGAAAGGAATTCTGCATTTTATTCCTCTCTCTCATTTCCTTGAATTCCGGCAAGGGACCCATAAAAAAACAACTCGGCATCCTCTTCGGTTCAACTGATATAAGAAAGACAGAACTTATAAGACCATTGGTGATTCAGGATGATCCGACTGCAAAGCACGTGCGCACTGCAAGGAATCAGTCACCAGTAAGATTCCGAGCGGTTTTCGGTCTTGGTTCTAAATGTGCCTGAAGACAAAACAATACGGCATACATCTCGGCTTCCGTAATCGATAGAACGTTATTCATGCCCTCTGTGATTCTGTTTATTTTGAAAGCGCATGCAGCTGGGCAACCTTGGACTTACTAGCGTTGGGTCCATCAGTGTATGCTTTCGAAAGTGCTGGTGGGTGATTGTTATCGTTGAAGGTTGTAATAGCTTCTACCTGAAAAGAAGCCCAGGATGAAGGTAGTTTTGAATAGTCCATTCTGAGTGTGGAGTTAGGCTTTATGTTATTTTGCAAACAAAATTGCATTGACTGCAGGTAGATTATCTTTTTGGGAAATTCAGGCTCTATAATTACGTCACTGTGATTCTCCGTAGCCCACGAAAGCATATCGCGATAAGCGAAGAATTTTCTGCTATAAGATAAAGGTGGGACATCAGCTAACGAACATAGGTCTTTTGCTGGGGATGTACGATGGACGCCGAGTATCATGCGATTTGATCAAGTGTTTTTAATAAGGAACTACTCGCCAACGAGTATACCTGACTCTCATAATTGATTTTGCTGAGGACTACTGCTTTGTAAATATTTAGAAGAAATCTTGGGTGGACGTTAAATTTAGGATTTGACCGGAACTTGATCATCCTTAAAGATTTTGAAGGGATTTAACGATCAGATATAAAGAGTTTCTAAATCAGTTTGGCGTCCACCAAGATGCCAAAGAAAGTTGCTGTTGTTTTATAAGGAATTGTGTTATTGTTCATTGTTCAGTTGTAGTGAGAGCGGATTCTGAACAAGGTGATCGCTATGGAATACAGCATATTGAGACTTTTGAGCGGAGAAATCTAATCCATTGTTTCCTGATCATTGCTGCAATCTATTAATGGTGTTTTGCAGGATAGACTGGGTCAAGAAGGGGATATTAGATGTTACAGATATGTTTTGATCATCTATATATAGGCGAGCCCTCACTGGAGGCCTGATGCAATCAATAATATCTTTTACATAAAGAATAAAAAGGGTAGCACTTAAGGCGGAACCTTGAGGTACCCCATTCACTATTGGAACTTTGCTCGAAATCGATAAGCCAAATTCGGATTTGAATCCATCAGTCACTCAGACAGTTGTGAATGTATTGCCCTAACTTACCGCCCCCCTAGCCACTTTTAATTTCCGAAGCAAGTGTTGCTTCGACACACGGTCGAATGCCTTCTCCATACGCATAAAGGTGGTGTCGAAAATTTGCCTCTGAAGGCTCAATAAATGATTAATCGTTAACTTCGATGATTTTCGTTCTCCAGTTGGCATAGGTGACAGGACAGCGTTTACTTCAAGGAAATGCAGAAGTCGCTTGTTCACCATCTTTTCGATTATTTCAAACGGAATAGGTAGCAGTGATATTGGTCGGTAACTTTCAACTTGGAAAGGATCTTTAATCATCTTTGAGATAGGAATAACGGTCTCAACTTTCCAGGAATCAGGAATAGCCCCAGCTGACCATATTTGATTGTATACGTTCAGTAGGAATTCCTTGGCATGAGTGGGAGATATTTCAACATGTAGAGATGTATCGAATTTTCACCAGGTGCACTGTTCCTGGTGTGACACTCAAGTTAAAACTCCAGTTCAGCCATATTATAAGGATCGTCAGCGTTGGAATCAAAATTCATGGACTGGTGCTCATGAAGTGTTTTTTGCTGTTAGAACTTGCTAGAATACTTCGGCGCAGAGAATTCCATGGAAAAATAATGTGCAAATGCTTCTGCAACATCTCTAGTCTCTGCCATGTGAATTCCGTTGATTTTTAATGTCGGGTTAGTACTAATTGATCTGGGTTTTTTCCACATTACGTGGGCATTAACTGTTTGGGGGATTGATGCTGCAAACATTTTTTTGCTGCAGGTGAGATCTTGAGCCGCACCGTCATCGCTTTCTTAATGTCTTCGCATCACCACGGGACTAGTCTGCTCCGCTTCCTTTGTGAAGATTCTGAAATTTTTGTGTTTGCTGCCACTGAAATTACATCCTTGAAGACGCTTATGCTGGTCTCTACTGACTCTGTTGGCTAAGGACGAATCGTCACTTTCGTCGAATATGCTTTCCAATCTACTCTATAAAAGGCAAAACGCAGCATGAAGCCATCGAGCTGGTTGGGTGTCGGGGTCTCATTTTAAAATCTACCATTATGGGAAAGTGGTCGCTCTAGCATATAAGTCATCCATCACACGCTGGACAAATTTAGGGGCGCCAGAATGCTTGAGCACAAGGCTAGATCTATCGTCGAGAATGTATGATGTGTAAGATTAAAATGAGTGGGCGAGGGCGTGTTGAGTATCGCCAGGTCGCTATTAACCACACTATCGGATAATACTCGCCCCATAATGGCGAGTGTGCGTTAGAGTCTCCGAGGAGCATTGAATCATTCCTGAGCGCTCTGATGAGGGCATCCATTTGGCTGCGAGTTACCTCGCTTCCAGTGAGTAGGTAGCAATTACAAATTTTAACTTCTGGCGAGCAAGAGAAAGAATGCTAACTCGTATAGTTACAGCTTAAAGATGAGTTGTAATTGGTAGCTGTTGCGCTGGTCCCTGTGTGCACTAGCGTCGCCACACCACCGTTCGCTCTCTCTTCGTTTCGATTAGCAGGCCGGAAAATATTATAATTCTTAATAGACGTTCTGGCATCTGGCTCAAGTCTGGTTTCTTGCAAGCATACTATTAGTGGAGAGGTCTCGGCTATTAGCTGCTCTAGTTCGGCCGTATTCGACAGTTCCATTGCATTATCACTCCCCTTCATTTGCCGAAACTGTTTTTGTATTTATCGGGAAAAAATTTACAAAAACATTAAAAAACTTATTCCTTTTAAAAAAGTTACTTGATAAAAGAGAAGCTTTGCCGTTTAAAATTTCGTCGCTTCAAAATTTTTTTATAACTTTTTTTAGGCGCCCTCCTACGGAAATTGTTTAAACTATTATTGTAAAAATTGTATTCGACGTCTGTTATAGAGTTCGCAATAGGCGTAAATTTTAAAATTTGCAGTGCAATAAAATCTGCAGTGTTGAAGTGCTAAAGGATTGATTTCATACGTTCTACTGAATGCAAGGAAAATTATTTGTCTGATCATTTCATTGCGGAAGAGTAAGCGAGTAGGTTTTCAATAAAGACGCATTTTTTCTGAATATGTACAGTCGCAGCAATAGGACTGGATCACAGGTGCTAGTAGCAGGAGAACTGTAACTAACCATTACTAATAATTTGTTAATCTATGCTAAGCTATATTTGTTCATGGCTGCATGTGCTTTCAGAATTCGTGCTATTGTACAATTAACAGTAATAATTCATTAATCTCTACCATACTGCTAATTTTTGTTTGTTTGAACGAATATGTTTTTAAAAATAACATTGATGTGTTTCTAATCCATACCGGGTCACTTCACTAATATTTAAAGACACCATTGTATAAGTGAATAGTTTTAGCGCTATGTAATATACGTATACCTGATTAAAATAATTACCTGCGGTAGACGTTTCACTCTACTATATATATGCATCGATCTAATTAAAATAGGATAACTCAGTAACCTCCCTTGTTTTTTTTTTTCATCATTTCATTTATATGCCTTTAAAATATGATGTATAATTTAAAACATCAGGAAAATTTAATAACCATTAATCAGTAATCTGCTACATTAACGCGTTTCTAAAGCTATATGGATACATTTAAATGTCACAAAATGTGCTCTTTATGTATACTTAAACAAAACTATTTTTCTGATACGGTTTGTTTAATTTACCTACGGTATTTTCAGAGCATAAACAGCTCAGACCTACTGATATACCAATTATGTGTGCAGTGTACGTTTACAAATGTTCAGTGCAGCATATGTTTGTGTGTAGAGTAGTGGTGAGTAGGTTTATTATTTTGCCACACGGTACTGACTTTGTGACAATTTTGTAAATATATTTCGAGCTGGATAGATTGTTTACGCAATAGTAAAGTAAAGTAAGTCCCATAAGCCCTTGAGAGGGCTTCGAGGATCGTGAAGTTAAGGTTATAAAGAAGTAAAATGATAAATAAATAGAAAAAAAAAAAAGAAATAATTACAGCTGGTCAATATAGCGGAAAGAGAAGGAAACTTTAAAATAAATAATACAAGAAACGTGTTCATGAAGGAAATCTTTCAACCGGAATATAATACTGATATTACTTTTTTACTTCATTCGTTGATCTAATGCATATATACTCGAGCAATCGCTTGGCTTGAATTCATAGAAAATAGCAGAAGACAGGTTAAAGTGTTTTCTTCGCTTTTAATTATTTCAACCACCGTGATCAGAACATAAAAAAATATATAAAGTAGGAGACAGTAATACAGCCTGGCGTAAACTTAATATCACCTGGTAAACAGCGATTTTCCGGTGTTATATGTCAAAGCAAATGCTACTAATGTAAAAACAGCCGATATTATTAAACAGCGAATTAACAAATCTCGACTATTTCATACAGTTTTTGATAATTCATAATTGTTGTTTCTATTTGTCGGGTGTGTATAAATTTTTAGTTTTTTGTTTCCATTGCATTGTATCAAAACTGCAGTAAAACCGAAAAAAATAGTTCGTCCGGTTAATTGTTCTACACCTATTACTCGCATTTATGTAGTAGTCATATTATATCATTTGTGCTTTTCGTAAATGTTTTTCTATTCAGCCGTGTAAACCAATGCCCGCCAAAGCAATTCTTCGTCTATGGATTAAAAACTTCAGCAAAAAAGGAACGTTAATAAAATAAAGCCTCCAGGGTGGTCTGTGAAGAAGGTCAGAATACTTCAAAACATCGGGCGTGTGCATGTCGTTTCAAACAGACAGTCTGCAAAGATCGGCTCGGAAGCACGCTGACAGTTTGCACCTAAACGATATAAGAAGCAAGAGAAATTGCAGACAAATTCAGTAAGAAATTCAAAAATGGCATAAAAAAAACTAGAACACAAATGTAATAAAGTGCTATTAGAAAAAAGAGAAGAATATGAAGTAAAAGTAAACATGTACTTACCTAAAGCAAACGTAGAACAGGTGGAGAAAATAATCGATGGATTAAGGGAAACAAAGGCCACCGGAATTGATGGAATAAGAATAAAAGATATAAAAACAATAAAAATATATATAGTGAAGAAAATTACTAAGCTAATTAATCAGACGTTAAAAGAAGGGAAATTACCAAATGGGTTAAAAATATCGAAAACGAAACCAATATATAAAAAAGGAAAACACAGTGAATATGAAAACTCTATTATGCCAATTGCTGTAAGCAATGTGATTGCAACAATATTAGAAAAGTACGTAGCAAATAATCTAACGAAGTACCTACGAGAAAATAGGATAATTGACAAAACACAATACGGATTTCAAAAAGGAAAATCTACGTCGAAAGCAATCGGTGAGCTTACCGGAAAAATAAGAGATAGCTTTGAAGAGGGAAAGAAGGTGTTGATAACGTTCATAGATCTTAGTAGAGCATTTGAAACGGTTGATCATAAAATAATCATAAACACATTAGAAGATATAGGAATAACGAATAGTTTGAAAAAATGGTTTCAAAATTATTTAACACAAAAGAAAACATGCGTAAATATCTTAAATGTGCAAAGTGAAAAAGAGGAGATGGATGTAGGAGTTCCGCAGGGTAGCAACTTAGCGTCAATACTATTTATTATATATACAAATGGTCTATATAAGGAAATAAGTAGCAGTGACGTAATCTCGTACGCGGATGATATAGCAATAGTTACGTCACATAAAGATGTTAAAGAGGCAGAATTAAGAATGCAAAAAGATCTAATAACAATAAGTAAATGGGCACACGATAAAAGTCTAAGAATTAATGTAAAAAAGACTAATGGTACTGCGGAAAAAAAGAGACAGCTGCGATTTGTATTGTCCAAATATAATAATGCACTCAAATGAATGTGTACATTATTCAATGGGGGAAAGACGCGAATGCGAAATGAAAAACTGTCAAAAGTTAGACATAGTAACGCAGTATAAATATTTGAGAGTAATGATGGATCAACACTTAAGATGGGATATGCATATGGAATACATTGCAAAGAAAATAAGAGCAGTTTTACCAGTTTTATATACATTAAAGAAATATGCAATAAATGCAACATTAAAAGTAGTTTATTATGCGCTAGTAGAGTCGAGGATCAGATATGGAATTCAAGCATGGGGAATGGCGAGAAAAGCATACTTGGGGAAAATAAATAAACTGTAAATTAAATGTTTGAAATTAATAGCAAATCCTTAAAGAGAGAAAATGAAAATTAAATAATTAAAAAAGAAAACGTAATGAGCATAAGAGGAATTGAAGATATGGGAGTACATATCAGCAGAGAAGAAAATTGAATTGGAAGAAAGAATAAACACAGAATACGAGTTGAGGGAAAAACTTTCGTTCCAACTGCCGTTAGCAAGAACAAAAGATGGGGGAGCAAACGGATAAATATATTATAACTCAGATGTTGAATAAAATACCCAAAGAAATAATAGAGATGGAAAAAATAGGGGGAAGAAAAAGGAAAATAAAGGAATGGCTTCAGGAAGAAGAAAATATAAAAAAAACAATAAACATAAAATAAAAAGACAAAGCGCAACAAAAAAACTAGAAAAAAAAATAAAACGTTGAATATAGGAAATAATAAAAATAGATTATTAATTATTGATAAGTAAAATAGATAGATTAAGTAAATATTACACGATCATGTATATGTATAAGTTAATTTAAGATGTTAAAATGTCAAATAGGATAATTCGTCGACAAGCGTTTTAGCTTGAAGAAAATTTTTGTATGTAAAAAATTATAAATACATATTTTTCAAGAAAAAAACAAAAAAAAAAAACCGTGCGACGTATTTTTCAGAAAAGATTTACATTTTAATCCATATAAAATGTTAATGGCTGGCCGCAGATCCCGCTACTCAACTAGAATTTTGCAGACATGTAGTCCAAGAAATCGAGACTGCGTTCTATTTACAGACGGGGAACATTTTTATTTGGACGGCGATGTTAATAATATTGAAGTGACGAGAATGCGCGCATCATTTACAAAAAACCACTCTACTCTTTGAAAGTAACAACCTGGATGGGCGTGATCACTTACAACCTAGTTGATCCTTACTTCTTCGAAGAGACGGTGAATCGCCGAGTGGTATCAGCAGATGATGGAAGAGTTCCTCGTGTCTGCGCTACGGAGAAAGAGGAAACTGTAGTGCATTTAGTTCCAGTAAGATGGCGCCACGTTCCACACAGTGACAGAAACCATACAAAATTTAAAATAGTAGTAAAAGTTCTCGTGCCGCAGCCCGTACTTTGCGTAATCCTATTTTTAGGATTCCGTATACACATCAAATTTTTTCCCCGGGCATGTAATATATCAATTGAAAGATGCCGAGAACGATATCGTATTCAATTTTTTTAACGAAATTTTCGAGATGGCGATAATTTCAAAAAATTGCAAAAAATTACGCGCCTCTTCCTTTTTGCAGTGGGAAAAATCAAATTCCTTTTTTTGAGTTTAACATTATTATTTTATTTTATTTATTTATTTTTTTGGTCCGAACAATATATAGTCCGTTTGGCCAGCAGGCTAACGTTCTAATCTGATTGAATGCGCAACAATAAAAACAAAGAAAAAAGAAGAATAAAAAAAAAAAAAAGAAAAAAGAAGAAAAAGTAAGAGAACACTTTCTCGTTCTTGTCAACTGTTTAAGCATTATTTACACTTCTAGATAGTAAGTAGGAAACTTCATCCTGCAATATGGCCGCAACTGCAGTGCCCATAATACTGAGATAAAATTTAACAAAACAGAAAAAAAAAAAGAAAATAAAAATTAACATCGATTTAGTATTACGTGAATGTAAATATTATGGTTATCGTTAACTTAACATACGGAGTAACCTTGAGCGCATGAAACAGCACGCCTGATTAAACTTGTTTAACATAAATATATGTTTTTTAGCTGGCAGTCGTTGTAAAATTTATAAGATCAAAAAAGCGTTATACGATACCGATAAACAAAAAATTTAGTAACAAAGAAGTTTAATGGGTTTGGCAATTTAAAGATCACTCCGCCCACAAATACTAGAATGAAGAGGTAATCAATTAAATTTTAATTCGATTGAATATTATTACTATGAAAGAATTGATAATAGGACGTTAATAAATGTGAATACAGAATAGAATGTTCATCAGAAAAAAATAAGTGTAATCAAGGAAAACATAAATTAGAATCATCAACAGTCATATCATTAGTGTTGAAAACAGAGGGAGAAAACGTAAAGGAGGAATAATAGAAACTAATAACGTCTAAAAGAAACACCAAATTTTCCATTTATCACACACAATACATGAACATAACAACGGCGATGCTCGCAACATATTATACCTGCGTAAGAAAAAGAAATTAACTCATTATTAGAAAAACAAACAAACAAAGGCTGATGCAACAGACTGCACCCATAAATAATTGCCGACGGTGTGCTTGTAAAAATGACCGACATATTCCGCAAGAAAAATATAAAATTAATAATAAGACGCAGAATACAAAACCATCGAAATATTTAATATAATAGCCAAAGGTGAAACGTGAGTGGTTGCGGGGATCAAGGAGAAAAATAAGTTCATAAAAGAATCTATCACAACAGCAGATTAGAACAAAAGGAGTGAAGATAAAACAATTTAGTAAAGTTAATTCGTGAAATAATTAAATCGCCGCTATTCAAGCTGAAACCCATATTCCTCGACTTTTTGTTCGGCGTTTCTATTTAGGTTACCGTTTTCTC
The DNA here is from genome assembly GCA_039619475.1 of Icerya purchasi. Taxonomy (NCBI): domain Eukaryota; kingdom Metazoa; phylum Arthropoda; class Insecta; order Hemiptera; family Monophlebidae; genus Icerya; species Icerya purchasi. Next base: position 340,259,171 of record CM077116.1, on the reverse strand, counting down.
ATTAAACGTCAGCCTGTCTACTCTTCCTCAATTATTTCTTCTTATTCCCTCATCCTGCGTGATTGGCGATTTAGCGTCAATAAAACACCAATTCTGTCTCTTATTTCTACCCGACTCCTTCAATTTTCACCATGTATCTATACTTACGATAAGCTCCCATATTTTTCCGGCAATTTTTCTTCCTTCCTTCATCCGATTAATTGCTTTTATTCATTCTGTTTCTCCTAAATCCGTTCTACACTATGTCGTTAGATCGGAATTTTTACAAACTCTAAACTTTCGCTTTTTTAACCACACCTTACAGTCTTCACTGACGGTTCCAACGGTCCGAAAGAAGTTGTCGCAGCCTTTGTTTGTCCTTCTTTAAATTACTCTGAGTTCTTTAAACTTCCCTCCTTCTGTTCAATTTTCTATACCGAGTCCATCGCTATTCCGCATGTCCTTCTCTTTATCAGATCTTCAAGCGTTTCTCGTAATATCCTTATTCTATCAGATCCTAAGAGCGTGCTGCAGGCTATTGCATATCCTCTGCCTTCTCACTCTACCGATTATGTAATCCTTTTTGTACGTTCCTTGATTCAAGACCTCTTCCTTTCTTGTTTAATCCGGATTGATTTCTTATGGATTCCTAGTCACTCCGGAATAGAAGGAAATCAGTTAGTTGACTCATTAGCTCAGCTATCTTCTTCTTCCGGTAGGTTTCTTACCACATTTCCATCTAACAATATTACTTTTTTTCTCTACTGCGGCGTATTACAAATTGTGATTCAACTCCTACTCCTCATTATTCTCTAATTCTCTAACCCGGATTCTTTTTACTTGTCCATTCAGCCTTCTCTTCCTCTCTATTCCTGGTTTCTCGATTTTCCTTCTATGCGCCGCTTTAGTATCTCAGCGATACGTGCACTTTGGGCGCAGTTTGGCTTTAGTATCTCAGAGATACGTGCACTTTGGGCGCAGTTTGCTCCCTTCGTCGCTTTTCCGATTCTCTCTTGAGCCATTTCCATGTTGTTCTCTACATTCTTCCAACAGTCACTTTGCACATGATATCCGGATCATATAATGTTCGAGTGCTCGTAATTTTCATTGGAACGATTTTCTGTGTACTTCTCTCTGTTGTCAAGCGGTGTTCCTACTCCCTACAGCGTTGTATTTATTTTTTCCCTTCCTTCGTATTTTTAACATTATCAGGCCTCCTTGAAACATCAGTAAAAATTTCTGAAAGAGAAATAAGGACTACGAAATTTATACTCAGCTACTGCTATAAATGTAAACAATTTTAAAAAATGACCGTTAACATTACTGATGTTATATTTTCTGCTTCACGAACGACATATACATTCAACAATTCACAAATGAATATAGAACATAATCTAGATTGTAAAAACATTAAAAAATGAACCATATAAAACAATATAATAAATTAGTCCGATCGGTTTCGTCAATTGTTCGACATATTTGACGAAACCGGTCGGACTAATTTATTATATTTATTGTCTCATATGGTTCATTTTTTAATGTTTTTTAATGTTTTTACAATCTAGATTATGTTCTATATTCATTTGTGAATTGTTGAATCTATATGTCTTTCGTGTAACAGAAAATATAACATCAGTAATGTTAACGGTCATTTTTTTAAATTGTTTACATTTATAATATAGCGCGGTTTACGGTAGGAAAATACTGATACTCAACCACTGCTTGAGATAAATTTGGAAGAAAAAGAAAGAAAAAATATTTTGGACAACTAAAGTGATCGGCGTAGTTAGCGGAAAAATTAGGAAGATACAAGAAATTAAACAAAAGGAAGATGCAACGAAGGGAAATAAAAACTAAAATAATGGTTTTATCGGAAACATGGTTTGAAAATGGGATGGGAAGAAGGAAAAATACGAAAAAAACACAATGGTAGATGCTTAGAAAAGAAGCGATGACCTAAATAAGATTTTTGAACGATTTCCTCTTCGAAACTTGCGTGATTTGGTTTGAAAAAAAAAGTAATTAAAAGACAAAAAGAGAAATGGAATTCTTCGGTGCACGCTCACAGATAAATTTCTGGTGAATTTAAACTTTTTTCTATATGTGTAACTGATGCTGTAAGAATAATAAAAAGTAAATAGAACGAAAAGATCGCAAGTATTACATAATTTTATCAATATTGCAGATGTATGTATAATTAATAATTATATGCGCAGAGACCACACTGCACGAGTGCGAGCGTGGCGAATAAACGAATTCACTTACACCCCTGCGTTTTTACAATGATATAGATTTAGTTTTGGAATTATTTCTCGCAAGAGACCGGTAATCTCTATGTATTCGCATATATTTTTTAATTAAAAAGTGGCCTATAAACGAGTTTATTTAAGGTGATGAAAAATAATGAAAAACAATAAATTTTCTGAAATTGCTCCCCTCCGGGAAGATATTATCATTATTATCTTGATGTGTCAGAAGATGTGGAAATTATGCAGTATGATGTATGTACGTTTTATGTTTGCATAATCGAGAAAAATAATTAAAATATTGATAGTGTATACGTTGATAATTTAAAAAAAAGTAAATGAAGTTTATTCTCAATTTTACTGTTGATGTTTTCCTGATATTTGTTAACATGCAGTAATGTTGATTTCTCGATGTTTTATAAAGTAAATGTTAATTTATACGAAAGAATATCAGTCATGTGCGATCGAGACAATTGCATGTTTTATAGTTAGTTAATAATGTACTGAAAAAAAAAAAAAAAATTTGGTGTGTAAAAATCTTCCTTATTCTTTGTTTATTGAAAAAGGGCGAGCGCATCAATGTTAGAACTGCATTACTTCGGTGAAAGTTGTCTGACCCTCAGTGGCGGCTCGTTACAAATAAATTTAGGGGGCCCTTTTTTTTTTTTTTTTAATTGGGCTCGTTAACCGAAGACCTTCACCCAGAAACAATTAAGGGAAAACGAAAGTTATATCTCCAATATAAAATTATAATAATTTATAAAATGTAATGACATAAATTTAACTCGCTTTTTTGTACATGTTTTTAAACAAAATAAAACTGGTTTAACGCGTGCAAGTTCTGATTTAATTAAAAAAAGGTGACAATCTGTTGAGAGCACTTTGTAAGTAAATGAAGTTCTACAAAATGTGAAAAACAAACAACGGATAATCGTAGCGTCAAGGAAGGAATAATATTTATAGCGTAAAATTAAAGGAGGATTGCTTATGTCGATGTATAAGGACGACAATAGAAAATCATTTTGGAAAAGAAGAAAGTTGAAAATTATAACTTCTCGCAAAGACTTGTTTAAATAATAGTCCAAAATACGAAATGTATATTACGTAAAATCTCCTGTCGGGGAAAAACGACGATAACGAATATTTTTTAATCAGAGAAAATGAATTCAATAAATAACGAAACATAAAAAAAAAAAAAAAGAAACAAGTGAAAAATACGATAACTAAAATCAATTTTTAAAAAAATTAATTTTTATATAAAAAGTTTAATTTTCTATCTTTTTTCGAAACATACTTTTCAAATGACTTTTTCAGCAAATTCTGGTATATTGTGTATCAAACTACTTTTATTTACAGATATCATTGCTAAGAGCCATTAAGGCGATCTTCACCCATTGAAAAAAAAAAAAAAAAAGAAAAAATTCCTCAAAAACGTTTTTATTCTTTTAAGAGTAGAAAAACATCGCTCTGCCTCTGCAGTTGACATTGGAGTAACAACTAGGCTCATTTTAATCAGTTTTACTGTTTCGCTGAATGTTTCACGTAATTCATTTTGAAATATCCAATACATTGTATTTAAACAACCAACAATACCTTGCAAATCTGATCTTGAATAAATTACTATGTCCTCTTAGAGCCAGTTCTAACTTACCATAAAACTTTATGTAGTTAATTTATATATATATATATATATATATATGTACCTATTTTTAAACTTCTTCATTTATGTTTCATCAAAGTTAACCTACAAATGGAATCTAATTTAACAGCAATATGTACAGAAGCCATTTAAAGGCTAGTTTCTTACAACAATTCATATGACAAGCTGATAGTTCGTGCCTTTTTGTTCTTTGATTTAAACGTTTTAAATCATTAAAACCTAATCGTGCTCATGTCATGTCGATTCCATTGTTAAAGAATAGTACACAACGAAAACAGAACAAGCGATTAATTACCTCATATCCACACATCAATTTGAATTTAATATCAATTTCTTTTGGAAAATGCCTTGTAAAATTACGTGTACGTACTTTGTCTTGTTGGTTCAAATTTAATATGGGTGTAGGCCTCCCTAGCTTCTTAATTCTAACTTTTTCTGATAATGGAATCATTTTAAAATTTCCTTTTAAAATATTACTAATTTTATTATCTATCATTTTTTAAAAATAAACGTTAATAATAATTAAATTTAAACGTTTAATTAGATAAATGAAAAATAGTGAACGTTTGAAAAATCACCGTGTAAAACAAGTGTCGGCAAAAAGCAGCGCTTCTTGCATTCAAAAGGAACAAAATGTATTATATAAAGAAGAGAAACAAGGATAAAAATAGAACCAAAAAAAGAACAGCAAATTAAAACAGTGGGCTTCAGTGGGTAAACGGACGACGCGCGATGCGGATGTATTATTAAAATCGGTTATAATCACGTGTAATAAAATAGACGAGGGCTTACTTATCGAAAGCCCACAGTCACCTGTAAGTTACGCTCGGGAAACTTCGGTTTTATTCGTTTTTCGCGGGTACTTTATATGCGGTTTGGAGGCTCAGACATGAAGAGCCAACGTACTATTATATTATTGGTTGCTATTATCATGTGACCGAAAAACCAGCTATTGACCACCTCGACGGTATACTACTACATTACGAGTAGATTGTGCAGTGTTCCAGTGCAATAAGCACAAAACCCGATAATTGCTAGCGGATGTTTTAGCTGTTCATTTAATAAATCGCGTCAAATACATATTTCGCGATTATTCTTTAAAATGCACTCTTGCAAAAGAATTATTGTAAAATTAAAAATTCTATTCTGTAACATTGATTTTTTTTTTTTTTAAATCATTAAATAATGCGCGTTTTTTAAAAACTCACACAGGGAGGCTCGCGCCTTTGAGCCCCCTAGGAAGAGCCGCCCCTGCTGAGTGGCTCTACATCTGAAAAAGTCATGAGGATATATAATAGAATAGAAAGTATAAAGTGCTGTGTCCAGTAACAACGTGTGTAGAATTTGCAAAAAAAAAAAAAAATTATGCACAATCGCTAAAAATTGGGGAAGTATTGGTTAACTTTTGATGCTGGAATGGTATACTTGGACCAATTTTGAAAACTGATAACTCCCTACCTGCCATCATTCCACTTGCTTCCTTTATATCGCCACCATCGGACCTAATCAAAATTTCATTGATGGCTCTTTCCTTTTTTTTTTGTTTCTAGCTGTAGGACTAACTGATGTGCCGTCCAGCTCCTCGATGAAATGCTGCTTCGCTATAGAATAATATTCGAGTTACTTTTAAGATGACATCATAAACAGTAATATGTACGAATTTTGTACCAATTATTGTCATAGTGTGTTGAGTGCACCGTAGTTACAACTGCGACCTTCATCGCATATATTGTTAAGCGTCAGAAGTAAAGGAATGTTCAGTTGGCATTCATTTATTAAATCGTTAATTATTAAAACATTAATTGTACAGAATAAAAACAATACAAACTAATAATTAAAAGCAATTTAACATTTATACTTTAAAAAAAAAAAAGCACGTTTGTTATCATTTCGGCGAATTATACTTAATTTGTGAATAATGTTGAACTAAAAAAACACTTGCTTATTCGATTTCTAAGGAATAGAAAAAAAAAAAAGAAAATATTTCGTAAACTGATTTATTTTTGTAGTAATCAGTTATAATATAGCGGGCCAGTTAATGCTATGATTCGGCTTTCGTGAACTTTTATTTAAATAATAATTCAAGAAAATTATCCACATTTATATACTGCCAAGTTTTCGGAGGACAAAAATAAATACGGACTAGAAAGTATTGAAATTTGGATCAGTCTTTCATATTTCACGAATTCCTTTCTTTCTAGAAGTATGTACTGACCCCGATACTTTAGTAATACAATCACGCGCCGAAACTTCAACTGGTGGTGACCCGGTACTTTACATTAAAATGTGATGAATGTCTAATATTCTCATCAATCAAACGGCACGAATACGTCCTTTTCACTTAATAATTTAATTATATCTTTCGTTTTTCTCCCTTTTAGTTTATTATTTATGATAACTTTTGCTTCGGTGGAAATTCTTTGTGATACGGTTTTCCGATTATTTTTAAAGTACGACTTCATTAATGCATTGAATATCTTCAGTTGATCTTTCCCGGCTACACCATCTATTTCCAGACCGTTAACGTCTGTCTAAAAGCCGGTAAAAAATAATTAATTAACGACATTTTAGTAATTTAGTGTAACTATTAAATTATGTAGAAGAAATAATTTAAAACCGGCCGACATTCATCAAGTTTTTCATACTCACCTGTTTAACAATGTACGATTTATTGTAATGTAAAAAACGTTGAAGAAAACAATATACTGATATGATCAAACTTGTACCATTCACTGACAAATAATAACGCAAGCGGAATATATACAGAGATTAAGATTCTTCTACCTATTATTTTTGATTTCCTAAGTAATTTTCCTCGAGGATCGATACTAGCGCCTTTGCTGTTCAACATGCACGTTAGTATTTGTAAGAAGTTTCAGTATGCAGACGATTTAGCTCTTACGATACAAAGAAAGAGAACTTACATATGTGTGAGGCCATGATGGAAAGTGATCTTAAGGTGCTAGAAGAATACTTTTACAAATCGAACTTGCACCCTAACCCTATAAAAATTGAAATGGCTCTCTTCCATCTTAAAAATCACTCAGCTAATACGGAAGCTTCTGTTGTTTTTAAAGGTGTTCGGCTCAAAAACCATAAATTTCCTAAATATGTCACACTGGATCGTTCGCTTACCTACAATAAACATTTGGAAAACTTATCATAGAAGCTAAAAACCCGAGTAAACCTAATAAAAAGGTTAGCCAGCTCATGCTACGGTGTGAGGGCAAGGGTGCTGTGAACTTCCACTCTAGTACTGGTGTTCTCAGCTGTTGAATATTGTTCCTCTGTGTGGTGCAATAGCGCTCACACTAAAAAAGTTGATGTAGTCCCGAATGAAGCTTACCGTATAATATCTGGTTCATTAAAATCAACATCTGTCCAGTGGCTACCGATTTTAGCCAATATACCTTCTCCGAATATACACGAAAAGAAAACGCACTGACTAGGGACTAGAAAAAATTTAACCAGAACCAAAATCTCCTGATTTCAGTGGAAATAAATACTGCGCCTACTCAGCGTTTAAAATCAAGAAAATCTCCTTGGACTTGCAGCACAAATACAGAGACCCCAAAAGAAAGCCTAGAAAAATGGAAAATAGCGTGGGAGTTGGACAAGAACAATATAAGAAATTCCAGATTAATAGAAGATCCACGGAAAGAGCTCTCGGGCGTGGGCTTACCAAGAAGGGAGTGGAAGATGTTAAATAGGATAAGGACGGGACATGGCAGATGCGGCTGTATGATGTACAAATGGGGCTTTAGGGAATTGCCTAGCTGTTGCACATTGTCGAAGAAAGGTTATTCTTCGGGCTACTTGTGTTTAAAAGATATACATGACGTAAAAAACGACGCCTTAGATCGGCTGAAATTATCACAAATTAACTTATAATGATGTATATTATTTTTATTTTAATGTTAATTTTAATTTTATCCGACTCTCTATGTTTGCCGATTATATGAAGAAGAAGAGGTAATTTTAATCACACTGACTTCGTAAAAATAAAAACATTTTAGAAACTGAAATTGAAATCTTTTCTGAAGAAATTATTATGATTTCGAATAACTCGGCGCAGAGGATAGTGTAGAATGAAGGTAGTGAACAGCGAATGGTACATCTTTTTCATAATGCATAACGGCACATGCGACATAAGTGGAAGACTTTAATCCGTCAGTGAAAAGTCGAGCAAAATATGGATACTTCGCCAGGAGTTTCTGGAAAGCTCTCTTCATGATACTAGAATGCACTTGTATACCTAACTTCGTAAGAGATAAAAGTCTATGCCGAGGCAATGATTTTGCCAAGGCGGAATAATTTTCGAAAAGTCATATATCATGTGAGTCGAATGGACAAGAAGTGTAACTGAAAAACTGGTAAGTTTGGATGATCCTTTGGTAGTAGGGTATGTGCCGGTGCATTGGGAGGAGACAGCATATGCAGCTATAATTTAACTCAATAATTACCGCCTTAAGTTCAACGGAACCTTACCGCTATCGCACAACAGGCTGTTTGACTGAAAGGTTCTAAAAGCACCAGTTGCTCTTAGTATTGTTATTAATAACGTTGTGGCTGAGATGATCGACAACATGGGAAATAGGGGATATACTAAGTTCAGCCTCAGAGAGTCTAATCTCTTTCGGTAGAACAGAGGAAATAGGCGAAAGAGGATCAACAGATTTGCGTTTTGAGTTATTGTCCACGTTCATATTAATAGACAAATTGGACGGTGGTTTAATAACTTTAGCAGGACTTGAGGAGGAGGCCACAGAGCGGCCCCCTTTAGCTGCGCTCATCTAACAAACTAAAAAGTTAATAAGTAAAAATTAGGAACGAAAATGATGAAAAATTAAATCGTTAAGAAGACGAAGACGAAATAAATAAAATAAAAACGACGCTACAAGCTAGCTTAATTTAGCGAATAATAAATCCCCGTACTTCACTTACAACTTCGTAGAACTGTCGTTTTCTCCCAAGCTATTTTCTCTTCCCTCGAACATTAAATCTCTTCCGTTTCCTGTAATACACAACGAATTTAACCAAACTCTACATTCACTTTTTCCAGCTCACAGCATGGTTTTTACGGATGGCTCAAAATCTGCTTCAGTTGTCGGAGCTGCTTTTATCCTTCCTGATATCAACTATTCTGAGTCTTTTCAACTCCCTCCCTTTTCTTCTATCTTCTTAGCGGAATCCATTGATATTTTACGTGCTATCCTTTTTATATCCTCATCATCCAATTTATCAAAATTCGTCATATGCTCTGATTCGAGAAGCGTTTTATCAGCCATCTCATCTCCATTCCCTAAACCATCGTCAGATCCTATTATTCTTTACATTCGTTCTTTAATTTATAATTTATTAACATCCCGTTCTATCCTAATTGACCTGTTCTGGATTCCGGGCCACTGCGGCATCGTTGGTAACGATCTTGCCGATTCATTGGCATGTCTAGCTGCAGTAAATGGCCGTTTCATAGACAGATTCCCCTCCCAATGTCTTTGTCCACTCTCTTATCGTTTTCACCATGACTTTTGGACTGATCTTTATCCGTCTCTTTTCTCCAATCCTAACTCTTTTTACCTCACTATACAACCCTCTCCACCTACTTCTTCCTGGTTTAATAATTTTCCCTGCATCAGCCGTTCTGTTATTTCTTCCATAATTCGCCTCCGCTTTAATCACAGTCTGCTTCTTGCTTCCCTCTTTCGTTTTAATATTGTTCAGTCTCCCTTGTGTCCCTTCCATCCTCCTATCTTAAATTTGACCTGTGATGTAAATCACCTCCTATTCGAATGCTCATCTATCTCCTCAGAACGCGCAGTCCTTTATTCTAAGTTGCTTGGCCTTGGCCTCCCGACCACTTACTGTGCCCACTATATTCTTGCTCTTCCTTCTCCTTCTGTTGTTCCTTTATTGGCTATCTTTATTTCTTCTGTTTCTAATCGCTTCCTGATTTAACTTTCAAGTCCCTACGTTTCACTATTTGTTAGTCCTTTGTGCTGGGTAAATGTCCTGAGTTGACGCGCCCAAGATAAAAAAAAAAAAAAAAAAAAAAAAAGATTTGCAGCACAGATAAGAGAAATACACTATGCGATAAGAAACGAAAAGATATAATCGGAACGAACTCACCGGCGTGTTCTCTCTGACGAAGCTGATAAAACGAAATTCAACGCGATAGATAAACTTACACAATCGAATTTACAAAAGGTCTCTGATTGTGAGAACTGATTTTCAAATGATTCAGATGAAAATAAACTATTAAATCTATCGTATAAATTAAATTATTGAATCCTGCCTTGGCAGTCCTGCACACTATCACTTTTAAATACGGCATACTGTTTTATTGTTACAGAACCTGTGTTAGTGAAAGTTATTGTTCTTTTAATCGAGCCTGTTTCTTTTCAGATATTGTCTTTAAATCATAATTCGGTGTAATTTAAACCGTGTGCGAATTATCAGTGTGTTTCACTTACTTCTACTAAATCGGACAGAAGATTAAAACTTACAAATTATTTTAAAAGAAACCATAAATTATACAAATTAAATTTTTAAAGAAATAGAATTGATATTCTTTTATTTATTCTACGTAACTACTTCTAGTTGTTCCCTTTCTATCACTCAAAAATCTTCGAAAGAACAATAAAAAAACAAAAGTAAGTAGCAGATTTATAACGTATCTACAGATTTTTGTAAAAAGAAATAAATTGTAAAAATAAATTTGGGCGAATTATGTGAACAGTATTTTAATCCTTTTTCTCCCTAATAAGTAAAGAACATTTCATTTTAAGCTTTTGTTTATCTTTTTTTTTTTTAAGCGTCAATTTTTTTTTTTTTTTTAATGGGCTCGATGTCAACACTGACCCAACTACATGGGCTTAAATCACCTACTCAGATTCTGAGGCGATCGGGGATAGAAAGTATAAAGGAAAGAAGGAGGGGAATAACGGCTGGAGATCGGAAAGACAGGATAAAGGAAGCATTGAAAGGGGTAGGAAGATCCAACGCCAAAAGTTCGGCGTGTAGATGAGAGCACTTAGGAAAAAGAGTAGGGCATTCAAAAAGGATATGGTTGGGGCTCATATAAAGGGAGGATCAGTTGAGTGGAGAGGGCAAAAGGGAGAAGGTGAAAGAGAAAAAGAAAAACGAGAAATGGGACGGAGGGAATGACCAAGTCTCAGTCTGATTAAGGAAACGATAGTCGAGCGCCGAGAAAAGGGAAGAAATTGGTACTAAGGCTGTGAATTGGGAGTAGGCTGTAGGAGGAGGTGGAAGGAGGAGCGTTTGGCAAAAAATGAAGGGTAGATGTCAAAAAATAGCAGAAACGGGAGAAGACTTTAGGGCCCCAATGCAGAGCCGAAAACAGGAGTTTTGGATTCTATCAAGTTTGCACAGGAGAGAGTTTGAGGCATTGCCGTATAAGAAGGAGCAGTAGTTCGGTTTGGAACGAATGATGGATTTGTAGAGAATTAGGAGAATATATGGATCACCGCCCCACATTAGAGGACATAAGGCTTTCAGGAGATTCAGTCTTTTAAGACAAGATATATAAAGGTAATCGATATGTTCTTGGAAAGAGAGTCGACTATTTAGAAAAATACCAATATAGCATATGGAATTAACAGTAGGAATAGAATAGTTGGAGGAGATGATGTTTATCAGAGCACGATTATATGGGCGGAGGGAGAAAATAATAGAAGAACACTTGGAAGGAAAAAGAGAAAGAAAAGTACTGGAGAGGGAACTACTGAGGGCTGATAGAGAACAATTAATCTGCAGCTAGCTCGTCTGAAGTGGAGTAGATAAGGATATTATCCGCAAAAAGGAGAGAAGAAGAAGGAATGCGAAGAGTAGCGATATCAAGAAGATAAATATTAAAAAGAGAAGGACTAAGGAGACAAGCCGCGATAATAACGTCTGATTGTTGAAAAGGAGGGAACAGAAAGAAAAAGAGATCTATTTTGGAACAGATTAAGAATAATGGTAATGAGAATAGGAGGAATATCGAGGGAAATGAGCTTAGAAGCCAGTGAAGGAAGATGAACATTATCAAACGCAGATGCGACGTCGACAAATGTGGCAATAGTAAACTTTCTATCTAAGAATGATTTGTAGATGTCCGAGAGAAAGGTACTAATGCAGTCGATTGGGTCAAGACCAGGGCGAAAGCCAAACATAAATATTTGAATAAAACTTTTAGAAGTTCCAATGTGCGGTAGCGGGATTTGAACCCGGTTCTACCTGAGCGAAACACCACTGACTAACCAATCACACCACGGTAGCTGGCTTAATTTATCACGTATTATTATTATGTTCCGCAGAATATTAATGTATTTATCTTATTATCAAATTTTCATTAAGTCTCAGAGTGAATATAATAAAATTACAGTTTCAAAAATTAAACACACAAACGCTCTTTATATGTAAGATGCGCCAAAAATCGTAAAATAATTTAAATTCTTTCACAATAATAACCTAAGAGGGCAGAGGTATAAATTAAATAATTAATTTCAATTCAAAATAAAGCATGGGGAGATTTTATCAGTAGTCATGCAGTCCCTCAACAAGTGTAAACGATATAAATCCACTCCGATTTATATCGTTTACATTTATTGAGGGACTGCTCACTGCATGACTACTGATAAAATCTCCCCATGCTTTATTTTGAATTGAAATTAATTATTTAATTTATACCTCTGCCCTCTTAGGCTATTATTGTAAAAGAACTTAAATTTTTGAATGTGAATTAAAATTAATTATTAATGTCCACCTCTTCAAGCTTCGGCTAGTATTGTAAAAGAATTTAAATTAAATTAAGGCTTTTTAGCGTATCTTACATTAAAGAATTCGTTTTTAGTTTTTTAAACTATTATTTTATTTTTAATTTTTTATTCTTGAAGGAAATGTAACAGAAGGATTATATATTTTATCGTAATGATAATCTGCGTTTAACTAAAGCTATACTTAATTCCGTTGCATATTTTCCGTAAATTCAATACAATACAGCAATCTAAATCCATTTTCACCTACTTCCCGATGTCCGAATGATCCGAAATTTTTATGCGGCGATTTGGCGAAAAAAAACCCGCTACAAACTCGTTGCTGCCGTCGAGCCGCCACATTATGGCAGAAAGCATAACGAGATCGGCTACGGACTTTTTCTCCAAGCCGTCGCATCGTGGTGGGAAACATAATGAGACTGGCTGAGGATCCGTTGATTCCGTTGTTAAGTCGCTGTGTTTTCGCGGGAAATAAAAATGTATAAATTTTTACATTTTTCAAATTTATTTGCGGGTGTAAGTGTTTTTTTGGGATTTCTTTCTGCGTAATATTGCATTTTCATCGGGTTCTGACAATTAGTAAAAATTTCAAATCATTTGGACGTCGGGAAGTGGGTGTGAAAAATGGATTCCAAAATTCCACCACAGACGTAGAAAGTTACCAGTGAAGCTAATATACAACATGTAATAAAAATCTTTTTTTTTTTTTTTTTACAATGGTTTTTGTGTAGTAATGCTTTATAAATTGCTATAACTTCGGCCGTACATTGTAAGTGTAATCTGAGCTATTTTTCAAGGTTTTCATGTTTTAATTACACCGTGTTTCTTTTATCGATATTTGTCATTCTCTTTCTTATTCTCTCATTCTCTACATAAATATACTATGAAACTTCTCCGTCCGCTCGTTTTAATTGCATCTACGCAGCATTGTTATTTGTTAAACTATCAAAAATGCTATTCGAGTGTTCACGTTTTAATTATTTCTGGCCATTCAATTACAATCGAAATGTTTTACAGTTTCTATATTACAAAACAAAATCAGAGAAAAAACGAAAATAAGACACCAAAAAATGAGAAAACTTTTTAATACAAAGAAGGTATACGCATTTAAATTATTTTATTATTCTATGTTTTGTTAGCTTTAAAATGTAGGTTTATATCTGGGTGAGCCCGGTTCAAAATTTTTAGGTCCGACACTGTTAACTTGTTAATGAAAGATTATATATTTTTTAACATCTTTAGGAAGAATTTCACTGATGTAATTTATACCAGTTTCTTAACGTTGTAAAAAATGATCATTTTTTGTTCCTTTTTTAAAAAATTAATTCTGCTCGGCGCTAAAATTAACAACGAATGTGTAATCTGACGCATCTCTTCCATCCACTATTCAGATTTCAAACAAAATTTTCCAAAAGATTATCAGTAAAAACGGGGTTGAACTACGTTAGTTGTCAATGTAACGATTCGTTTTTTGTTTTTTTTTATTAAAATTATATGTACTCACTTTTAGGTCATCAAAAGAATACTCGAAATCTATTTTTGCTATCTGAACTTCATTAGCGCTTTCCAGTATCTTAACGTTTCCATCGATAAGAAAGTTTGTAATTATTAAGCTAAAAACATTAAAATCATTACTATCGTATTTTGTTGTATTTTATTTCAGTAATATAAGTATATAATAAATCAAAAGTGACGATAATAAACATTGGTGAACAGTTAGTTTCATTTTTTACTGATATTTCCTTTTCCTTCTTAAATGGAAACAGACCATGTAAAGTTATATTATTATTAATCTTTACTAATGTCTCTTTTTTTTTTCTAGCTAAAGATGTGATATTTCTGAAAACGTTTATATACTTTACTTAACATTCAGTTTAAATGTTATTTATTTTTATAAAAAAAATCTTTCGCTATTGTTTAGAGTTATCGTTTTCTCGCGTTCGCGTTTTCAAATCAGGTAATATTAATATAGTGATAAGAATATCGCAGTACGATGAACCGCCCGCCGCCCGCAATCGGGAAGCCGGACGGTAAGCCGAAAGCGCCGTCTTAACTCGACGGGAACAACAGCGCAACCGGCAGTAAATCCACACTGTACACAACAAGTAAACCACACACGCACACATACAGATCACATCAACGCACGACACAAGCTGCATCAGCAACTCCGACAAAAACCAGTTCACCGCACAAAGAAACCCGTAACGTTCAGCCGATTCATCTCTCGCGATAAGCTCGCGCAGCCAGCCGTTTGCCGCGGTTAACGCTGATAACTGTGCAGCGACCGCGCCAAGGGTACCACAGTATCCTTCTCCGAAAAATTAAAAACCATAAAGAAAATAGCCCCACTAACCGATTTTAATTACCCACCAGAGGGGAGCAGGGTGTAATATTTCCATACGTTCCGACAAGCAGCAATCGTGATTACTTCCTGGCATTACAAGATCTAGTTGGTGGACCATCTAACATAATAGTAGGCTAGAGGATCAGCAGAGATCGAGTTGCAATATTTTTAAGGTCGCGAAATCCAATGTCGAACTGCTATTCGAACATGGAGGCAGAATTAAAATAGGCTCGCGAGTAATCACTCTTCGACTTTTAAAAAATCCATCCAGTAAACTAATCATGTCAAACGTCTCTCCCACTATCCCGAACCAGCTCGTACTGTCGCACTTTGCCTCAGTGTTTTCACTGAAATTAATCACCCGCTAAGCCATCCTTCGGCTAAAGCCAAGCGACGCTGAATTCAGGCATATTGTCAGCTGGCGTAGACAAGTTTACATCGAGCGGGCTAGTTGTTCTAACATCCTTGAGACCTTTATACTAATCCATAATGAACACGAACACTGCATATTACTCCACTTAGGTAACCCCACTCATGCTACAGCTGTAAAAATAAAAAAACGAAAAACTAGTCAACCAACTGCGTTACCTACTCCCCGCACAACATGTAAACATCGGCATAGCGATGGATGTCAATCAAATAATTCCAAATGCGAAACGCCCTCACCCAGCGACCCAGATTCTCGTCCGACGGTTCCACACTATCAGCAACATCTCAGCCTGCAACAAAGAAAATTAATATCCCACTACCAGAGGATGACAACAGTCAAACAGCACTACCGGGACAAATGGACAGGCCACCAATGCGGTCAGAGCTCAAAAATACTTCGAAACCACAGTCAAAAGGGAAGGACGCCTAAAAGCAACAGGTACAATAGAAAACCGATTTCAAAACAGCACCAGAAGTGCAGCACATCACTGAGTCTGATAATCGGAAGTCAAAACAGAAAAAAATCACGAACATTAACGAAACAGTTGAGAAAGTCAAGCCGATGTTTGATAACGATCAATCCAACTTCATCAATAACTTCAAGGGTTTCAAAACTTTCCTGAGAAACACAGCCTTCAAATTTGACTGTATAACCTATGTGCACAACTTTACACAGTATACAGATGGACTAATTCACATAATTTCTTCAACCAAACCATGTCTGAAGAACACGAATTTAGAAAATAAATGTACCCGCATATTAAAAAAACCTGAGCAGCCTATCCACCGATAGCATCAGAGCGAAGCTCTACCCACTAACACACGAACACTACGACAAACCTAACATCAAAGCTCGACTAACAACACCCACTGGTTTCACGGGATAACGCAAAAACACCCAACATAGCGGGCAACAATATAATTATGCAGTGGAATTGCAGAGGTTTTATTAATCACCAAGTCGAAATAGAATAAGCAACGTATTCCCCACCGGTATCCTGCTTGCAGGAGACGCATTTACAACCTAGAGACAAACCAAAAATAAAAGACTACATCCTATTCCGATGCGATAACATCGGAGGCAACCGAGCAAGCGGATGAGTAGCAACACTAGTACCAGAGTAGATACACCCCTTCAGATGGTAGCGATATCTGAATTTCTTACACGGTCTACCAAGACTCTCATTAACGATCTGCAACTGCTACTCCCCCCCTCACAATATGGTACACTCGGTAGACCTTCAAAACGTCATATCCCAAATAGAAAGCCCAGTGATTATATTCGGGAACTTTAAACGCTCACTCCCCACTATAAGGAGCGGCGTCAACCAACAGACATGGATCGATCATTACCAATACATTAATAGAGCACGATCTGTGCACCCCCTCCATCTCACCACACACACTTTAAACTTCTCTATAACATTTTCTCAACTATTGATTTAGCATTAGTATCTTCATTACTGCTCCCTAAACTTGAGTCTTCTGTCCATGACGACCTTTGCTCCAGCGATCATTTCCCTGTATTTCTACAGTTGATGAGACACCACTCATCATCGCCAATTCCAAGACCACCATGATTTTCGTTTCACAAGGCAGGCTGGGTGGCATACACAGCCGTAATTAAAATCCCAGCTGCTAGCGAATCCTCACCAGATAATTTAAGCATGTTTCTTAACGCCATACTACACGCCGCCTGCTTATCGATACCCATCTCTCGCAATTTTCCAGTTAAGAGAGTACCATAGTGGTGTAAAGAGATCCATTCCGCAATCCAACAGCGCAAACGAGCACTCAGAAAGTATAAATCGTCTCGGTCGTTATCTGACTTAATATCTTTTAAGAAGTCTCGAGCTCTTGCCTATGCTCTTATTCGCAACAAAAATCAAGAATGCTGGGAACAGTTTAAACGTCAAACAGAACAATGTGGAATAAAATAAAATCCATCAGTGGAATCAGTAATGTCCCAAAACGTGTTCTTCTCAAGATCAACGGTAGCCTGATAACTGATGAAGCCGACGTCATCAAATCGTTTGCCAGCTACTTTGCCGCAGCGTCGTCATCAGAAAAGTATCCCACCGCCGTCCGCAGCTTGAAACACCATGCAGAGTAACAGCCAGTGCACTTCCCGTCCGAATCCAATGAAAAACATACAACCTTTACCATCTCAGAGGTAAATTTCCAACTTAACTACCACATATCCAACACTGCTCCTGGCCCCGACTACATCCGGCCGTACATGCTAAAGTATCTTCCAAATTTCTGGCAAACAATTTCTCCTACACATATTCAACCAAATTTAGAATTCCGGAAACATTCCGGCATATTGAAAGTCGGCTGATATCATCCCAAAAGATCCTACCCTTCACGAAAGTTATCGTCCTATCTCATTTTTAAGTGTTATTTTCACGACTGGTTCGTCAACGTCTGAACTGACGCTGTTAGAAAATGGCGTACCAAAAAGCTTTGATTTAAGCGCAACCTTGTTCATATATTATATTAACGACATAACGGACTGCCTTGCCGCCCCTGTAACGTCCCGGCTCTACGTGGATGACCTAAATATCTTCTTGTCATCGAACCATCCTACATCCTATAAACGCTTAAAATGTCCTTCAAAAATCCATAGAAAATGTACAAAAGTAGTCCAATGACGACGGCCTGACTTTCTCCTCAACAAAAACAATATGTGTTGATTTCCACAGGGGACACCAAAACGCACTTCCCGGCGTATTTCTCAGTCTAAATGGTTTTCCTATTCTAAATCATCCTAAAAAACTTCCCTGGCGCGTTCACATAGCCGAGCTCAAAGTCAAATGCAATCCTTGTCTATTATCGAATTACAAGTACAATATAAACCCAAAATTACTCCTTACAATGCACAGATCAATTATTCTTTCGCGAATCAATTACGGCTGTCAGGTGTACTCCTTAGCCGCTAAAAGTGTGCTAAGATCTTTAGATCCAGTACATTTTACGGCCCTTCGGTCTATCCTCTTTGCTCATGCCTCCTCCGTGGTTGTAAGTTTGTGTCCATCGGCAGTTTGTCCTAATAGTACCAAAACCCCGTCACTCGAGTCGGTCACCATATCCCCTAATGAGAGGTTTGGGAATAACCCAGTGACCGGAACTCTTTTTGGTTATAGGTCGATTCCAAATCTCTTCAATCCCAAGAACACTGCTAGACTTCGCAGCAACTGCACCTCTTTGGAGTCAGCCAATCACAAACATAAACATATTAACAAAATTTCACAGAGCACAGTAACCCCCAAACATAGCATAATCAGCGCAAAAAATACCATAGCGAGTTACACAGACCACGTATGCCTCTTTACAGATGGAGAAAAGGTAAAAGGTTATCAGTCGCCGGCGGCATGCTCCTTTGAAGTTTCAGGAACAGCAAAGTCAGTTAGAAATTCTAGCTTAGCTTCTTACGTTGTATTTACTGAAATATTAAATTCGCCATAGAAAGGAATATTAAATAATTGTGGTATTTCTTTGCTACTATACATAGCAGAACTTTCAATAGTGTTCCGGAAGCATTCTATTCGTATAATCGATTAAACGTACGCTGAAAGGTTCATACAATATCATTTGGTTGAGAGAAATACGAAAATATCAGTAAGAAAAAATAAAAAAGAAACGCACTACAATTAAGATCATTGTGGCAATGATAACGGTAAGGATTGTCACCGTGTTCGAATGCGAATATACCAGAGCAAAAAAAGAAAAGAGGAAGATAGTGATCGGATCAGAAATTAGAATAGAAAGACGCTTGCCATTTTACAAAATTAAGGTGCTCAGCTACTAGACCGGAGGTATCATTTGTCTTCGACAGTTGTCTCGTTTCGGATCCAAGTCGCTCCCAGGTTTACCCATCCTGAAATAATTGGGTACCAGAGAAATATCTGGGGGAAAGTAAAGGCGGCCGAGAATAAAGGAAATGGCCCCACTATTCTCATCGGATCCATTAGGCTTAGTACCATTATGAAAAGCTTAAATTCACAATCCATAATACCTTATCGAGGATATATCGGACTTGCATTACTTTTGAACTACACACGATTGCTTACAGAGGCAACTTGAAGTCTTCTATCAATCGGTTTGTCCCGATTTTACATTCACTTCGTATTTCTTCCCTTACAACACGATTTTGGACTTCCTTACTTTCATTTAAAGTGTTTCCTGAAAACGCGCGTGAACTTTCAAACGCTTGTAAGAAATTCCGAAGGAAAACTGTAGCGGAAGACAAGGGAAGCAATCTGTGGATAATCGATTGACTTTTGTATAGTGAAGATTTCTAATTCTTACTCTTCATAAGAATGAAATTTCGTAGCATTCGATATGTAGACTTCTGTCTTTATGTAGAATAAAATTCTCCCTGAACAGCCCCCCTGGTTGAAATTACTAGTGGTGTTCCCGAGTTCGAATAATAGTAATATAATAGTAATAAAGTACTTACTCGATCTTTCCGCTTCCTTTAATTTTACGACCTTCAAAAGTACCATTTACGACATAGTTTGCCTTAGATTTAACCGCTGGAAAGAAAAGAGCGCACTGCAGCGATGAATCCTGCGTATTAGATTTAACCTTTCTTATTTGGTAATCGCAGATGTTGCTGATGAATATATCATTTAACGTAAAATCGACCCTTTAATAACAAACAGATAGTTTACGTTAACTGCACAAATTACAGAAGAAATTAATTTTACACAAAACCGCTAAATCTTAGCGGAATTTTTTTTTAACCAAACAAGACACAACGCACCAGCCAAATTTCATTTTGTTTTCAAGTTACAGTATTTTTTTTTTTTTAGATTAATATAAATCGACGCCACAATTAAAAAAAAAACAAACAAAAATGTACATCATGGTAGACTGTTAAATTAAGTTTTTTTCTCAAGTACGGAAATACCGGGAGCTTCTGTATTTCGCTTAATTATTTCGTTTTTTCGGTAACGCCGACGAAAGTTTCCTCAGATGGAAGACCGGAATTCTAATGGAGGCACATTTTTTTCTCTATGGTTCTGCGTCATGTCTCAGCAATTACTACAGAAACTAGCGACATGAAAGTACGTACAAAAGAAAACAGATGATTTCCAAAATACTTTTTCGTTCAGCTGTTCCAGCATCTATACTAGAAGGAATTTCTGCCGTAACCGCTGAACCGATTTAGATGAAATTTTGTATGGAGATAGTTTGAGGTCAAGGAAAGAACATAGAACAGTTTTTATTCTGGAAATAACCCCATGCAGAGGTGAAAATGGGGGTGAAAAGGGGGGTGAAAGTTTGTACGGAAGTATAACATTACTGAACTTAAGAAAATAATGATGATAAAACGGCATTTACTTCTTTTTTTTTTCTTTATTATTTACTTTTATGTAATTATTTTTGTTTATTTACATTTATAGTAGTAAAATTTTCATTCAAAATATTTTTTTAAACAACGTTTCTCAGACGTTGTCCTGCCAGTGTATATTCATTTACTATTCGATATATTTATTTCAAATGGGTGGCCTGTATACCGTGGCGGCTCGTCCTAGAGGGCTCAAGGGCGCGAGCCTCCCTGTGTGAGTTTTCAAAAAATACATATTATTTAATTACTTCAAGAAAAAAAATTAGTGTTATAGAGTAGAATTTTTAATTTTAAAATATTTTTTTTTGCAAGAGTGTATTTTAAAAATAATTGCAAAATCCGCATTTTGCGCGATTTGTTAAACGAACAGCTGAAACATCTGCTAACAGTTACCGGGTTCATGCTTACTGCGCTGGAACTGTATGATCTACTCGCAGTGTAGTAGACTGTCAAGGTCGTTAACAGCTGATTTTTTGATCACATGATATTAACAACCAATAATATAGTACACGGGCTCAGAATATTTGAGCCTCCAAACCGCATATAAAATACACGCGAAAAACGAATAAAGCCGAAGTTTCCCGAGCGTAACTTAAAGGCGTCTGAGGGCTCTCGAAAAGTGAGCCCTCGTCAATTTTACACGTGATTGTAGCCGGTTTTAACAATAGATCCGCGTCGCGCGCTGCGTCGTCCGTTTATCCAGGGAAGCACACTGTTTTAATTTGCTGCTTTTTTTGTTCTATTTCTATCCTTGCTTTTCTTCTTTAAATAATACATTTTGCGATCTGAATTTTGTTACTTTTGAATGCAAGAAGCACTGCTTTTTGTCGACACTTGCTTTACACGGTGATTTTTCAAACGTTCAACATTTTAGAAACTGAATTAGATATAATTTATATTGGAGAGACTAACCTTTTAAGCTAATTACTTAAACTTACAATGGAGCTTAATGAGCGATTATACAAATGGCGTATAGGCGAAGATAAAACAAAAATATAAATACTGAATTAAAATCTTTTTTTCAAATTTGTCCGTTGTAGCAAGCTTTTTTTCAAATTCTGCTCATAGATGTGATCTACTGCAAGAAATTGTAAATCGGAAATTACCTAGAATACACGTTGGAACTATAATATCCATACAGTGAATATTGTTTTCGAAAATCGAGAAAAATTAATAGAATATTTCGAAAAACTAGAAGAAAAATTAATAGAATATTTCGAAAAACTAGAAGAAAAATTAATAAAATATTTCGAAAAACTAGAAGAAAAATTAATAGAATATTTCGAAAAACTAGAAGAAAAATGTAATAAAAATATTACATGCAAGGAAGCATATATAATATAGTTTACGAAGAACCTTAGAAGACCCGGATTTTATATTTTGGCTTACTTTATTTCATAAAATTATGCCACATGTAATTTTTTTTTTTTTTTTGTGGACACGTCAACAGTGAAACTTACTCAACGCAAAGGATTGTACATTATATAAGGAAAAGATTAGAAAATATTATTTAATAAAGTTCAATCTAAATACAAAATGCATTCACATCTTTTTTTTTAAATTAAATCAGAACTTGAATGCATTAAACCAGTTTTATTTAGTTTAAAATGTGGACAAAAAAGCAAGATAAGTTTATTTCATTACACTTTTTAAATTATTGTGATTTTACATTAGAGCCCCCCCGATTTACTTGTCACGAGCCGCCACTGCCTGTATATTACAACGAAAAATCGATAAAAATGAAAGATTACTAATATTTATATTATTTAATTATTGTTATTTTTATTATTACAGATTTGCGATACATTATATAATTTTTTTTTATTACTAATTAACGCGAACGAACAATATATTTTACGCGCCATATAACCGAACTAACTTTAAATATATCAAATTAATACTAACATTTAGCGTCACAGGAAACTGTAATTTTTTGAATGTGAAAGACAAATCAGTAGGTATTATTGGAATACGCGGAATCAGCACATCTCCTGTATATTTTCCGTTAATTATTGTCACATTCGGCATAATTTTTTTCAAGTAAATTCTGGTTCCACGACTCAACTTTGGCGTGTTAAGATTCCGAAGCAGCATTATTAGTGAGCCAATTTTCAATGTCAGTTTGTGCGGTGGCATTTCAAAATTCGACTGGATAATTAACAGCTTGATCCTCTTCTGTAACTGTATCAATAGATTTTTACTCTGTAATCGCACCAACAATTTTCAATTGAATCTTATTATTGATTCGGTAGACGTTATCATCCGCCTCAGTGTTTTCTTCTCCCATAAAATAAATCTGTAAAAATTTTGATTGTTTATTATTTGTAGGAAGTAAAAATCCAATCCTATGATAAACTTGACCTTGGATTGTAAAAGTTGGTGAATACCCAGGCATAACTACCTCTTTATCTACACCAAATGATGTCATTTGAAAGCAGGAGTTATATTTTCTTATTCTGTTTAAAAAACGCTGGCATTCATTGCTATCATATAGAAGTAAAGATTTGAGCGGTTCTTCTGGCTCACCAAGTGTTGGAATTAAAACTTTTCCACCAGAACAACACACATACCCGGAGTTTCTTCCTTCCATTTGAGTGCTTCACAGTGTAAACACGTTTTATCCATTCTGCCTATGAGAACTAATTGATGATTAATATAATTAATAAATGGGCCATAAAAAAAAGCGGGATCGTAGAAACACCTGCCATGTGGAATTGAAACTTTTCCACCAGAACAACACATACCCGGAGTTTCTTTCTTCCACCTGAGTGCTTCACAATGTATACACTTTTTATCCATTCTGCCTATGAGAACTAATTGATGATTAATATAATCAATAAATGGGTCATAAAAAAAAGCGGGATCGTTGAAAATTTGCCATGTAGTTCTCGTAAACGCATGTTTTCTTTCTGACTGCCGTTCAGCATTTGAAACACGTCGTCTTTCTGATTCTTCAGGTGTCTCTGCAGCTATCGATGACGCACGATGCTCAGTATTTAAAGCTCGACGTGCCTGAGTCTGTTCCAAGGTCACGGCAGCCCTTTCAATTACGTAACACTCAGCATCTAAAGCTTGACGTGCCTCAGTCTGTTCCAAGGTCTCGAAAGCCCTTTGAGCTGCATGACGTTCAGCGTCTAAAGCTTGCCGTGCCTGACTCTCTGACTCTGTTCTAAGGTCTCGGAAACCCTTTGAGAGGAGTGACGCTCGGCATCTAAAATCTGTCTGATCTGTGTCTGCTCTTGAGATTCTTCAGTTCTAGCTACTTTCGCAGCTCGAACTCTGTTAGAGTTACGCGCTAGATCAGATTTACATCTGCGAGGCATACTGGCAGTAAAAATAATGAGTAAGTAATAAGTACTTAGATATTTACTTACATAATCAGAACAAAGATTTTTTTTTTTTTTTAAATCAAAATATAATATGTTTACGTAAACGGAGATATTATATTTGTTTTTTCTTTTCTTTTTAAAAACCGTGAAATCTATATCCCATATAAACTCTGCCACCCCATTATCGCCTCCTAGGGGTTGAAATTACAAAAATGGCTATTTAGGTGTCTAAAATAACTTATATACTTGCCGAATGTGATTTAAGAGACAATAATTAACAGAAAATATAAAGGAGAAGATGTGCCGATTCCGCGGTTTCCAATAATACCTACTGAATTGCCTTTCACATTCAAAACATTACAGTTTCCTGTGCGTCGTCTTGCATTTCTGATAACAATCAACAAAGCTCAAGGGCAGTCGCTTAGAAAATCCAGGTTTTTCGTATGGTCAACTATATGTTGTTTGCTCTAGATTATGAAATTGCGTTACGCTAAATGTTAGTATTAATTTGATATATTTAAAGTTAATTCGGTTATATGGCGCGTAAAATATATTGTTCGTTCGCGTTAATTAGTAATAAAAAAAAATTATGTAATGTGTCGCAAATCTGTAATAATAATAGAAATAGCAATAATTAAATAATATAAATATTAGTAATCTTTCATTTTTACGTATTTTACGGTAAGGCTTTATCGATTTTTCATTGTGATATATAGGCCACCCATTTGAAATAAATACATTGCGAATAGTAAATGAATATACACTGGCAGGACAGCGTCTGAAAAACGTTGTTTAAAAAAATATTTTGAATGAAAATTTTACTACTATAAATGTAAATAAACAAAAATAATTACATAAAAGTAAATAATAAAGAAAAAAAAATAGAAGTAAATACCGTTTTATCATTATTATTTTTTTAAGTTCAGTAATGTTATATACTTCCACACAAACTACCCATGTTCCGTGAGAACAGTTATTTAATTAAATTTATAATGAAGGAACTAAAAGTACGGGCTTTAAAGTCGGAGTTGACGCAGGGAAGATACAGGATAGCGGTGTAAAGAGGAAAGGAAAAAAACTAGGAAAGGGCAGAATAGAAAGAACGTTGGTTGGAAAAAAGAGATTTTTACAGGAGTCCGACCAAAATTTTCAATGTCGTTCGTTTGATGGTGAAGGTACATTTTTGATAGGGTGTTTTTCGAAAGAAACACTTTGAGAACCGCACTATCACGTAATCGATTATTAACTCTTTCATTTGCCCGAAATGCGCAACGGAGAAAATCAATTTAAAAGTTATAGGAATGTAAAAGATTGAAGGTAATCGAAATCGTGAGAAGAGCGAGGAAATGGAGCTCTAATTGATTGTAAAACACTTTTGGCATCAGAGATAATTAGGAATTTATTATATAACTGCGTAAAGGGAGCTCGAGATTTGTTATATTATGGCAGCCACGTTGTTGTTAAAGTAACAATTGTGTTATATTATGGCAGCCACGTTGTTGTTAAAGTAACAATTGTGTTATGTTATGGCAGCCACGTTGTGAAAGCAACAACTGTCAAATTCGCTGTGAATTATTCCGCAATGTATGGCAAATCACCATGGAAGGTTTTTGTGCAAATCATCAAATTTTATTTTCAAAATCAGCACTTCGTTCGAAATATGATTCTGCGAATTATGCGTAATTTTTATCCTATTCGACGTTTGGAGACCAATCTCGAGTCAACTCGTCCGATAACAAGCCATCCATACGTTAACGCAAGGTTGAAAACGTATAGCTGCTGTGCGTGAGATTGTACGGGAAAACCCGTGACGGACAATTTTTCGTCACTCACAAAAATTTGGCCTTTTCGTGACTTCAACTTGGTGAATTTTGCGTCGGGACTAGTTGATAGGTCATGACGCTCTCGTGTCCTGGAATCTACGCGAAGTTAATACGATTCGAAGCCTTAAAGAAGGGGACGTAAGACCTTACACTAAATTATATTTTAGGCCAATAAATTCTTCTCCGTAAATTATTACGATTCGATACGATTCTTTTTTTTTTTGTTTTTTTGTTTGTAATCGTTAAATATTGGACAATATTTGAGAACAAAAAAAAAAAAACAAGTGAACGTAGTAATTTAATTTTAAAGACTAGAGAACGAAGAAAATTAGCGATTAGCGAGTATTATTGTAATACAGCAAATTAACTTACAAGACATTTTTTTCGTCAATTTTATATAGTCCGAGATCCATCTTAATCGGTTCATTCTGTTTTATTTTTTGACGACAGTTTTCTAATACTTTTTTAATGTAACCATCTGCGACAGCGTCTTTTATCGAACTAAAAATGCCTAATTCTTCCCAGCGTGGTGCTAGTTAATGCGAAATATGATCAGAAAAAATTATTCCTTCATTTAGTTGCAACATATTTAATTATTTATGAATTGCTAGCTGTTGCACGTGACTTTGTTCGCATACATAAAATGCCCGTTTAAATATTGTGCCGCTAATTCAATATTGTAAAGTTGTTTTTTTGGGATGGTAAATTCGGGTGTCTTCTTTGAATACTTCTTAGAATCAATTGATCGTTTCTGAAGGTCGCCCATTTACTTTCACAAGTGCAATCATATATTCTTTATTACTTTTTTACCATTACATGTTCCTTTTTATTTATTCCATAAACAGTTCGTCTACTATGACCGGTTTTCCATAAGCTTTTAACGTGAATAATTTTCATTTTTGCTTTTTTGTTTTATTTACATGGAGAAATATTTACATATTTCAAGTAGCCTTGCCACTGGAAATTCAATTAAACATTAATTATATTAGCATAGTAATTACTAACTGTTACACGCAAATCGCAAGAATTTTTAGTTATTTTTTAATAAACTCGAAACACCTTTTATTTATAATAAAATTAACACTGTTCGCCTCCATTTTATATATATATATATATATATATATATATATACGATGAATCGCGACCTAAAACTTCCACCGCAAGAAAACTATATGAAATCTGTACAATAGTTTTCGAGATTAGCGTGAACTGACAGACACAGACTCTCATTTTTCGACTTCCACCTGTATATGTATGTATTAACTGTTGCCCACCACCTCTGCGCTCGTATATTAATATCCGAACCAAAAATTAATACAAATTAAAAGGTAAAACACTTCATCCGCTACTTACGTGTATTATAGTAATCGTTTTAATTGTATTTCAACGTTTCATTTATTTTATCGAATCTCACTTTTTATACAAATCTTTATAGACGGCTGAATTACACCGAAAAAGTATAAGTTGTGTACACTACAAAACCTTCTTTAAGGATCGGTATATCGATCGATGAAACTCGGAAGAAAATTGGTTCAACAGTTCCTGACATTAGCATGTATAGAAAATAGACAGACAGACGTGAGTAACGACTGACTTTCACGTTTAAAATTGGCTATTTTGAAAATAAAGCAAAAGTGACTACACCAAATAAGAGTTGAAAGTAAAGATGATTCTTGTCGTTTATAATATTAATAGATTTAATTTAAAAAAAGAAAAGAGTCGGTAGTGATATAATCAGACGTATCATCGGCAATCACACGCTAGCTAACACTAAAGTCTACGACTTGTATGCAGTATTAATAATTCACACTGATCGGCTTGTTGTAAGTTAACCTAGACCATCTGGGATTATTCTCACACATAGTTTCTATCTACTGAGAATAGTTTCCAAATAATTTTACAGCAGATCTTTCAATTTAGTTAGCTGAACAGTTTAAATCTGGCTACGAAGATAGAAGCGTTTTGATGTTGTCATGAGCCTACAGTGAGTAACGTGAATAAAATATTGATTTTGTGTTTGGAATTCTGGCTTTACTATGCTGTGGGAAATGAAAAACATAGATTAAATTTTATATTCCTTATTTTATTTATTATCGATCAACACACAGCATAGTATTTCGTATATAATTCTCTCGTAATGTTCGAACCGAGTAAAGTAACATAGCTGATATTAAATGGTTCGAACGGTTGGGAAGTTGGAATATAATTCCGATGCCGTACCAACACAATTATAATAACGTAAAATTAACTAAGGCTAGACGCGGATACACTGCCCGTCTAAAGCGACGTAATTTTGCCAAAAATTACGCGTGTGATAAGCATGATGTGTCGTTGCGACTGGTCGGGCAGTACCGACAGCTGATCGACTACCTGGGTTTTCGCGAGTCTTTCGTTCGTTCGTCAATTAGTTAGTATCCGTTTTGCTCTAAAAGAGTTATCGTAATTGAAGCGTTGCATGGTCAGCGGACCCGCATCAATTTTTAAATTAAATTTATTGTCCGTCGACATAATAATTAATACGTGTGAAGAATTTTTAATATTTTTATATTTGCGTTGTTTATCTGTTAAATGTGTCGATTACCTGCTTTTGTTCCGAAGTACTGTAGTCACCGACGCGTGGTCTAATTGTGTGTGAATATATGTTTTTATTAATAATTTGAAGTTATTCGCGTCTATTACGTGACACATAACTCGAGCCTCCAGGCGTGGTTGATAGTTCGGAGGACACGGCAACCCGAGCCGCTGTGTGATAGCTATTTGTTTAGCTTGGGTGGTTTCTCCGTCTTTTTTCTTGATCTTGGAGAAGCCAGAGTCACGTGACATCAGAATTGAGCATACGATAATGTGTAGGTCAGTTGGTGAGCTAATTTGTTCGCGAAGTGAATAATTTAAACCGTTGTAGCTAAAAAAAAAAAAAATGTAGGTCATAAATGGGCATGTTATTTCGGAACAGAAAGGGTGTCCATTCAGAGGGGCAATTTTCTTAACGAGGAAACTGTGGGCAGAGACCTGTCTCGAACCGTAACAGATGCATTTTCGCTGCATTTCATTTCGTCTGGAATTTGTCATAGTGTCATGTGAGACTTGTTCTACAGAGAGAGAAACGTGGCAGTCAAAAATAGCATAGTGGATGGAATTTTGCAACACTATAATATGGCTTACCATATTCAACACCGCGAACCTGATTTATCTTAACCTCGAACGCTAATATAAACCTGAACTCAAGAAAACGTCGCAGAGTATAGTCCTTTTCAAAGAGCTAAAGTGGAACATTTAAGCGCACAATCGTCATCCGTGGCTTAGAACAGTCAGTCTATAGGGCAAACACATAAGGAATTAGTATGGAATAAAAAAGTTTATCGCACGGCTGGCATTCGTTCAACAGAAAACTGGAATACAGAACGAAATCTCAGTCATTATGGAACTTTAGTAATTCCACTGTTCAAATAAATCATCGCTGAGCATAGAAAACCTAATTTGTAACAAAGTGAATAAGTAATAAAGCCTACGCTTGGTTCATCATAAAACCGAGATCCGGTGTAGGCTTAAAGACATCACCTTCCCACGCTATCGACCAACGCCGCCGTACCAATGTTATACCCGAGCGAACTGAAGAAATACGCAAAATCCGAAATAATGTCCGATTGGGAGATTGAGTGGAACAGCAGCCATCCGAACAAACTACTGACAATCAAACGGACGATTACTGACTGGATTGACGTTAATCGACCTTGAACAGAATCTATCTAGGTCATACTCTAACCACCCATGCATACCTGCTGGACCATCAGGAGCCTCCAGCCTGCACTCAATGCAACTGCCAGAGCACAGTCAAACACATCATCACTAAATACCACATCTGCATTGCTGAACGCCAACGGTCCACACTTACAGACGATCACTTCGCGAATTTAAATATAAACAGTTTACACAGATTAATTAAATATTCATTAACACTACAAACCTTAAAATGTAAATAACCTCATCCGAGGTGATAGCATCAGGCAATATGTACCTCGTTAATAAAATAAATAAATAAATAAATTAAGACGCAATTAAAACAGAATTAATCGAGCAGTTGTGATTGCAATCAGCTTTGTTAGATAACACGCAACAGAGTCATAAATGTGTCACAGCAGTTGTGAATGACACACAAAAGTTTTTTGTTTTCATTTAAAATTAAATTTAAATTCGTTTAATTTTATACAAATATCGATAATTTGCCTTTTGTCTGATGAAAACTTTGGCAAAGTCCGTTAGACTAACTAGTTCTCTAAAAAAATAAAATAAATTGAAACAAACTCTTTTACACACAAAATATATTCACAATAACTTTATAAAAATTATAAAAATAGCCGACTAGTTTTGGATAACAACTATCCATAAACATGGCTTATTAACTTTTAATAACATAAAGTGAAAATAAAAATCAAAACATAAAAGTGGTTGAAGATAATTTTTGAAAGTGGATGCGCGCGAATCTTTTAAACGTTGATCGTTTTAGTCGAACTAGTCGAACTTCACTTGCGCCTAATTGTTTCGGTAAAATAAATATAAAAGGAGCAATAATATAATTCAATACGGAGATGTATTGGAATATTCAAAACAAAGCATATTCTTCAAACAGCTCGGACTTTTACCTATTTGATCAGTGTATTTTTATTATGTATGATAAATACATATCTTTTTTTCTTCGTTTTTATTTTAATGAAAAGTCTGAATTCGTGAAGTCCATTGTTTATCATTTGAATTATGTTTTAACTTTATTTAAGGTTTCCAACAGCGGGAAGAATCAGCTGGAATCATAAGATGAGTCTCTCTTGAAGATGAAAAAAAAAAAAGTAAGTGCAACATCGGGTATGAAATAGTTCTGTGACAAAGAGTAATAATCAAATAAGATCAATAGATGAGACCGGTCACACATATGCATATATTGTTGAACAGCGGCTTGCAGTTCTATCAGAAGCTTTTATATTTTGGCATCTCCGATTTCTAACGCAATTTTTCATTATTTCATTACATGCATCTATAATTTGATTTTGAATATTCCAGCTTATATACGTTGCATTTTTACCGCATTTTTTGACATGTTCTTTCAATACGACATCACCAGCATTGATTCGTGACCTCAATAACGCTCTAAAAGTTCCTTCGTTTTCTTTAGGCGGATTTTCTAAATCAAAATCTCCATAATCTCGATGGCCACGCAATGGGAGGAGTCCCCGTCTTCCACATAGAATGATTGTATCTATAATAGGTTTGATTCTACGTCGATTTTCTTCAGCTTGAATTTTCTTAGTCGTATCAACTAATTTCAATCGACATTAACTTTCCCGTTATCATATTTTTGAAATTACTCGCGCGTAAACAAGCAGTTTTATGATAGTCGAGATTTTCGTGAAAATTAAATCTTTCGGGAGCCTTTTACTCTAATTATATTGAAACCAACCTTTACCAAAAAATTCGATTTTTGCGTACCTGCGTGACCAATTATTGACCTAGTAAATAGTACACAATTCAAACAGAAACAGCTATCTTTGATTGTTGAGTAGGTCAACCGTCGATATTTCAAAAACCAAGTGTACCGAGTACGTCGTTTGCGTCTTTGTGCTTTTGCTCATTTTTGAAAGGAAACATAAAATCTACGGAATGCTTCCCCATACATTTGTCAAGGCATCGAATTTTCTTGATCGGTCAAACTTCGTTTTACAAACAGAGATATCCATAGGATTAGTACTTACAGTTGGTGCTGCTGCTATTGCTATAGATTCCGTCGAAGACATTGATGTACAGCCCGCTGCATATTTTGTACCTGTTTCATGTGTTGTAAATCATTTTGATGCTGGGGCTGAGTATCCGTATCTTAATTGTTTATCAACAGATGTACCACTATTATAGGTATCACTAGCTTTGGCTTTTTTTGGTTGGAAAAAATTATCCAAGGTACCTTTACCTTTAGTTTTTCGGTCCATGTTTTATATCACATTCGAAAAAAGAAAAAAATTAAACAATTCGCTATAGGTAACAAAAGCACATAACCGATCAAACTGGACAAGAGTTGATGATGCAACTATGACGTAATAAATGCAAGATTAAACTGATAAATGTTATGCAGATCCAGGTTCACACGGTTCAGCGATAGAAGCTAAAGTATGACAGAGAAGAATAAGCCGTCTGTCCTTTTCTGCGTTTCATAAGGAATGAATATCTGAGCAGAAATGTGTCGCATCAGCTAAAAAATGAGAAAACATCGGAATTCGAATGAAACGTTCTTGTCATTTCTTCCATGTGTACACAGCTATTTAGCAATTTCCTTCTCTGTTTATTTTTCTTTTTCTATTTACTCACCATTTCACTCTGTTGCAATTTACTACTACATGCGCAATCCATGCAGCTTCGGCCTTCTCTAAGCAACTGACATGACGTAATTTAACCCAGCACTGGTAATGGTGCGTCAACAAACAGCGCAAACTAGTGTTAGTGTTGAGTGTAAAATATCCGATCCATTTGGGTCTGCTGGATACTATCCGGGATGCAGTTTCCGAACCTGCGATTCAGTTCCAGGTCCGTATCCGAAGAAATAACGAACTTCCCATCACTACTATATACAACCCAACGCGCTAAACGTAAAACAAAATTATTTCATATTTCTACATCGAATTCATTTCTTTTTTCTGTACTATTCCGCATGACGCTACGAAACTAATTTTGAAAAAAATTTCGAAGATTTTTTGGGGGGAGCAATGGGCCCGTGGCATCCCCTTGAGTGCGCCAATGAGTCGACGGTAAAGTGAAAAACCGGACGTAAAAGATAAAGCATGCGTAATTTTCATTCAACACTTCATGTATTCGTTCACCAATTACTTTAAAACTAGTAATATCATTAATCATTAATTATGTTCATTTGAATTAATGACTAACATAAACAGAAAATACTTTAAATTTAAATAAATATCTTGACATGTTTTCCGGAAACGTACTATCAAAGTTAAAACACGTTGGTATTGTTATACGAACGATGGAGAATAAAGCACAGTTAAAAATATATAGAACAAAATAATTTAAATAAAGCATATAATTATAATGTGGTGTTGAGTTGCACGCGAATGCAAATCTTTTTCAAATCTTTCTACGCCTCCTCGTTCTATTTTCAAAACTGTGTACCACGGTCTTCCGCAGAGTTCCTGTTAATGTCCTGCATTTTTCAATATATAAATTCCTAATATAGCCTCTCTTCCCTTAGGGCCGTCTTCCCTTTTCTTTGCTGATGATATACTTCTATATTCCCGCTTCTCACGATCTCACCTCTGCAAACGAAGAGATGAATAATTCCTTGTCAAGATTAAATAGTCCACTCTCAGACTTACACCTTATTATTTCACCGTCTAAATCCGCTTGTATTAATTTTACTTATCGACCTTTTAACTCTTCTTTAGTAAATCCTTTTGTAAATAACATTCCTATTCCCTTAATTAATAATTTTTGTTATCTTGGTCTGTTCCTAAATAGTCGCCTCTCGTTTTCGAGTACGTTAACTATCTTCACAAGTTGGTTCTTAAAATACTAAATCTCTTTAAATCTATTTTATCAACAAAATGGGGAGGAGATCCTAGTACCTTAATTGTCTCTTATAAATCTATAGTTCGTTCCGAACTAGATCATTGTTCGCTCATCTATGATAACTTCTCCAGATCTCTCCTTTGTAAACTGGACCGGGTCCAGAATTGCTTCCTTCGTTTGTGTCTAGGAACCCTTGAATGTAATGTTCCCCATTTACCAATTGATAGATCTTACTTCGAATTTGTTCTTCGAAACTTATTTCGTCCTACTCGCCCGTACTTTAGAATTGGCGATTCACTTCTAAAAAAAATCCCCTTCTTTCTCATATCTGAAATCGACTTGCCGAATTTCTTCCACAAATTATAACCTACAACAAACTTCCTTACTTTACCTTTCATTTTACAGATTTTCTCTTTCCTCCTAATTTATCTTTGTTGTCCCCTTACTCTAAATCCCTTCCACAACTCAATTAAGATTTTTTTAATACTATTAACTCTCTACTTCCTTTACGGACAGATCGAAGGGTATCCTTCCTATATTCTCTTCACAACTACTTTGAAAGTTATAGACTTCCTCCAACCTGTTCTATTTTCTTTACAGAGTCTGTTGCGATATTAAGCGCCATTCTTTACATATCCTTAGTACGAAACAATAATAAATTTCTAATCATCTCTGATTCTAAAAGTGTTTTACAAACTATCTCATCTGTTTTTCCTCATCCGTCTTGTGATCCTATCATTCTTCGTATTCGTTCGATTATCCATAACCTTTTTCAAACTTACCACATCCAGATTGAGTTCCTTTGGATTCCAGGCCATGTTGGTATAGAAGGAAATGAAAGAGTTGATCAGTTGTCTCAAGGTGCAGCTGTTAATGGACTCTACCCCATTAATAAGTTCATTGCTAATAATTTACTTGCATTGTCTAAAAAATTCCATTATAGGTTTTGGTCAGATTCATACCCTTCTTCCTTTTCTAACTAATTTTTTCATTTTCATCTTTCTATTCAGCCGTATCTTCCAGTTAATCCTGGATTTGATAAGTTTTCATCTTTGCAGCGCTACATTATTTCCTCTTTATGTCGGTTACGCTTTGATTATAGCTTGCTTCCTTCATCTACATAGCGAGTTTCACTTTCAGACTCTTCTTATTATCCGCTACATCCTCCAAATAATATCCACGAATGTAATTCTAACCACATCCTTTTCGAATGTTTCGCTCTGTTGTCTGAACGTTTCCTTCTTAACTCTCAACTTCTGAGACTTAATATTTGAGCTCCTTGTAATGCTGCATCTGCTCTTTCATTTCCTTCGCTATCTGTTATCACTACCCTTGGTTCCTTTGTTGATGCTATAGCTGTAAGAATCTAAATGATTAATTCAGCGTTACTTTTCTTTCTTGTCGAACACGAGTCTTTGTTAGCGGGGAAAAAAAAAGGTAACATGACTAGTGTAAGATATAAAAATAAAACCATGGCTGCATTAGAAAAGAGAAAGAGGTCGAATAATAGAAAAAAAAACAAAAAAAAAACGGAAATTGGAAACCTCTGCGATAGAAGTCGATTTTGTTTAATGATTATTTTTAACGTCGAAAATCATCTGCTTAACAAAATATAAAGAAAAACAACAGACCTCCCCACCGACGCGGATTTGAGAGACCCTACATCAGAACGAAAGGTACATTATGGATCCATCATTGCAGGCATGATTCAGCGGAATGAATGCAATTTTATTTGTAACGAGTTTACCGATAATTAGAGTTATTCACGTTTTAATGTTCTCACCTTTGTTTTTTTATTTATTTATTTTTTTATAACAGTCGTCTTGTAAATTTAAAGATCTATGCAAAATAACAAACATAATCTAATAATTTCCGGCTAATAAAGAAATATATTTATTGTTATAGTCTCGTGAAAACCTAAATAATATTTAATAATAAAACTCTATATTATTTCCGCTGCTTCTTTTACACCCCCGGTGAGCACATCACGGACGACGTCGAGGTTAAGAACCGCTGCTTTAACATATTAATTTAAATAAGCTATTTCCTGTTTATGTGAGTTAACTAAGCAAAATTAAAAATTACCTTTTTTCTTTAGTAAGCTTTCGCTTGTTTTTCTCAATGCGTCAAACCTTCGGTTTCGGCCATACTTTCAGTTTAATTTTAAAGATAGCTGGTCACATCACATAGTCTTTAAACGTACTAAAGATGTTCTATTTTCTGGAGGTACTTACTTTTGCAGCAGTTTGGATCTAGTAGTTCCAGGAACTTCGTTATCGTTTCCTTTTCATCTTGACTGCAATCATCACTGATTATTTTCGGTAAAGAAATAATGAATATTAAGAAAACTCCAGTTTCATCGATAACCCGCGCCAATGATTTATCGTCGTCATCTCTTTTTTGCTGTTTCGCGGCCTATTTTTCGAAAAAACTTATCTTTAATTTCATATCGAAAGTAAATTACCCGACAATTAAAACATTATCTAAAGTAATAAGTTTTCCCGAAATAAAATTCATAGGACTCCCTATGAAGTCAATGCTGATAATGTTTATACTCGTACACACATATGTATGAAAAGTTCCTGAACTAATTTAAATAAAAGCATATCGTACGAGATAAACGAATATTAAGTTGGAAGCCATACCTTGAAGATACGAAACGAAGGTGCTCAAAAGCTCTTAATCTGCTAAAAATGCTGCATGGTAAGTCGTGGGGATCTGACAGAAGCATGTACTCTTACGACTGTACGGAACTCATGTCAGATTAATAATGGATTACGGTACGATTGCATACACCAGGGGTGGCTAACCCACGGCCCGCGGGCCGCATGCGACCCCCCTTGAATCGAGATGGCCAAAGTAGCACTAGTAAAATAAATATTTTTTAATGATATCATTTTGTATTATTCCATTTATATTTATATATTTCTTATATTTCATTTTTAGTGTTGGATATTTCTTTGAAATGTGCGTTTAGTATCATTATTATTATATTATCTATGTTTACATGTAAGAATAATAGTAAACACAGTAATAATAACGGTCATTACGTTTCAATTTTTCACTATAAAAAAATGTCTATAGTGGGTCTAAATTTAATCTGGGGATATATGATTTTATATGCGGCCCGCGGAGTTATGATGCATTTCCAAAGTGGCCCGCAAGATCATTTGGGTTGGCCATGCCAGTGGCATACACCATAGCGGCGGAAAGTACACTTAAGAAGCTGAATGCAATTCAGAATAACGCACTCAGAATAAGCCGCGGGACATTCTGTACCAGTCCAGTTATTAGTTTGCATGTGGAGACTAACACGATGTCACTAAAACACCGGCGAATGTAATATTAGCACTGAAATATTATGCGAAACTCAGCGGAAACAGGTGCCATATAAATCATTACAAAACGTTCCATTCTAATCTATCGCAACAGAAACAAACCGTCCGGAGTTAGGTGTGTTGACTACTTCAGTTACCTACAAATAAATCGACTTACTGCCACTCCATCCGAACCTACAAATCCGTCCTGGGGTAATATTATACGGACTTCAACAGCACATGAAAAAGACTTATTAAATGTAAAAAAAAAAACAACAGATAATGATCTCAATCAAGGACGCCGCTCAAACCATATGGAAGAACCAACCGAATGACAAGTTATGGCAAATTAAAGTTATACTGGAACATTGGGAAACATCACACCTTACAAACAAGCGAGAAAAGATTGCATTAAGAAGAATCCGCATCGGCCACACAAAACTAACACACGGAGGACCCTTACTGCAAAATGAACCTCCACCGTCATGTGTGTTTTGTGGTACTCAAAGTCTGTCCATTGACCATGTCATCTCCGTATGTCCAATACTCAATTTTCATCCGCACACACAAGAAGAATTACTATGGCGCCTGATAACGATGAAGCTGCAGTCCTAAGTACTTTTAAATTCTTAAAAGCTATAAACGTATTCCAGAAGCTATGATTTTTGGTTTATGTATTGTAGAATTATTTGTAATTATTGTTTTTGATTTCTAAAGTGTGTAAATTTGTAGAAGTTATAACTTTCCGTTTAAATACTGTAAAATTATCTGTAACTATCTAAATTGTAATGTATAGTAGACGCAAATGGTCTAGAAGTCGAGCGTCTTTAAATAAATATATAATTTGAATTTGAATTTGAATTTGAATTTGAATTTGAATTTGAATTTATTGGCATCAGCCCTCCACGTACAGCCCTTCACTACGTATACATTCATTGCACCGTTCGTACAGTTGCTCAAAGGCTGTAGAAACAAATTTAACGAGTTGTTCATGCAGATACATTAATACATGAATATATCTTATGGGCAACTGCGTCTTTCCTTTATTGACTTGCACTCGACATAAAAATTTAATTTAGGTTATTTTTTTGAATAACCGTCATTAGACTAGCTTTATATTTTATGGGTGAGTGTAAAAGCCGACGTACGTGTTTATGATTTTTTCTGTACAGCAAGTGATTCTTTGGAAACGGATGATATACGTTATTTACATTTACATCGTTGACAGTATTTACAACATTATTAACATAATTTACATTATTAACATAATTTACATTATTTATATCATCGATATTAATTACGCTATTTGTACTATTTACAACATTCGACATTGGAGGTATGCGTTGTTATCAAACGATACTAAAGTAGAAGATATAGTGGCGCGTTTCAAGTGTATCGACGTGCCGTGAAAAGACGGCGTTAATGCACGTGGAATTGCGTGATGTAGAAATGGTTAGTTCATTCTTCAGTTCGAGTCCGAATTCTGCGCGCATAAATTCCATGAATGTGGCACCGACCCGTGCGACCCTCGTAAATCCAAGTTAACATTACCGCCGAGAACTTCGACCATTTCAGCGCCTTGTACGGAATCCAACTTAAACTGATCGACGTCTATGTTGCGGAAGAAGAGGCGCATAGCCTGAGGAAACTCGCGATCGACGAATTCACAATCCAAGAGCGCGGGACTCGATCATTGCGCTTTCTCCGCTGAAAGTAAGGGCTAACCATCACCGGTCTTTGTTAGTACTGATGAAAAGGTGACATCACCTTGTTGCATCACTTGCACGAGCGGGTAATAATGTAGCGGTTGTCAGATAATTTCGCAGTAGAAATTTTTAGTTGATCGTTTGTAAGTCTGTGTCTAGCAAACGGGCGGTAGTTGACGGAGGTCGCCGGTAAACACCATGTCCCTACCCGCGATCATGCATAAAATTTCTGCACTCGTCGACGAAAACGAAGCAAACATTTGCGAACGCTGTGCGAAACGCATTCAGTGATTCCACTTGGAGGCCCGTCATCTTTTGCGAGTTCTTGATAGTACAGCGAATCCGATATGTGTGTAAATAATACTTTTTTTTGCGTTTCCCTTGATAACAATTTATGGTACAAAAAGCGCGGGACACTTCGTGTGACATGTCGTGGAACAGACAAATTTTTGGAATGAACCCCAGCCATAAGATATATTCACGTCAAAATCACATTTTGTGGAATCATCTTAAGCTGCTCGGTGCAAGCTCGATGAATCGCCGGAATATCGTCGTAAAAGTTGCCTT
Source organism: Icerya purchasi (assembly GCA_039619475.1). Lineage (NCBI taxonomy): Eukaryota > Metazoa > Arthropoda > Insecta > Hemiptera > Monophlebidae > Icerya > Icerya purchasi. The sequence goes on along the minus strand of CM077116.1, from coordinate 340,220,078 downwards.
TTATTCTCATTTTGATTTTTGGGAACAGAACACAGTTTGCCCGGGGCCAAATCGGGTAAATAGGGCGGGTGCGACAAGACAATGATCTGATTTGTGGCTTAGTAAAGTGTCAAAGGTGTTGCCGTATGCGACGGCGCATTATCGTGCAACAGGGTCCAACTGCCTGGATCGTGATACTCGGGCCAGATTCGACAAATTTGACGTACTAAACGCTTCATTACCTCTAGATAGAATTTCGCATTCACAATTTGCCCGGTTGAAACAAATTCATGATAAATGAGGATAGTCGAAGAATGCGATGAGCATTGACTTCATTTTGAATTTTTGTTTGCCGAACTTTCGTGAGTCTTTGAGCTTTCGGGCTTAACCACGCCGGAGTATGTCGATTGGTGTAGTTGTTGCAGGTGATAGAACTTCATCACCGAATGCTTTTCGAATCATCGAAATAGTTTCTACGAAAGATTTATCGAGGTTAACACAGAACTTAATCGCACTTCGTTGTTCCATATCACGAGCTTGTACAATGGATTATGAACGCACAATACTTAACCATGTACTACTGGAGAACTATGAAATTGGCAGCGCTAGAATTTTATATATAGTCTCTTTAGACTTCGCACTACATGCTTCCTTGATTAAACGTGAGATCGCGCTACTTGTATCGATTGTAGAAGATTAGTTCGGGAATTTTTCAGACATACTGTGTACATACATACATATGTATATACAATTTTTTAATAGTATTTTGAAATATTGAACTAAAATCGAATTTATCACCAAATTAGGTAATTTTTTTAAATTTGTGCAGATATCGAGTTGTTAGTATCAAGACGAAAAAGTAAATAGCTCACTTTCTAATCTAAGAAGTCTTCATTTTGCAGCAAAAAATTTCTCGAATCGGTCGTAAGCACTTTTGACCAATTTTTCTCGGAGGAATTCAAAATTCTTACTCCGCGTTATGCGGTCGGTACCCTTTTATTTTCAACTCCACTATTAACCGTATCAAAAACCCAGTTGTCATCTAATTCTCTTTTACCACCGACCCAAAAATAAACGTAGAAAAATCAAGAAAAAAAAAAGGAAGAGAAATTCTACCAAATTGTTTGTCGAGTTTGCGCGAACGAAAAAATTACAAAAGAGGGTTCTTTTTTCCCCGTTTTTGCCCCAGTATCCCGCGTTGAAACACAATTATAATAAAAAAATGGTTTATTGAAATTTATTTTACTTTTTCCCCTCCCTAACACGATTATAATAAAAAGTGATTTATTAAAATTTAATCCGAATAAAAGTAAAATTAAAAAAGTTAAGCTGCAACACATTTTATCATACGTTCATGTCACATTGTTTTATGGAGCATTGTAAATAGCAACTTTCTTTCGATGTGCGATAAATAATTATTTGAACCGAAAAAATCGCTAAAGTGATTCCGTGCGTCTGCGAATGAATTACTTTTCCTCCTCGCATCAAATCTCCGACACTGAAAATGTTCCTGTAAGAGTTTGATTCTATAATATCGCACAAGTCACATTTTAGGTACTTTTTAATCTTCTGAAATGAACTTGTAAACAATGCTATAAATTCTTAGTCAAAATATCTTTACTTCGTAATCTCTGGGTAGTTCTAAATTTTCTAGAATCGAAAAGTTGTTTGATACTTCCTTTTGTGAAGCAACGAATAATTTTCTTTTCTTTCGTCCGTATGTTTCGCACTCCAGTCCAAAATTATTCTTTTATTAATTCGAAAAATAAAAATTTCGCTAATTTAACGTCATTAATATTCCGCTGATGTTCCCGGTCTGGTTAATTGGTCACAGCTCTGTTTCATTATCCTCACCTCCCCCGTTGTACGAAGGAGTAACTGGAAGACCACCGTATTGATTCCTCGTCTTAGTCTGTTTATCTCCCAGCCAATGTATAATTTGGATATGTAATACTGCTAAACAATCTGTTATTATTTTTTACGATTTTTTTCGTGATTTCTAAAAATTTTATAAACGAGCATTATTTCAGTGCGGGCTGTTCATGTGCTATTCTATTCCATCCTGGTTTCGTTTTATCTGAATGAAAGCCGACGAGAAGAACCTTTTGAACGCTTCCTATGCAAATTTATCCCTATAAAATAAATCTTAACTCGGTGTTTAGGATATGGTTAAATTTTAATGTTTTTTCAATGACTGGATTGCAGTTTTTCTATTAAAGTAACGGGCGGCGATTTTATATTTATCCGTTTATTCGATTTCTGTAACCCTCCAAATAAATGAATTTATTTTTTTAATTTTTTGCCACAAACAATACGGAGAAAATATTTATTTATATCGATATTTCGAATGATTCTATTCGGTGTATTCGTCGATTTCACTATGAAAGTACGATTCTCTAACAACATTGTCGATATTAAGCAAGACGGTACAAATAAAATACGCCGATACTTTTAGAAATACCTATTCGTCTTGCCTTACATTATCGTCGATATCATTGTTTCATTATTATTATTATTATTGTTGTTGTTGCTGTTGTCACTACTATTATCGTTAAGATTAGTAGCAGACTAAGTAGTGTTATTATTAAAACCAGTACTACCCAAATTCAATACCACCATCAATCGAATTGTGACTGACATTTATATAATTATTTATTTCACCGTTTTCACTACTACACATAATACTACATGTAAGGTAGTATATGGCTTCCGCTAAAGTAATAGATTATGTGTATAAGCGTAAATGTGTTTTGTACGTGAGGTTAAGAAAAGCAATCTAATTTAACAACTGAACGCTGCACGAAGAACAGCCGATATGAACTCGAATAGGGGGCCTTAAATATAATGCGGGTGCAATTTCTACACCCGATTATAGATGACCTATCGGCCTTATGCCTTCACAGAGATTTAATCTTTCCTTAGGTAGGCGATAAAACTAATGAAAAATTCAGTTAATAATGAGCGATTAACGCGTTTCATTATTTCGTAAAACCAAATAAATCGCTTTTAATATAGAAAGTGATACATAAACTTTGTGTAATAGCCGCTTTCGGTTATATATTTAATCTTTCTATAAAAAATTAGCTACACGGATAATTTGAGGAAGTAATAAAAAAAGCTCATATTGTACCGCAGCTATAAGTTAAGATTGTCGATTATTTCATAAGTTAAAACCAAAGAGGTTGCATAGCAGTAGCTATTTTAAAATCAAGGAGTGATTTTCTTTTAAACCGATAAGTTAAAGAAGTTAAACACGTGCGTATATTTAAAAAAATACAACCGATTTTTATTCGTTCTTTTTTTTTTTTTTTACGGAGCATCGACCAATATTTTTCAATAATTGGTGCTTAAATCCTCATCCATAGGAAATGAAGATAATGAAAGAAATACGAGATGGAACAACAGAAGGTACGGTAGAAATGAGATAATTATTCATAGGAAAAAAGCTACTTTGCATAATTAAGCTTCTAGAAAATAAATAAAATTCTCTTCGTCTTAGTATTCTAGTTATTTTTACAAAACCCTTCAATGAACATCTTGTTCCGTTTATATTTTAATTAAAGGGTATAGCCGGGTTTATATGGGAAATCTGCCCTTGCGGCTTTTTCGACTCGCACTTGGGGCGATCATTTTGGTGTCGAATAAAAAAAGTTTAGCTAAATTTTCAGCTCTTTATCGTAAACGACCTTCGAGTTTTTCAAAAAAACCTTTTTTTTTTCGGTTTTTATTTATTTTTTTTCATAGTAAAATTTAAAATTAATGAATGGTGTTTTTTTCCCTTATTCTTAGGAATAAAATGCATGAAAAAATATTACGGTCATAATTTTTAAACGAAAAGCCGATTTTTGGCGACAGAAATATGATTTAAATCTTTTTTTTTTCAGTGCTTTTCTGGAGAGTGTTACTCGCCAAATTTTTTCAGAACATGTCTTTTATACTCCTCTACAGTCAGGAATTTTTTCGAAATTTTTAAAGTGGCAGAACAATACGAAAAAAATTAAAAAGTAATTTTTTTCATAATTTTGCGTTTAAACAAATTTAAGTATTTTTTATTGGCAAAAAATTCATAAAAAATATTTTTTTAATGGAAATTAAGAATTACATTGCTAAAAACAAATTTTTCAACATTTTACTGCAAAGTGATTGCATGAAGACCTTTAGAAATTATATAAAATATAGGCTAGCGCACTACATTGCCATCTGCGGAGATTTTTTCCTTGTTAATAGTAAATTTAAATATTTTTTGTTGTATAAAAAATTTATAAAAAAAATTTTTTTTAACGAAGATACGATCTTACCAGAGAAAAAACAAAGAAACCCATAAATAACTAAGACATATCCTGCATAAAGTTATTAGAAGTGTAAAAAATGATTAAAGAGTTTTTAAATGAATATTATTCCATGCTAAATTGTACATAAAGACGATTATATAATATTTCCGTGCTATTGGGAATAATTTTTCAGTTTCGATCGAATAAAGACGAAAATTTCGATTATTAAAGCAATTTTATTATAATTTAGACACCGTTTAACATGATTATTTTAAATAACTGACATTAGGTATAATAATTTTCAACAATTTATGATGATGTTTTAAGTAAGGTTAGTTTTCGTCACTGTCTTCATTCAAAACGACATTGACTTTTTCATCAATAAACAGATGACTCAAGGAGTTACTTCAACAACGAGCGGACAACAACAACTCAGGCGAAAAGACTCGATCGCAAACGATTGACGAGCGGCTATCTTTCCTTTTTTGTTACACGGCGGTAAATAAAAACGACTGGCCATAGCCGAAAACAACTAAAAATTGTGTCTTTATAAGAAATAACATTAAAAGCGGAATTGATATACGGAATTGAAACAAATAAACAAAAATAAATAAAAATAAACAAAATAAACAAAAATAAATAAAATTAAACATTTTTTTTCGCCTGTGTAAATCTACTATTAACAAGGAAAAAATCTCCGCAGATGGCAATGTAGTGCGCTAGCCTATATTTTATATAATTTCTAAAGGTCTTCATGCAATCACTTTGCAGTAAAATGTTGAAAAATTTGTTTTTAGCAATGTAATTCTTAATTTCCATTAAAAAAATATTTTTTATGAATTTTTTGCCAATAAAAAATACTTAAATTTGTTTAAACGCAAAATTATGAAAAAAATTACTTTTTAATTTTTTTCGTATTGTTCTGCCACTTTAAAAATTTCGAAAAAATTCCTGACTGTAGAGGAGTATAAAAGACATGTTCTGAAAAAATTTGGCGAGTAACACTCTCCAGAAAAGCACTGAAAAAAAAAAGATTTAAATCATATTTCTGTCGCCAAAAATCGGCTTTTCGTTTAAAAATTATGACCGTAATATTTTTTCATGCATTTTATTCCTAAGAATAAGGGAAAAAAACACCATTCATTAATTTTAAATTTTACTATGAAAAAAAATAAATAAAAACCGAAAAAAAAAAGGTTTTTTTGAAAAACTCGAAGGTCGTTTACGATAAAGAGCTGAAAATTTAGCTAAACTTTTTTTATTCGACACCAAAATGATCGCCCCAAGTGCGAGTCGAAAAAGCCGCAAGGGCAGATTTCCGGTATAAACCCGGCTATAACCTTTAAAAGAATTCGAATTTTTTCCCTTCAAATTTCATTGCATTCAATTATTTTATCGGATTCCTCGAGAAGACGACAATAAATAATAATTGCAAAGTTTTTAATGCAACTTACCATTATATTCTTTGATCAGAGTAAATTTGCACTTATAATTTAGAGAAATGAAATGAAATAACTCTTACATCGAATTCAACTTAAATGAAATCATTTTACTCGCAGCCAGATATATACGCTTATATTATCAGAACACGTGCTTTCGTTTTTTGTCTATCGATGAATACATGAACATAATCTTACAGCAGACTCGTTAGTTTACCGCTGCCTAGAAACAATACAATACGATTTGTATAAATTAACGTGTAATTGGTTAGTTAATTTAATAACAATAAAATATTTCGGTAGAGATCTTTGCGATATTGTGATCAATTTTTATGTTACTGTTATCGAATTTAATTTTTCTTTTACGAAGTTTCCGGTTTTGTATGTCGTTTCCAGCAGAAAGATGTATGCTTTCTCTTTTTATTTTTTGCCGATTTTTTGTTTTCTTTTCAATAACGTATCCGAATTCTTTTCTCTCGGTGGTTTTCTGATAAAACCAAGGATTTTGAGCTCAGGAATGAGACGGAGAATGATCTACAGATAAAATAACAAGCTGCGAATAAGTCCATTCGGACAAAAGCGTCTGCTGGTAAAAAACAAAAAACTGGAGTAAACGATTACGGTAGTGACGAGCAATTAGATGATAGAATTTAGTTGGGGAAGATGGAAACTGACTATTTAAAATCCTACGGTGTTCACAATTCTTGCGATCCGAGACCATAGTTAAAAGCGAAGGGAATAAACCCTGATATAAAATTCAGTGGAGACGAAATAAAGCCATTATCGCTTTGCGAAAAGTTAACATGAAGACGGTCAGCGATATAGATTTTATACGGTGCGAACTAGTTAGCAATCGGCGGTTCGACAACAGGCGTCGGGAAATAAACGACTCTAGCCGTGCAGTTAGAGGATCCAGCTACTGTACGAAAATAAGACGATTTGAAAGGTATATCCAATTCAAATCAGCTTATTGATATCTGAAATGTCAAAAGTATTTTTGAAACAGATCAGTTTAACAATGTGGAAGTGGAGTTAAACCGATATGAAATCCAGGTAGGTGTGAATATGCGAAACACATCATAGACCATCGGGTCCTTCACATGATATATTGCTACAATAATGAAGAGTCTACTACAGACGGAGTACAGCAACGATTGTGTAAATAAAAGTTTTTAAATCATCTGGATATAAGCAAAAAAGTGATAGAATAATAAAAACAAGAATAAGTGTCGACATCGGATGAAAAAGTAGAGATTTTTTATAAACAATTGCAAGAAACAGTTAAGAAATGCTCATTGCAATTGTATATATTAATGTAAAGATTGAAAAATGTGACGATAACTATGATGTAAAATAGGTGATCGTAAAATACGGTTTCTTAGCTATACGTAATAAAAGAGGAGAATCGTTGCTCCACATTGTTATTGATAATCGGCTAGTAATACTAAACATTACGTTTCAACATTATGTAAGAGACTCGGCACGCAAAAATCTCCTAGGGATCTGTAAAGGAATTAGATCGCATTTCGATCCAAGAATGCTGGAAGTTATCGCGTAAGAATCGAATAGTACACTCAAGAACGGAATGTGAGTCCGACGTACCTTGCTGGTATAATGGATCTGAGAAGTGGATAAAAGTCATCAGTAAAACCACAAATTAGCTATAGGCTAACTGAGGTCAGCTGCATCAAGGATCGTCATTGCCATGTACATCGCTGATCTCCGAGATCGCGTATGAAGAAAAAAAATGGTTGGAAATAATAAAATTTTTACAAAAACCATCAAAAAACCACAAAAAAATATGCAGTAAAAGACCTAAATATGACATTGTACGGGCAACAAATAAATCAGAAGGAAAAAAAAAACGAGACAAACGTAAGCCATGATTACCTGTGGATTTAATTGAAGAGAGAAAAACGTTGAAACGTGCACACCGTTTGGAAAGGCGTGATAAAGACTAAACCGTGAACTAAAAAGAAACTGCGGAAAAAGTTCAAATGACTTCTTGAATAACGTTCGCGAAAAGACATAGTAATGCAGATAAAAATAAACAGCGCGATTTTTATAAAAAGGTGAAACTACTCTGTAGAGATTTCAAAGTTAGAAATTGGGCAGTGAAAGATAAACACAACCGTATAAAAACTGACCAAAATATTGACGCTGCTCGATCAGATTATATAATGATAAAACACGAAATAAAGTAAGTAATCGGTTAGACGAACCAAAACCAAAAATTCCGATGAATGAAGGGAAAATTCTATTAGGTACCTGAAAAATAATAAGGCTGTGAGAACTTACGAGATGCCTGCAGAAATAGTGAAGCAGATTGAAAAAAAAAAGGAATCGTCAGAATTCAATCTGCATGCAACGCCATGTGGGTGACTACTGGTTATTGACTAGAAGACCGGTTTCAGTCAATACACTAAAAGGAATAAAGTGAATCCCACACCTTTGGTAGAGTTTCAGGAATTGTGAAGTTAAAGTTCACAACTGCTAAGTATAACCAGGGACCGGTTCCTTGACATGCGTATGAGATACTACTGCGGATACTCGATAACCAAATTTTATAGTCCAAAAAGAGCAGTAAAGAGTAATTGGGCTTCACGAAAGGAACGGGTATTAAGTGTACTTAAAAATAAGGCAAACATAATGATAATATTATTAAAAAAAAAAAAAAAAATGATAATAGATGGGGGAAGCGCAGTATCACCTAATAAAAGCACATCCGCCGGTTATGAAAGAGTTGGAAGTTTTGTGCACTTATGATTGTTTCTGGTGGAGAAAAAAAGGTCAGAAAGAGAAATAAGACGACGAATACAAATTGCCCGAGGTACCATGGACAAGATCTGGGAAAATATTTCGTTGAGAAAACATGTGAAGGTTAAACATGTCCAAACGCTCGTATTTTCCATCGTATTATATCAACGAAAATTTGGACGCTAACTGATAATCGACAGTTTCGAATTGGAGAAGATTTTTTAGCAGTGGATAGACGAATAAATAAATCGGTGTACCGATAATGCACAAGTGTTATCAGTGCCAGTCCTAGTAAAAATAATGAAATATTTTGGTCGCATAAGGAGGAAACGGGAAGGAAGATTTTCATGGAAAGTACCAATGGGAAGATACCAGCAGGAAAATAGTAACACGATAGACAGGCACCGTTCGGAAAAAGGACGTGAGTGCCATTTTCAGAATAGGTCCGAGACGACTGGCGCAAAATGATAAAATCATTGGTAGATCAAGTGTTAATCACAATGTATTATGTGGGGCGACGATTGCCGAAAAAGAAGATTATCGGAATCCATTCGGTTATACTAAATGAATTAAGTAAAATTACAGATTTTAGTGTATTAGGAGGTGTAGAAAGGAAATAATGTTAAATGCTATTAACTCATAAAAATTACTAAATACAAAATTAAATCTAAAAATTTTAAATAAAATATTGTAGTATTGTAGCACGGTTGTCTAGTAGTTAATGTATTGCTCGTCTGCTATATCGGTGTAAGGTTTACCTCGCTTCAGACTTTAATCGCTTCAAAGTATAGTCTGTCTAATATGAGTTAGTGGTTCACTGTTTCGTTCAATACCGCAGAGCTCCTCAATTTGTACACTAAAGTTGTAAACAGCGCACGTACCTATTTTTTAAATTACACTAAATAATGCGTGTTTAAAAATGAACCTCCATTATACGATTATGATTATTGTTTTTGTCCTATTTTTTATCAACTATTTTTTCAAAATTATTCCATATTGAAATATTTCATATTCTGTTTGTCGTTAGTTTTTTATTGGGTTTTTAGCACAAAACGGACAAAATGGAAAAGGAAAAAAAGCAAATCTGTCAATCTTTACTCTTAAAACAATCGATGTTGCTTAATCTGTCCATTTTTATTTATGAAACTATTTTAATAGCCGCTGGAAGTAGTGTGTTACCATTGTGTTTCAGGTTAAACAGCGGAATATTACGTATATATATACACATATATATGTATATAAACATATGAACAAACGCACACACACACACACATATATATATATATTAATTACAACGTAATTCATAGGCTACCTCCCATTAGAAAAAATGTCCCAAAAAGAAATTTCCCTATTTCATGTAACGGTTATTGTATTTTATAGGATTTCTGTGATTATTATATTAAAAATGTCACAATTGTATGTAACGAAATATGTAACGAAAAGTGTAACGAAAAAATTTCTTAATTTTATATAATGAAAGTTAAATGTTGATATTGAATCGTTATCTCGTGTGCGTTCTCGGTAATCAGTTGTTTCGGCAGACCGGTGAGATCGCTTCATTGTTATCTATTTAGACAAATAATTTCGGTTTCTTCGCTGCCGCATTTAACTTTTACTTAGTAACCAATATCGTTTTATGTTACATTTCTTTTTTGCTTCTACATTTTAATAATTCAGTTCGTTTAAATTCACTTCGTTTTTTTTTTTTTTTTTTTTATTATTATTATTTATTTTCCTCTCTCTTTCTAACCCAGTTGATCGATGAGCTCGTCTAGTGGGGGCCGCCCAGCGGCCTCCTCCAAAGATTTAAAAGCGAAACCGAATGTTTCGCTAAACTTGATGGAGGTTGACGCTGTCGGCAAGCGCAAACCGTCCGGCCCTCTCTCGCCGTCCGCGGTTTTGCCAAGCAAGGATCTGCGGCTATCTCGACCCGATTCACCTAATCCTGCCACTTTAAATAATCCTAACAACAGTCCTAATACAGCTGTCGAGAATTATATTATCGATAATAATAGTAAAAACAATAATAATAATAATAATATTAATATTAATAATAATAATAGTAATGACAATAACAATAACAATAATGATAATAATAATATTAATAATAACATCAGTTATAATAGTAGTAACAATAACAATAATAACAGTAACACTAATAATAACAGCAACACTATTAACTCCGATCATATTCACGATACTTTTGAAAACACTTTTCCGTCCAAATACCCAGGACCATTCAAAGTTTTCGTTGAGAACACCTCTGACAATAAAAACATTGGAAATTTCCACCCGCTTGCGCTGGCCAGGCTCATCAGCAAAATTTCCACCTCCTTCTCCGACATTACCCCTCAGGGTAGAGGGCGTATCTCTGTTATCTTCCCCTCCATTTCCACCGCCAACGACTTTCTAAACAATCGCTCCTTCTTCAATTCTAACGACCTGAAAGCTTTCATTCCCCACAATACTCTATACAGAATTGGTGTTATTTCTGGAGTTCATCCTTCTTTCTCTGTTGAGGAAATTAAAGAAGGGCTTGTTACGTCTATCCCTATAGTATCTATTCGTCGCATCCTTCGCTCTTCCGATGGAACCAAAGTTCCCACCAGAAGTGTCGAATTAAAATTTGCCAAATCCTCTCTCACTGAGTTTGTATCCATTTACAAACTTCGTTTTACAGTGTCCCCAAGTATCCGTTCTCCCACTCAGTGCTCTAATTGTTTCCTTTTCGGGCATATTGCACGCTATTGCCGCAGCTCTCTTCCCTCATGTTCCCATTGTTCCTCTAAACATTCTTTCTCTGATTGTACAAATCTCCAGGAGCCTCCTTTTTGTCGCAACTGCAAAGGTAGTCACAGCGCTTCCGATCGAGCCTGTCCCGAATGGCAGCGGCAGAAGGACATAAAAAGAATCATGGCTTTCGAGAACATCTCCTTTCACGAAGCCGTTAAAATTAAATCCTCCAGTTCCGCCTCTCCAGCCTTCTCCTATGCTAATCGCGCCGCAGCCCCTATTTCCTCTCTAAACGTCTCCCCAAAAACTTCTAAATTCCCCTCTCTTCCACGTCCCAAATCCCCCACTTTCCACAAAACTTCCAAACCCAAATCCTACTCAAAGCCTTCTCCTCAATTTCCTTTCGTTCCATCCCTTTACTCTCATTTACCACTAAATGGTTGTGCACTGAATCGCAACGACTCCCCCCAATCCAACCTCCCCATATCTTCCAGTCCCTTACTAGTTCCTCCTATTCTTTCTCCTAATTCCTCTCTAAACGATTCTTCCTTTGTTGTCTCCCATATTTCCGCAGCTATCATGGAACTCCTTGCCTCCTTTAACATATCCTCCTCCTCCTCATTCCTTGATAATCTTTCAGCCTTCCTATCCAATCACGTTCATTTCAACTAGACCACCTCTTTCATCCTTTGTTCTTTCTTTCTCCTTTTTCACCATCTTCCAGCACCCCATTCTATACCTGTTACTCTTATTTCTCCTTTTTTCTTTTGCGTCCGTTTCGCCAAGGATAACTGTTCGCTCAGGAATCATCAACTCAAAACTTTCCTTAGTTCGAATTTTATTCCATTTTTCCTTCATGCTACATAGCTATATCATTATGGAAGGAAGCCTACAAACTGGTCGTCAACCCAGTTCGTGCAGGTATTTCTCCCGTCTCTGGTTTAACAATATGTCGGAAGGAAGCCTACAAACTGGTCATCAACCCAGTTCGTGCAGGTATTTCTCTCGTCTCTTTTTCAACACTATGTCGGAAGGAAGCCTACAAACTGGGCATCAACCCAGTTCGTGCAGGTATTTCTCCGGTTTATTTTTAATTACTGACGGTACCGCTAATGGTGAGGTATCTTCAATTTTGCCTGTATCCAATTTCGGACACGTCTTCTCTCTTCTACTCTTTTTTCCATTGTCAACTTCTCCTTTAAGTTGGAAGATCGTCTACAAGCGATCTCCTCTCATTTATTATACCCTTCCTACTACCCTTGCCCTCCTTTCTTTTACTTCAATTTCAGCTCTATCTTCTCCCGCTACTTTTTCTCATTCTTTTAATTCCTCTTCTCCTTTTAACTAGAATGTCGCGGTCTTACGCCTTAAACATCCTTCAATGGAATTGCCGCAGCTTACGAGCTAATAAACTAAGTGTAGAATGTCTATTAGACTTCTACAATATCCATGTAGCGCTGTTATCTGAAACTTGGCTTAAATCCTCCTCATCTCTTGATTTCAAAGGTTATTCTCTAGTTCGATCTGACCGTATGGATGGGTATGGTGGCGTTGCGATTTTAATTAGACACGATCTATCCTATCACACCCACAATATCTTCCTCCGCCCCTTCCCAACCACCCTAACATGATCCACATTTCACTTGAAAATCTTCTCCCGAATCCTTTACATATTGCTTGCGTGTACATCCCTCCCAACTCCAGCGTCTCTAGTCTTCCTTTGTCTTCATTTCTTTCATCCCTATCTGATCCATTTATTATTGGTGGAGACTGGAATGCGCACTCTCCTATGTGGGGCTGCACAGGGCGCAATCCTAACGGTGTGACCCTGGAAAATCTCATCCTGAACCATAATCTTTTTCTCCACAACGATCGTTCTCCTACTTTCTTGAAACATCCATCTTCTTCTAGTGCAATCGACCTCTCATTTTCATCTCCGAATCTTGGTCTTGTAAGCTCCTGGAGAACTCTCGACGGCACTTTTGGTAGTGATCATCTCCCCATTCTCCTAGCTCTCAACAACGCTCTTCCTTCTAAACCTTTCAGGCCCTTGCACGCTCCTCACTGGCTTCTCTCCAAAACAGATTGGACTAAATTCCGATCTTTGGTGGATTCCTCACTCCCCCTTATTCTGGATTTTCCCGACCCGTCATCCCAGTACAACTTCTTCATTCAATCTCTATATTCTGCTCTTTCTGCTTCCTCCCCTCCTTCTTCCTTTTCGCGCGGTCGTTCTTCCTCTTGTGCCTCCTCTCTTTGGTGGAATGAAGAGTGTAAAGTTGCCTTCCAAAGAAGCACCGCTACCTTCAAAGCCTTTCGTTCTTGTTCCTCAATATCCAACTTTTTAGCTCACAAAGAAGCCAACGCAAAGGCTCGGTACGTTTCAAAATCTGCCAAGAGGAACTCTTGGAAATCATTTTGTTCATCTTTCTCTAGAGATACGCCTCTCTCTAAGATATGGAAAATGGCAAAAGCGTTCAGATCTCCTCTTTCTGAGCGTCCCCACTTCTCTCATCCTTCTTTGCCTGAACTTCACTCTTTCTTGGACTCTATTGCTCCTCCGTATATCCCCACTTTCGAGGAATCGATCATTCCTTCGCTCCCAAATTCCTCAGAACCTCATTTCCTATCGTCCCCTTTCCGCTACGAGGAACTCTTGACCGTTCTTAACAAAACCTCTCCTTCTGCTCCTGGCTTGGACGGTCTTTCTTTCCCTATTCTTAAAAAACTCTCTCCTTCCTCGCTGCTCTCCCTTCTGAATATCTTCAACTCTTTCCTACTCTCTGGATTTACTCCTGAATCTTGGAATGACTTCATCGTCATTCCAATTCCAAAAAAAAATCAGTGTTCCTTCCGTCCTATCTCCCTAGCCTCATGTCTGCGCAAACTCTTTGAAGGTTTAATAAACAATCGTCTTGTTTGGTGGCTTGAGCATAATAATCTAGTTCCTTCTAATATGTTCGGTTTTCGCCCCGGGCTTGGCCCGGTAGATTGCATCAGTACCTTCCTTGCAGATATCTATAAATCATTCCTTTCTAAGAAATTTACTGTCGCTTCTTTTGTCGATGTCTGCTCTGCATTCGACAATGTGCATCTTCCTTCTCTGGGCTCCAAACTTCTCTCTCTTAATCTCCCACCGGTTTTTATCTCTCTTATACTCAACCTCTTTCAACATAGAACTCTTTATCTATCTTCTCCTTCTCTTTCCACCTCTAGATGCGTCTATCGTGGGCTTCCCCAGGGATCCTGCCTTAGCCCCACTCTTTTTAATATTAACTCTTTCGATATTGCTTTGCTTCCTATTCCCTCTTTCTCTCTCCTTTTTGCTGATGACATTTTAGTTTATTCCATCTCAGATGATCTGTCCTCTGCCACCAACGAGTTAAACCATTCATTGTCCCATCTTAGCAATGCTCTATCTACACTCCACCTCTCTCTTTCCCCTTCCAAGTCTTCCTGTATAATTTTTGCTCTCCGCCCCTTTAATCGTGCTTTTATAAACATCAACGTATCTGGTACACCTATTCCCACTGTTAATTCCATATGTTATCTAGGTATTTTCTTAAATAGTCGCCTTACATTTCATGAACATATTAATTATATCTATAATTCCTCGATCAAAAGACTTAATCTCCTCAAATCTTTATCACCGCTCAGATGGGGTGGAGACCCGTGCATTCTATTAATTCTATATAAATCGATTATTCGGTCCAAACTCGACTATTGTTCCTTCATTTATGGCAGTGCCTCCAAGTCTCTCCTTTCGAAACTTGACGCAATTCAGAATTCCTGCCTTCGCCTATGCATTGGTGCTTTAAGATTTTCTCCTATTCCTGCGATTCTATCCGAATCTTCCACTCAACCTCTTTCCATTCGTCGTTCACTCCTCGGTTATCGATTTTTAATAAAACGCCTCCCCATTTTGTCATCCAATATTATCCCTTCCTATCTTTATATCAAAAATCACTGGCGCTTGGCGCCTCATAGAATTCCGATTTTATCGCATATAGCTGCTCGTGTTTCCAATTTTTCTCCCTACGTTTCCTCTTATAACAGTCTTCCTTACTTTTCTTTCGACTTTAATAGCATATGGCACCCCATCAATTTCTCCTCTCTTCCAGTCCGAGCTAATTGTTCCTCTCACAATGTAGTCAACTTCGAATTCTTTCAGCTGCTGAACTCTTCTTTTCCTTCCCATGCCTTAATCTTCTCGGATGGCTCCAAGAGTGATGGGGGCGTGGGTGGTGCGTATACGTCTCCTACGTTCCTACACTCTGAGTCCTTCAGACTTCCTTCCTTCTGCTCTATCTTCTCGGCCGAGTCGATCTCAATTCTTCGTGCAATTCATTTCATATCCTCTACGAGTGGAGTTCACAAATTCCTGATTGTCTCTGATTCCAAAGGCGTTCTTCAAGCCATCTCCTCTCCTCCTTCTTATACTTCTGACGGTATCATCCTCTCTATCCGTTCTCTTGTCTCCTCTTTGTTCTCGTTCCGCTCCATTTCCATAGACTTTCTATGGGTCCCTAGTCATCCAATATTGAGGGAAATGACTCAGCTGACTCTTTAGCTCGCTCAGCCGCCCGCACTGGTCCTTTCCTCGACTCTTTCCCTTCCTCAGACATTCTTTCTCTATCACGCTCTAATCATTCCAGACTTTGGTCTGACATGTATCCATCTATATTCTCAAATCGCTTTTCTCAGTACCGTCTTATTCAACCGGTTCCTAGTTTCCTGCCTTGGTTTCAATCTATTCCTATCTGTCGTCGTTCCACTGTTGTTTCCTTAATTAGGCTTAGAATCAATCATTCTCTTCTCCCCTCTTCTCGCTTTCGATTCGCTTTGTCCCCTTCTCCTTTCTGCTCTCTTCACGCTTCTGAGCCTTCTTGTATTTGTGATTCAAATCACATCCTATTCGAATGTTCAGCACTCTCTAACGAACGCTCTATTCTTTACACCCAACTTCTAGTTTTGGGTCTTCCTACTCCCTTTAACGCTACCTATATTCTTTCCTTCCCATTGCCTTCAGTTATCCCATTGCTACTGTCCTTTGTCCTCTCCATTTCTGACCGCCTGGTTATTTAGTTATAACTGTTAATTTTTCATGTTGTTGGGTCAAGGCCGCTGGCGCGCCCAGGGTAGGGGAAAAAAAAAAAAAAAAAAAAAAATGTTAAGATAGGATTTTTGTGATTATGTTATTTCTTTTTGTGTTGATGCCAGTAAGAATTACGTTGTAAATTTTGATCATTTTATACAACGTATAGAAGAGAAAGAGACAGAAATGAAAGCAAGAGGAGTCCAGGGGCCAGACCCTTGCGAGGCCAAAATAGCCGAGTTTATATATACATATATTAATTACAACGTAATTCTTAGGCTACCCCCCATTAGAAAAAATGTCCCAATTTTATGTAACGTTTGTTATATTTTAATTTTTACCGACTTTAATGACATTTTTCGTTACAAAATCTGATAGGGGCCGGTCTAGAATTACGTTGTAATTAATATATTGTATTAATTGCAACGTGCTTCTTAGGCCGGCCTCTATCAGATTTTGTAATGAAAAATGTCTTAATTGTGTGTAATGAAAGTTAAATGTTGGGATAGGGTTTTTGTGATTATGTTATTTTTTTTTTGGCGATGCCGGTAAGAATTACGTTGTAAATTTTGATCATTTTATACAAAGTATAGAAGAGAAAGAGACAGAAATGTAAGCAAGAGGAGTCAAGGGACACAATCCCTTGGGAGGCCAAAATGGCCGAGCTTATATATATATATATGTATATACGTAATTACACACACTTTCATTTATTCTCATTGCACACACAAACACTACTCATCACACATTATACATATCTCGATGGAAGTGATATATCGCCTGATTTTATTCGTTTTCTTTTCTTATATATAACTACGAGGGCGGCATTACCCCTTCCACTGGTTTAAGTACACACAGTGATTATGTAGATAATGGTAACAGTGTATTTTCTACGGATTGTTCTTCTGATAACAATCCGATGGTAATTGATTTAAGTAACGATGATAATGTACGCATGGCCGATAATAGTAAAGATCGTAACTGTACTTACAATGATAACGCTAGTCGCAATAGTAGTAGTAAAAATGATAATAGCAATGAAAACATAATAAATTTAAATACGGCACATAATAACGTACCTAATATTGATAACATTAATTCTGGCGTTCAGCCTAACAACAGAGAAATAATCAATCTATACCCGATTAAGAATAATTATAATAATAATGACAGTTTCAAAATATTCGTAGAAAAACATTATTCAGGAACGGTTAGAGTTTCAATTAGCGCATTAAAAGTAGCGGAAATATTACGTAAACACAATATACTCCTATCTAGGGATATCATCGAAATTAAAAAAGTAGCCCGTAATCGGGTTATCATTCATTTATTTTCAGATTTCAAAGCCAATAATATCGTTTCTAGCGCCATCTTTTCATCAAACGGATATAATGCATTGTGATCAAAGAAGTGGATACTGACTATACTGAAATAGAATTATTAGAAATGATAGAATGTCATCCTTTTCAAATCAATAATATCAAACGCTTAAATAGACGCGTCATCTATAAAAATGAAGTCAAGTATGTAGTAAGTTCCTCCGTTCTTATTCATTTTGAAGGACAAGCCTTGCCATCTTACATTTACTTATGGACCGTAAAATTTGCATGTGAACTGTTTGTTCGTCGGATACGCCAGTGCTACAGATGTTTGAGATATGGCCATATTGCCAAACAGTGTAAAGGTAATGTCTCAGATGCGGTGATTCCGAGCAGTTCGAGTTCAACTCCAGTATGTATTTTTTGCGGAAGTCAGCATAAAGCTACAGACAGCTCTTGTCCGGAATGGAAACTACAAAGTTGCATCAATGAGGTAATGGCCTCACACAATCTTAATTTACAGGAGGCGGCGGAAAACTGAAGTGTCCAAACCTGGACCACATATACTTAAAAATAACACGAACAATACAAATAAAAAAGACTCTGACCAAATTACGATTAAAAACAATAATAGTAAAAACTTAAAACAGAATTTTAATAATAAAGGTAGCAATAAAAATGACAAAAATAATGCAACATAGCCACAAAAGTAATTCGGATGTATCCAAACAATTTATAGCTCTATGTTTGTTTTGTTTTTTTTCCTTTTTTTAATATATAGTATATACCTATTTTTATATACATGGATACTTTTATTTTTATTTCTTTCTTATGTTTCCCCGTATAAATAAAAGCAGGATTTTTTATGTTTAAACAAATTTAATTAAGTATTTTTTTTTCTTCTTCTTCCTTTCTTTCTCTTTTTTCCTTTCCTTATATGTATCATGCTTCGAGTGTTACAGTAGAACGCTAGAAGTATTCTCGCTAATAAGTGCGATTTAGAGTTATTTTTATTTCACCATGACATAGATATTATCTTATTGTCCGAAACATGGTTTACTGCCGATAACATTTTTAATAATTTTAGTTGTTACCGTGAAGATAGAGGAAATGGTTACGGTGGTGTTGCGGTTTTAGTTAAGAATTATCTAACTCACCGTAAAATCAATCTAAATCTTATAAGCCGTAATAACGACACAAAATCTAATGCTGTTGTGGTCTCGGTTAATATTAGGAGGTTTTCTGGGGTATTTATTTTATATTATTCTTCACTCAAGCACTCAATTGATCCTACACTGTTTGTTGAAGCTTTAGAAAATATGAACAATGTCCCCATCGTTTTAGGCGGGGATTTTAATGCTTTGAATAGATGCTGGGTTTGTAGTTGCAACGGCAGGAAGGGTTGGGCAGTAATGGATATCATCTCCAATTCCAATCTCTGTCTTCTTAATGACGGTTCCGTGACTAAAATAGGAAACCCTCATTGCTCAAATAATCCAGAACGTCGATAAAATCGAAGAAACGTTATCTGAAAACCGCAAATTGATCACCAGAGAGAGTTCGAAGAGGACTTGAACATCGTTTATGGATTCGTCCAAAACATTTTGGTTAATGATTTGGGCTCGAGACGTGTCGTCCCTGCAAAGCTGGTGCAAAAGACCTGAATCTCATGCAAAAAAGGGACATCGTTATTCGTGATTTTTTGGCTAAGAACAGAACGAATACCATTTAACAGCCACCGAATTTGTCTAATTCGACTCCCTGCGTCTTCTTCCTGTCCGTTCAACTTATGAAATCGCTCCGAGGAATGCATTTCAGCTGCCGAGAGGAGATATAACAGAAAAATCGGAGACGATTCTGATAGCCGTACAGAAAACCGAGTATAATAAATGTTTCGGGAATTGGTTGATCAACCGCTGCCATAAGTGCGTTGCAGTCAATGGAGAGTACTTTGAAAGGAATAAAATCAATTTTGCTGAATAAATTTGTATTTTTAATTTTCTGAATAAATTCCTGAAACTTTGTGATCAAGGTAGTATATTTATATATTATTATGTCATGTTATACCGGGAGTAACTAAAAGTCCTGCAACGAGATCTGTAACGTTTTGATGTCATGCTTATAAGACGTTTATTTAATTCTGCAGAAAATGGCACTGTCAGTTAAAACTAACTTTTCTATAGGAGATTAGCTTTTGACGAGGGGATCTCCCCATGGTGAGACCGAAGGATCGAGTTTATATATCTGTATATTTGTATTAATTAAAGGAAGCGTTCATTTGTTACGTTGTGATTGCAAAAACGTAGAAATGCGAAATTCGGCATATTATAAATTCTTTACATATCAAGGGTCTACTATAGGCAGTTCTTTATTCAAAATGCAGTTATTATT
This sequence comes from Icerya purchasi, assembly GCA_039619475.1. Taxonomy (NCBI): domain Eukaryota; kingdom Metazoa; phylum Arthropoda; class Insecta; order Hemiptera; family Monophlebidae; genus Icerya; species Icerya purchasi. The sequence goes on along the minus strand of CM077116.1, from coordinate 340,200,094 downwards.
TTATTAATTTTCATTTTTTTTTTTTTTTCATTTACTTGTTTAAATTAGCAACAAACACTGACTAATAAGTATTAAAAACTCAAAATTTTTAAAAATTTTAATAAACATGACTCGATTTAGAATTTAGACTTTATAATGATTCAGTACATTTCATTTTTTTTTTTTTTTTTTTTCTTGTTTGGGTTTTTCCCTGGGCTTGTCAGCAACGGACGATTACCCATCAACATGTGTACAAAGCAGCAATTAGGAGTAACAAGGAATGGAATCTGACAAAGAATGCTATACCAAAGATGGAGAAACAATAACAATCAACATCGAAAAATGCCAAACGTATGTATCCTGAAAAGAAAAGGAATGACGAATCTAAGAGCAAAAGGAGTTAGCTGTCTCATGCTATGGCCACATCTGCAATTACAGAGCCCACAGTACAAACGGACAAAGGAAAATTGAAATTTAAAATTAAAATAAATCACTGAAATGACGGACAACTTAATTTAACGGCTACACAATCATCTCAAAAATTTGCACCGGTGAAACCTTTTTATTTACCCCCTTTCGGTATTAAAGAAAATATTTACAAATAATTTGTATTTGTTGTTAATTTAATCGATGCTGTACGTTATACTTGTACAGAAATTTTAACCTCTGTTAGCTTATTAGAAAACGCAGGAAATGATTTTATATATTGATTAGTTTCTATTACAATAAAAAGATATTAATTAAATCGTATACTGTTGGCAGGGCGCTGGAAATTGCGAAATTAATCTTTTTGTAACGTATTAAGTCGAACTGCACTATTAAGATTAGGAGAGTCAGTTTTTCTCTCTCGGCTGTCTTTTCTAGATTTTTCTGGTACGGAAATATTCCAGGATGAATAAACCTGGAACGATTGGAGTCGGCCTCTAACCTATGACATTGAATTACGAGGAAAGACACTTTTCTTGTAAACATGTTTCTAATCTGTTATAAGTGATTCCGTTAAATTACTGTTTATTTTTTTTTTCATTTGCCATCAATGAGTAAATTTTATGGATCATTGAACTTCTATACATTTTTATGGCAACCTATTCAAAGTTTATATTTCATTTATAGTTTCCAAAAAAAAGTAAAATTGCAATCAAGATTAAGTAAATATTAGCTGTGTTTAGTGTATTTTCGTAACTCTTCAGCAATTGAATGTATTTTTTGTACTGCTAAATTCTTGACTACTTTTTCTGAAATATTTTGTTCAGGACTTTTGTTTTACTATATAGTCAGTGACTGTTCGAGTGTAATAGAAGTAGAAGTTCGTAACAGATTTTTTAAATGTAACACAAATATGTTAAAAAGAACTATAGCATATATTAATGACAATGTCATTCTTAGTCCGACCACCAAAATTTTTTTCTATCACAAAAAAAAAACTGTCACGAAAATTTCTCCCAAAACGTGACATGCTGTTTATAACTGTCATAAAACGTGATATGCTGCATATACAAGATAAAGCAGCGACAAAATGGAATGTTACAAAATGACGTAATTTTTAGCCCGATGCCTTATCACGAAAATTTCTCCCAAAACATGACATACTGTATATATAAGAAGACAAAGTACCGACAAAATTGATTGCTTGACGTTGCCAATTTTCTTCATTTTACACAAATTATAAAAGTGATAGAGCTGGGGGAGGGGGTGTCCCCAGGCGAGGTCAAGGGATGGATCCCGTTTCGCGGCACGAAGGGCCGAGTTTTATTTATATACACACACACATATATATATACATATATATATATATATTATTATTATTATTATTATTATTATTATTATTATTTCGAATTAGCCACTGATGGACTATGTTGTCAACTAGTCCTGCCATTCTTCTTCCTCTCTTTCCATACTGCTTTCGTTCTTTTACTGTGTCTTTTCTTTCTTTCTTCAGTCCACAGAATGCCAGTTCTTCCTTTCTGTTTCTCCGCGAATCCTTTATAGTTAAATAGTTTCTTCTTTAAAGTCGATCGCAAATCTATATCTTCAGCCGTAATTTTCAGTTCTCCGGGTCTTATTGGTACATTCCAGAGTGGATAATGTGATAGTTCGCGGAGTACCGTCCGTAAAAGGGGAGATTGTAAAGTCGCTAATAAATAGGATAGGAACAAAACTAGGTGTATAGTTGGCGGAGTGGAATATAAAGCAACACCACATCGTCTGCCTAAAAGGCTAATGATTCCGTATAGACGCCGATAATCGTGAAACTTTAAGATAGAGAGAAAAAAAGCGTAACTACTAAGAAATGCAAAGAAGTTGAAGATAAACAGTAACGATTTTTGATTTACCCCAATCAGTACCGATTTATATAGATCGAGATCTGATCGGCCATGTTAGGAAACTTTATGCAGTTGCTAGGCTAGCGCGTCAGCAAGATAAAAAAATAAGTCAAGCATATGGTGCAGAGACGCTGAAGTATATATGTATGGAAAACAACAGACTCAAGTAAAGCGAAGATAATAATAACTATTGAATCAGATCCCGAACGGCTGACTGATGATTTCACTCAGGAGAGTACCACTACTCGGAAAATCAGCCACGCAACCAACCGTATAGATAAGACTAGTGCGATAGATTTGGCGGTAAAGTACAGTGAGAAACACAAAGACGGCGAAAACAGGGCTGCCAATATCTATGTTCTAAATTACCCGAAAGCTTCAGTGGAAATCCGCAATTTTTGGGGATGAAAAAAATCTCGATTCTCCACAAATTATCATCAAAAAAATAAAAGCGTTTCTGATATGAATTAATGATATTTACCTTTTTAAAAAATGGAAACATAATAATTATGTAGTTACACACACTCGAGTTACACTTATATTCCGTGACAGGGCAAGACCTAAATTTTATGCGGGCAAGGTATATTTTGCGAGTCCCTCTGGTCGCGTAAGAAGACGGATTTTATAAAATAAAAAAAAATTGCAACTCTCCAATTTTTATTCATAAAAATGCAAAAAAAAAAAAAAACGAATTAAAAAAACAGAAATTCCCTACTTTTAGACTTACGGAATTCTTTAATAATAATAGTATCGTAATTCAGCTTAGATGCTACATCCGTTTCAAAACATAAAACTGCCAAAGCTGAAAGTTTTTCCTGATCTGTTGTATTTTTTAACCCGTAAGAGGTCGCGCCATGCTTTACAACGCAAGAAGTGGCACCGGTCTTTTTGACCGGGTGTTATAAAAACGTTTTTAAAAACTACTTTTTTATGTTTTTGAAAGAAATATTTCGTGTTCATTAGTTCTTTTATTCTATTTTTATTCCTTTTTTATGTTGTTTTGTTTTTTTTTTTATTATTCTATCATGAATAAACAGGATTTTAATTCAAACAAATATATAAGTTTGTAACATTTTATAAAAAATAGCTAAATTCTCAACATATATAAAAAAATTCTAGAAAGAAGTATAGATAATAATAACCCTAGAACGACGAGGCTTCGTTCTGTAACGTTAACAAGGCTGTGTCATATATGACACCTACTGATATTCTTCGTTTTTTTCAATGTGTGTCTATTTTTTATTCCTCAGATTTGTGTTTTTTATGTTAAAAATAATAGTAACATGACAAAAATTAATAAAGCACAAAAATTTGTATAAAAAAAATTTTTTTCGACCAAAATACCTAAATTAAAATAACATTATTAGTGATAAATATATATAAACATTTTTTTTTTTTTGGCTTACAAAAATACACCTAACGCAAAATGATAAAATACTACTATAAAATATATAAAACTGATTTTTTTACAATATAATGATTATGTAATGTGAATGCACTAGTTGTAACCATTATACTAGTTAAAAGAAAAGCGGTACGAATTTTATGTCAACAGTACAGAAATAATATAGAAACTTTTTCAGTTTTACACTGTGAATTTTGCAGCTCATAAAATTTGTACAATGTCAAAGCTGGAAATTCCATCGGTTGCAACTAGAGCATTCATTACTACCTATACAAAAAAAAAATGAATAATAAATAATATAAAATAATAAAGTACGAATGTAATGAATTCGCTTAGTTAGCTAACAGATGAAATAGGTTACATGTTGTGTATTATTTACTTGCAAAAAATGTCTTCATTTCTACAACATCAGTTTGTGATACGTACCATTCTTTCGCTTTCAATCTCTTCATTTGTATAAACATCAATAAGCTGAATCACGTCGTCGGAAATAAACGAACTACAAACTCCATCAATAGCTGAGAACATATTCTGTGCTCTCCTTTTTGGCTCAGGAAGATGGATAACCGTATTTTTATTTGAAGTTCTAGAATATGGACTAGACAACGCAGTATCAGTCCAAATTGTCTCCATATCCCGACCAAAAACGTAATTTCTTTCATCACAATCAAAATCTATTCCATCTAAGTCGTCAACGTTTTCACGGAAAATCTTATCTTCTTCTTCACGTCCATCGTCTGGTAAAACATTGTCTTCCGTTTCGCTTTTCGAACTTCATTTCCCTCCTCTGATTGTTTGAGGAGTTCATTCTCCATTTCCTCATCAGTTAAAAATCGTCAACTCATTTTTTAAAACGCTACAAAAATTGTAAAATTAACGACAAAACAGTGTCGTCATATATGACACTCACTCTCAAAAATGTTTAATAACTCATCACACAACGGACTGAACGCGAAATAACTTTAACTACAACTAGTTGAATACTTGCTAAGAGGGTAGCCAAGAGATCAGGCATGTCCGATCAGAAATGGAACGCATGTGCAGTAAAGAAGTTGATAGGTGTCATATATGACACGGCCTTGTCGTTCTAGGGATAAAATACGGTACGTCTAATCAAATTGTTAACACTCACTACTAGACTTTTCTTTGTTTTTATTAGCGCATTTAAAACATGCTGGAACTGGTATGCTCTTTGCATACAAACACTCTTGCAGCTATTACACTGCGTTTTAGTTTTTTGTATTTTTACGCCAGTAGTCACTAAAGTGACATCGCCCGGTAATATTTCGTTGATTTTTTGTAAATTGTTTTCTTCGACATAAATATTTAGCTGTTTTTTATTCTGCCTTTCGTGTAAAATACTACGAATCCGAACTTTGAGTCCCTGGATAACTTTTCCTTAAGACTAAGTATATGTATTTTTCAACTCATCTACAGTGTCTAAGTTACAAAATGTTAGCATCTCTGATTTACTAGCTGCACCTGATTCTTCGGCAATTTTCATGGAGCAATGATAACAAGCACAATCTATATTTTTTGGGAACATAAGACAAAAGAGAATCAAACTGAAATAAATCGAAACGATATCGATCGCGCCGATTCGACCGTGTTTGTGAACTGATACTCTATCCTGGTTATGTACGATGGTTTTTATTCCAGTTAAAACCGATTAGTCATCATGCTTATCTATTATTCTAGGAACAGCTGAGTTATTTTCGCTCGGGTTACAGCACAATTAAAACAACACAAAAAATAAAAAAAAAACGGTCTTTTTTAATAAGTTTTAATTTTGAAAAGATCCTTTTAGCGGGCGCTTTACCGGTATTGTTAGCAAAATTCGAATGACTTATGTAAATATTTGATTAAATTTCTTCGAAGCTCTTTTCTGTTACGTATTGGAGCAGATGTTTCACACCTTTAATGAAGTTGGGTAAATTTGGGAGCATCGTTATTAATTCTTCATACAATTCGTAACATTAGAAGTTGCCGCTCTCATCTACTTGCAGGACACTGTGTAAATCTTGATAGTTTTTTTTACTAATGGCTCTTTGGGAATATAATTTTTAACTTGTTTAGATCACAGAGAAAACCAAAATTTTTAAAATATTATTTAAAAGAAGTAAACCTTGAATCTATATTGCTTATTATAGAATCAATCATGATGTTATAAAAATCTGTTTCATACTGTCTATTAGGAGACTGTACAGGTTGATCGCCGTCTTCATAATCGAACATCCTTTCCTTCTTTCTGGCTACCCTTTTATTATTTTTAAGGTCTTTCGGTAGATCATAACTGCTTTTCTCAATAAATTTACGAGCATCAGACAAGCACTATTCGAATCCAGTTTGTCGGTTTTAACCCAGTCACAAAATGTACGCAAATATTTAAGAGCAATGCTTAAATGGACACGTACAAATTGTCATAATTTACTTAGACATTAACTCGCAATAATATCTCATTCCATACATGTAGTGATATGATATCTAAACTGAGCATTTCGTTTAAAACCGAATCACAATAACTGAGTGTGCCATATTTGTTTAGTTTGATTTTTTAAGTTTTCGGTGCGTTCAACAACATCATCAAATTGCAATAAATACGGCCTTCACTGCTTCGATTCTGCTTTCTCACGCTGTGTCTGATAGAGGCTTCATAGTAAGCTTTAATTTGCCTTTTTGATTAATTTCCAGCGTTTGCTGGAACTTGAAAATAACATATAAACTTTCTGAGAATAAAACCAAAAGGTTTTTGCTGCCACAGAAGAATTATCTACGTCTAGCAAAGGCAGCAGATTCCAGCTATGACAACCGCAGGATGTAAAAAATGCCCTGGGATTAATATTTAATATTTGAGTTTTAACTCCACCATTTATACCTGCCTCATATTTTCGCCATCGTCGTATCCTTGGGGCCCTGACAGTTTTGAATATTTAAGGCATTTTTTTCAAGCTTATTGCATTAATTAAATATTCTCCAATCGTTTCAGTGACAGTAAGGAATATGATGAAGTTTTCTTCTATTATGATCTACATATATGTTTGATTAATTTATTCTGGCAGCCCAAAACGATCATAAATCGACGACTGACAGAGCAACACTCAAATTCGACATATCGCGACATCTATCTATTGTACTTTATTAAAATTAAACTAAAAAAAAACATTGACAATTTGGAAAGTTGTTAATTATCATTTATTGTTTTATGACCAGTAAAATTTTTTCGTCGCAGTCATGGCTTTTAAGTACCTAATGTGCATAAACCTTTAAGACGTGGGGCCCCTTGGATTACGAGGCCGTAGGCGGTCGCCCACGTCGCCCACGTCTTACGCCGCCTCTGCTTATGTTATATTCATAAATTTTATTTTAATACAAAAATAAATCTTTCTTCATATTATCAATACAATGCTTGATTGTGCCAAATTTTTTTTGTAAGCATTTCATTTGAGGTATTGACTTTTAAACTTCCTCCTTGTTCCTTGATACCCTCTCTGATAGCCATAAGCGTTACTACCGTATCAATGCCCAGGCGATTACGATTCTTTCTTTTTAAATTGTTCAGAACGCTGAATTTTCGTTCAACAGATGCATTTGAAAAAAGTACAACGAGCAATAAGCTTATTGCGCATTTCAAATTTGGGAACATTTTTTGCTCTGTATTGTTTTTGAAATGAAAACTTTAGCCCGATACGCATCCGGATCCTCATTTCCTTTCAAATCAAGAACATGGAAATTATTTGGAAAAATAAAAAAAAAAAAATGACGAATAGTTTCTGTAACAACTTCTATTTTCATATCTCATAATACGTCCACAATTGTACATAATGAACAGTATTATCTTTAAGTGCGGTTAGGCTTCAGAGATATTCTTTTATTACCATACCATCATATCCTTCATTGATCTTTAAATACCCATACTCACATAACTGCTTTAAGTTACAGGTAGATTTGGATTCTTTTCAGTTCGTTAATAGGCACAACGCTAGCAGAGTATTCAATGCGATAATTTCGGACCATTTTTAAATTCACATATATTCTCTGAAAATATCATTATCATGTCTGATTCTATGAGTTGCTTATCAGCTTTGAAACTCTTATCGTTCAACACAAAATCCCATCCATACCTCTATAAAATCAGAAGCCTAGTAGTTTCCCTTTCTGAATCTGGCGTAGTAGTTAACTTTGTTTGGATACCAGGACATGCGGATATCTATGGTAACGAAGTGGCAGACATGGCTGCCAGAGACACATGGATGAATAGTTGTTTAGTTCCATATTTTCCAAACAGAGACCTATTCGAGCTCATTAGATATGCTCATAAAGAATATTGGGAGGCTACATGGGCAAATCCATTTTGCGCGCAACAGTACAAAAGAATTCAACCTAATATTCCTAACGTTCCTTGGTTCAACCACATTACGACTGTTTCGATGAGTACCAGATCGTATATTGTTACCTTATGTCGCCTCCGGCTGGGGGTAAATCGTCTCCCCGCTTCTTTGTACAACATGGGTTTAATCTCTTCTCCCTATTGCCAACATCCACTAGACTCGGACAAAGTGGCGGATGCTGACCACCTCATCTTCGAATGCAATTTTCACACGGCGCAAAGAAGTATCTTATATAACTCAATAATAAATTTCCAGATCCCTCTGCCATGTAGTGTCAATTCTCTCCTGGCCACCGGGAGTGCTGCAGTATACAAGTTATTATATAATTATATAATGTAATATTAATGTATAGCGTTAATTAATTAATTAATTATATTACATTGTCGATGGGTTGAATTTTCGACGCCCAAAAAAAAAACAAAAAAAAAAAACAGTAATAAAAAAAAAAAAGAACAAAATATACACCTATTTTTAAAATATCAGTATTTAAAATTACAAAACATGAATTGAATATAAAATTAATATAAATACCTCTAGAAAAAAATATTAAATGAAATAAACAGAAATGTACGTAAAAAAAAATAACTAAAATAGGTATTTTATACGGGAGAGGTCGAATTTGTCCTCCCCGGGTAAGATTTTGCTGGTCGATTTGGTTCGCATAGATAAACTTGATTTTCAAGTTAGCTGATCAAACTGGTTCCCGTTCTATGTTTTTAAAGTTTTTTTTTTTTTTTTATTATTATTTTAACTCCGCTGTACCTTGCGGCTTCTCAGCTCTGGAGTTTCTAATTGTTACTGCTATTATTCATTGCGTTTTCTTTTACTATTCATTACGTAGTCAACGAAATTCAGCCAATGAAAAAAGTCTTGTGGATATGTATTTAAAACGCTTTTCTCTCGTTTCTTCGCAAACGATATATCGCGCATCTATGTTGCAAGCTGTCTTCAATTTGTGTCGTATTATTGTTATCTGTTTTTTTAAAAAAAATCTGAACTGCAAAAGGAAAATAAATAATTGTAAACTAAATTTAGCACTTAATGTAATTTTATAATAGAAAAAAAAAATCAAATGCAATCAGGGGTAAATTAATTTTACTTAACGTTATTTCCTATACGAAATTCACTCACGTTTTAATAAAGTACATAAACCCATTGATTCATCAACCATTCTAGTAACAATGGGAACCAATTCGACCTTTTTAAATTGAATACTGATTTAATGTAGTAATTCCAGTTTATTACGGGTACCAATTCGACCGCATCCACTATATACCACAAGACAAATAAATAGATCAATAACAATTGATGAGAAATGAAAAGCACTAGTAAATACAACGAAATATACAGCCAAGCGACGATGCACTGAAAAAACGCGCATGCGCATTCAAATTGAAAGATAAAAAAAATTGCACAGTGTCCTCGGGTGATCGGCTCGTTCCTCTGATATCTAGAGCTAGACGGCATCAATGCTGCCATAAAATAAACTCTAAAAATCTACATTGATTAAAGTAGCAGCATTATCTTTAGTATCGATTAAATATTGATTAATTATTAAGATTTAATATTTGTACAAAATTGTTCGCCATATTCTAAGTTTATCAAACCTCAAATGAATGTAAATACCTGGATTTCCTGCATTTCCCCGTATCAACGCTTTCCCCACGGACTACCCAATCAGATTGAAATTCCCCGCAGTTTGGAGAATTCCCCACAAATTGGGAACCTTGGGCGAGAAGCAGAGTTCTATCGGTAAGTTTGTATTTACAGCGTCTACACCATACACACAGTCTTCACTACCAGCACACACATACCAGCGATAACGTAATCACCTCCGACGGCCACTCGTGCAAAACATAAACAAAACATTATAAATAAATGAAACATTTCTCCTCAGCCTGTTATGAGCGTGAACTGTCCTCACCCAGAAATGCCGGTTAACGAGGGGCAGCATACCTTATTTTCTCCATCACTGCCGTCATCTAAAAATACTACTAACGGTTTAGTTAGGCGCAAACTAAATCAAACGAATAATATATAATGTAATAAAAATTAAAGTAAAATACAAGGCGAAGATTTTAGCGGGATAGATGATTGTTGTTTGTTCAACAAGACCACGGGAAAACTGTTTCCTCATAATGATTTCGTTTGCTATTAAAGAAAACTTCTCCTTCACTTGATTCATAGTGCATCGCAAATTTCTTCAGCTGTTACTGTTTAATTTACCTGAACATTTTTTACCTTTTCGTTTTTAAGCAATTGATTTTGCTTTTTATTCGATCTCAGTAAATCCATTTCTTCTTTTTCCTTCTCGATTCAACATGAAAAGTACGTTTGTATTCTTTAACATGAACACTACTTCGATTAATATTTTCTGAGGTTGATATCGGCGTGGCTTGTAACTAGATTAAGAAAAAAACCGATATAGGTTTGTAAATCAATTTCGATTAATTATATTCAGGTTTCCATTAAAATTGCTATCTTAAGGTACACTTGTAACTCTATTAATTAGCACTACATACACGTATTTTAGAAAACGAACAAAAATTAAAATTTTGTCAATTATTGATTGATGTTGCATTTTGAAATCGATTTATTTTTATCCTTTTTTGAATTAATCAATTTTTTACTACTATTTTGAATTAGCTTAGGAAAACCAACAACCGAATTTTTTGTCCCTCAAAACACCTAAACGACATTTAAAACAGTATCAGTTTTATATCTATAATGCACGTTTTACTATCAAAATACGCATAATAAGACGAAAAATCATAAAATATTTCAACCGGAAACATGAGAATGCTAGTATCATAGCACATTTTGAACAAAAACTCTTTCTTAACTTCGCAATATTGTGTACGATAACTAATATGCACAATGTAATTTTTTTATAAAATACTCTTAACTAAATTTTTATATACATATATACTTTCAAATTCCAATAAGCTATACATAGGAAATCAAAATGTAAGCCAAGAATTCGTTCTATAAAAATTTAACGAATAATTCTGTTCATAATTAAATGCGCTAGATTTCGTGGGTTACCGAAACATCAAATGAAAACGTCTCAGAAAGAGCAAAGACCGAGAGAAAGCTGGCAAATGGATAATAAATAGAAAGGTTAAATTTTTTGAGGCACATCATCAGAGGAAAAATATTTGACATCTTAAAGTTCATTGTTCAAGGGAAGTTTGAAGGAAAAAGGAGTGGCGCAGGAAAACGGAAAGCAGAGTAGATACAAAATATTAAGAACTGGACTGTGGTACCAGCTCAGTCCAAGATCTCATCCAAGGAGCCAGAGAACGCAGGCTTTTAGCTGTCATTTGATCGGATCACTAATGCTCTGGAAAGAGTACGTCACATCAAGAAGAACATATTGGAGTACCGCTCAACTGTAGAGCATACTATAACGAAAAAACAGTACTTACTATTTGGTTCCTAGTGCGTTCCATCAAGCCATGCAATAAGTGCAATAACACTGTGACATATGTCATCACACTATATTAATGTGTTTTCTTATACGTGCTGCGAATAATTTTTACGCTAAAACAAATTTTGGACAATTTTTAACATTTTTTTAAGTAAGCATATAAGATTCATTTTTTATATCACTTGTGATCATAGTGATTTGTAAATGATAAATAGAAATAAAAATGTTGTATTTCATGTTTTCAATGTTTAACCTAGGCTATTCACGTGCGAACGTGAATAGGCACGAATGAACAGCCACTGTATATGGTATAAATAAATGCGATGTTATGAAAGCCTAGATAAAGCCACGGCTACAGCTAATTACAATTTAACCACGACTATCGGTCGTTTTCAAATAATGTAGTGTAAGTTATGCGCATTTTAATAACGCATTAATGACGTCACATACTGCTGCAATGTAGCAATTTTTTAAATTGCGAATGCATTACCAAAAATAAGCCAGCGTAAAATGGACAAATTTTGAGAATTTTCGTGATTTATTATTGCTGTACACTTGAACGCGATCGCTGCCAGTCTAGCGGAAAGATAATGTTTCCGTAGGCCTAATTTGCAGGTACACTTTTTATTTTCATTCCTGTTAATTACTCGGCGGTGATTATTAATACAATATTTCGCTTCTGAGTCGCATCATTAATTTTTACACTTTATTTTATCTATATTACCTTTACGTTTAATTTCGCTCATTTATCATGGCGTGTTCGCTTTTGTGTCAGGTAAATTTTCGACCTTCACACGAACTACGCAAGATTATCACAAGAAATGTTCAATGTCGTCTCGACCGAACGTGAACGAAGACTAACTGACTGCAGTGTTCAGCGATCATTTAATAACGCTCAGTTCTAGAAACGAACGGTTCTGTGTCGAAAATGTTCAAACATTTGCGAATTTTGCTGTTGCTGGCGTCGCTCGCTTTGCTGGCTAGAAACTTCATCGAATGTGCCGACAGCAATCTAGACTGGTGGCAAAAAGCGGTCTTTTACCAGATTTATCCGCGATCGTTTAAAGACAGCGACGGGGACGGATTAGGCGATTTAAAAGGTATATAGTATAGCTGAATTTAGTAGATTAAAATGCTGACGATCTCCAGTTCACTGGTATTGTTTCTTTCCAGTCAGGTAAAGTTCATTCGAAATCGGCGTGCGCCTTATCGTTCCAGTTCATGTAAATCAGTTCATACTTTTACTCTTCGCTTTCACCGTAATCTGTTATACCACGTATTGATCACACCAGTTCGGCCGGCTTTTGTTTTCGTTTTTGTCTTTTTTAGTCCTTTGGTGTTAACACACGTATGAAAAGTGTTTCATAAGAATTTTTCTTTTGTACCGTTGCCACTTTTATGATAATTTGTTTTCTTTAATTTTTCTAAGCGCTTTTTCGTTAGCTATTTTTTCCCTTCCACAAGTATGTTATGTAGACTTATTAGGTAAAATTGAATAAGTGAATATTGGTGGTACAAGGGGGCTAGTGTTTATTATATAAAATTCCAGACGGGTCAATATTATTTACTATTTTTGTTAAGTAAAATAAATGTCAAAATGTCCTAGTTCGACATGAGAAACGTTTATAAAAATGACTGCAATAAAAAAGAACAAAGAATTATGAAGTTTACGTTTAACAATAATAATTTAACTCGCAGAATAAGGCGTGTTTATATAATAATTGAGTTAGTGCGAATGAAAATTGTTTTTTTTTTTCATTCTTTCTCAGAATTTTGGTACTTTATTTATTTTGATTTATTTTTTATACGCACATAGCGATAGAAATTTTTAAATTTAAATTTAAAAATTATATATGTTTACTTTCATTCCTAATAAACACGAGTAAAGCACAAAAACAGAAATATATATATTAATTATCAAAATAAAATTGAACCCCTATGCGTTTCAGAATTGCTTCATAATCATGTTTATTAATTTTATATTTGGTATAGATACAGAGATGTAATAATATACGTAGCACAGGATCTTGTTATCAAATATACTAGTTTGTCTTTATTCAAATTTGGGTGTATTTGCTTTTTAATATGACCATTATTCAGTGGGAATCTACGGAGGGAGGGATAGGAGGAAACCGCCCAAAAAAAAACCAAAGCCTCTATGAAAAAATTTGTTATAACAGAGAAACTTAATTTATGCTGTAAAAGATTTGTATGAATTTTATCTACGGATTTAATTAATACTATTTTCTAGTAAAACTGTTATTGTTCCTTTTTTATTCTATTTTAAACACAACTGTCCTCGATTTTTTGCCATTTTTATTTATTTTTTATTTTGTAATGTAAATGAAAATAGTAGTTCAATGAGAAATATACATATTTAAACTCGCTCACGAACAAAGAGAATTCTGATCGGATTACTAACAAAAATAAAAAAGAAGTAAAGTCTAATAAAAATACTATCTTTCTTACCATTTCTAATTTACCACTTTTTTAGGTATAATTTTATAATTTAGGTTTTATTTTTAACCACTAAATATAAGACAAAATTTTAATTAAAAATTGTAATAATTATGTATTTTTAAAACACATTTCTTTATATTTCTATAGAGGTTGCTATTTGATTTTTTTTATTAAACAAGGGGTATTTCTCAAATCGACTGCCTACCGTAGAAAATTTTACGCAATCCCCCGTCCCGATGTTCTTCTAAATCTATCCCTGCCATTAATTGACTAATTAACGGTACTTTTTTTCATGTTATTTATTGTCCAGGTGGTGTAATTAGAATCATGTGAAAGGAATTTGTAATCCGTCCATTCGTTATATTAGATAATAAAACCAGAAACAATAAGACTGCTAGGTATATATTTTTTTCAATTACATCCTTTTCGAAATTATAACCGGCTTTACAAAAAAACAAATTATTTTATTCTCTACATTTCGCATTGCACTCTTTCATTTTGCAGATAATTCGTTTTTATGAATTTCTTTATTTTACTTTTTTTTTTTCTTCTTCTTACATTAAGGATGTTCGGCTGACGCGTCAAAATTTATTGACATTAACTCAGAAATTGGAATTTTGGCGTGCACAGGAGAATGGCGGCCGTATTAAGCGTGATTTTTAAAAATCTGTCAAATTTGGAATGTAGTTTTCTCACTGTAAAGTATCCATATTAAACATGCGGATATTTCTTGACCACCTTCTTTTATTGCGTATGGTACACTAATCCAATAAACATTTGACTCCTCTGGAACATAAATGGTGAGGACAAATTTATTATAATGTAGTTTGTATCTATCTCCGCTTTGCGACAAATGGAATATTCTGTTTTCGTCACTGTTCTATCCTGTTCATCTGATATTGTTTCTGGTTTTATTTACCTAATATAATGAACGGACGGATTATATAAATCCCTTTCCCACGATCACACCACCGTCTGGATCAGAAATCATTCGAAAAAGAAAAAAAAGTGTTAATTAATCAATTAATGGTTAGGTCAAAAGACAAGAGAACTTAAGTAAATACAAACTACAAAATTTGATAACAACATATTGTGCTACATAAGCCTATTATGTTTCTACATTCGTCTATATTTATATAAAAATGGAAGTCGAAAAATGTGTTTGTCTCATTGATGCCAGAAACTGCTGAAACAAATTTTGTTCTGATTTTAACCAGTGGATAAACTGATTTCCGAGAAAGATTTAGTGCATAATTTACAATGTTATTTTGGCGGAACTATGACAGTTTTTTCATTCAGGTGGGAAAAACAGAGAAGTAAAATGTGCGCTTGATAAAATAAAAAAGAAAGCGAATAAAACGCGTTTATTATGGAAAATATAAATCTAAAAATCTTAATAAAATGTTTGCTGCAGTAAATATAGATATAAATTCTAGGTATAGTATTTTATTCATTTCTCGTGTAAGTGAAAAAAAAACTATTTTCTTTATTCGTTTGATAATAAATTCGATTAAATCATTATATCGGTAACACTTTATAAGTAGTAAATTAATTTTTATAAAATACTACATGTAGAGATATTATGAAGAGCGGGAACAAAAAATTCAGTGAACGATCTCTCCAGTTCAAGTACAGGAGCGTTCTGCCTTATATTCTTATTTGCTTAAGCTTGGACTTCCTACCCCTTATTGTGCATCCTATATCCTGTCCTTTCCTTCCCCACTAATTATTCCTGCTATTTGTTCCTTTTTAGTTAAAATTTCTGATCGAATCAAAATATAACCGACTTCTTTCCTTACCTTTTGTTTCTGGGTAAAGGTCCTTGGTTGACGAGCCCAAAAAAAAAAAAAGAAAAAAGTACATCATTTTTGGAGATTGTCGGTGTAACTAATCTGCAACGTCGGCATATGATACAGGGGGAAACCATAAGAGAATAGCCTGATTTCATATTTCTTAAAAAAAAAAAAAGATGTCTGCTTGTATACTATTATAGTTGATCGAAACTGTTGAATTTAGTCAGGTTATTCTTGCTGAATGTAATTCGCCACCTCTGTCCATTCGTAGATCCTATTTAAGCTATCGTATCCATGTTAAACGTCTTTCCACTCGCATCCTCTTTACTTGTTCAGTCCTTTCTTTCGATTTATAATAGCTGGTGCTTTACTCCCCTAGCAAAACTCCTATCCTAGCTTTTATTTCACATTGTCTTAGTCTGTTTTGGCCATACACTATCTCTTTTAATAATCTCCTCTATTTTTCCTTCAACTATATTAATCTCTGTCATCCTCCTAGGGTATTTATTCTTCCCTCATTTTCTAAAAATCTCCCCTAAGCCATAATTAAACAGGTCATCTACAGTACTATCAATTCCCTATTTCCTTCTCATGTTACGGTTTACACGGGTGGTTCAAGAGGACCTGGTGCTGTTGGAGCTTCCTTCATTCTTCCTGATTTTAACTTCTCAGAATCTTTTCATCTTTCTTATATTTCTGTTCCATATTCATAAACGAATTATTGACTATCCTTCGTTCTATTATTTTCATTTCCTCGAATCACCTTTCTTCCAAATTTTTAATTATCTCTGACTCTTTGAGCGCCCTTCAGGCCATATCTTCTCCCTTTCCTGATCATTCGTATGACACTTTGTTGTCCTCCGTATACGTCCACTCATTCATAATCTTTCCTCTCTCCATTCGATCAACATTGGTTTGCTATGGGTACCTAGTCACTCGGGCATATTCGGTAATGAAGCGGCTGATTCCTTGGCTCCGGTTGCTGCTTCTTCCCGCCCTTTTTTTAAAAAAAAAATCCATCCGCTAATCTCCTATCAATATGTAAAAGTTTCCATATCAGATATCACGGTATCGGATATTTACGCTCACTTCTTTTCTAATTATTTATTCATTTCATCTTTCTGTTCAGCCTACTCTTCCTCTCTGTATTCATGATTTCTTTCGCATCCCTCTCTTCGACGTTCTAATGTTGTTTCCGTCATACGCGTTTTAGCCATCCTCTGCTGCCCTCTTCCAGATTTCGCTTTTCCCTGATTTCCTCCCCGCACTGTCATCTCCATCATTATGATGCAGTTATTTGCGACGCCTATCATCTTCCAGTGTTCATCTCTTTCTGTGAAGCGTTCTGCTTTGCATTGCTGTTTGTTGGGGCTTGGGCCTCGTACTCCTTATTGTGCTTCTTATATCCTATCTTTTCCTTCACCATTAGTTATTCCTGCTATCTTTTTCTTTTTTTTTATCGACGATTTCTAATCGGATTAAAAAATAACCGACTTCTTTCCTTTCTATTTGTTTTTACTTGGTTGACGAGCCTAAAAGGTTTAAATAAATAAGTCTGACCGCAGGCGATATAACTTAAAAAGAGAGCAAAAAGTTTCAATTGAGTTGTGAACCGCTTTTCCTTTTTTTTTTTCGATCATTGTTTCTTAGAGAGAGAAAAAAAAACAAAGTACAAATTTATATTTGAAATCGTAGGGAATAGCTTTGTACCACAGACCCATTACTGAATTGTCGCCTAATCGTAAGTATTAATGATGAGAAAATCGCGTTACATTATAAATAATACTTCATAATAATATATATTCAATTTTTTTGAAATATTTTGATACACGTTTAGTCATCATGTTGTAGTAGAATCCCACAAAAAAATTAGATTTTATTAGAATACTTCAAGAATTAAAATTACAGAGAGATTTTTAAGAATACCGCGACAAGAATTTCAGTGGCAGTTACCGGAAAAGTTATTTACCTTTAAATTTCAAATCTTCACCAATAACTACTACTCCTCCGGTTTGCTGTTGTGAACTTCAACCTTCAGTAGTATGCTCAAAAGAAAAGGAAACTGAATAGAGGAAATCCCTTTTATATCCTCGTGATGGCCGATCGGCTGGAATGATTGGATTACCATATCAAGGTTGAAAATTTGGAAACGAGACTACTAAAATCTATTAAAGTAAAATAATCACTAATAATTATGTGGAAGTCAATGGCAGACCACCACACATATCATCGTAGGTTGGTGCACAGATACATACTTGGGATAGTGTGTGTATCGCAATAAACAGCGTTTACAATCCGTTGTGCAGGTTTTGTGTATAACTGCATAGTATGTAGATTTAATTGCGTTCCAAATTTGGCAGAGTTTTAAAAATCACACTTAACATAGCACCCTACTATGCACACCGAAATTCCGATTTCTTAGTAAACGTTAATAAATTTCGACACGTAAGCCAAACATAAGGTATGTAAGAAAAAAGAAAAATTAAAGAAATTCATAAAAATGAATTACCTGAAACATGGAAGAATGTAATGTCAAATGTAGAATTTAATAAATGTTTTTTTTTTATTTTTTGTAAAGCCATTGCAATTGTAAAAAGAAAAGGTTATGGTACTGGCAATTCGACTTCTTTTATATTTTAGAATTAACGCGTCAACAATAAATGAAATTATGCAGGCGGCGGTAACAAATGGCGACAATACCTTTTTTTATTTATTTTTTATTATAAACACCAACGAAGGATGCCCCATTTGAATGATTACGTCATTTTTCCCGAAGAAATTTTAAATAAAATGCAGCAAACTAAAAATCGGTTGTTTAAAAATGTTAAATTATTTTATTTTTAAAATTTAATCATAATTGACTTCTGTACTGAATGTTACTCGCTGCGATTGACCGCTGCTGGCTACATTGATATAAATACTACGGGAACAATTTTTTTTTACTACGCAATTCAATTAATAAGCGAATATTAGATTCAAAATATTATCAATATTCAGTACGAAAACATAATTTGAGAAAATTAAAATATTACCAATGTTAATTAACACGGATAAATATAGATCCGAATAAAGAAGTCGATTCTTTTTTTATGTTTCTACTGCGGAAATGTAGCTTAAAATACTAAAAAAAATGATTTTAAACTGCTATAGCCCAAATTAAAAAGCTTGTTACTTTTAAAAGAACTGTTTTTTAACGAGACGAAAAACTGAAGTATTACGCTAAAAATTGGGGAATAAAATGTTTGTTTTTGTTTTGTTTTTTTTTTTTAAATATCGACTTCAAGATTTACTGCAAAAGTTTAATAAAAATACACTAAAAAGAAAAAAATATTTATCCGATAAAAGAAAATAATATCTTTTACAATGAAATATACATGAAAGGGATATTACGATTATTCTTCAATAACATTAATACTTTTTAAAGCCCCTTTCAAATTCAAATTGCAATAGTTAAAAATTCTCGATGTTTCTAGTACTTTCAATTTAAAAAAAAAAAAAACCTTAGAAGGCAGTTTTGAAATTCAATGATTAAATAAGTTGAGTGGATTTGTGGTATACTCGAAGGAAAGAAAAGGTTGCTTTTCAATTTTTTAAAAAAGAAAACAAATTTGTGTATTAAGAAATAAATGTTTTGGTTATGTTGTCTGTTGAAAAATCCTTTACAGGAAATATAAAAGAGATTTTAATGAAAAGGCGATTAAAGCTATTCTGCATCGTAGAATGATGGGAGAGTAATATTCAGCCGCAAGACCGTGTCCACGGGAGGGGTTTTGGGGGTTACCCACCCACCATGAGAACTGGAATATTTTTACTTTTAAAAGAAAAAAAAAAAATATGCTCTATATCTTTAGGTACTTCATTAATATTTTATTACAAAATTGTTTATTACAAGTATGTGTAATTTTTATTAATGTTTATACAGTAATTAATTTATGTAAATTATTAATATATAAATCAAAATTATGGAAATTATTAACAGTATGCATATTAGTAAAAAATGTATTGTTATTTATGAAATAAATATGCGAAGAAAATTTTCAAAACCCCCCATTTTCAAAATTTTGGGCACGGGCCTGTTCAGCTGGTGCGTGTAAACGCATTAGTATTGAGGATGCGCCACTACTTTGCATATCTACTTTTTAATTGTTTTTAATACTTCAGTTTAATATTTTGATACTTTAATGTTCATGAATAATTAAAATTCTCATTAATTTTTGTAATTTAAATTTTACTGAGATTATCCGTGAAGTCAATTATCAAAAGACCATATGAAGAGAAATCGTCACTGATAAAAACTAAATTTAAACTTATTTTCCTTTTTATCGAAACCCTTACATTCGAAAATTCTTATTTTTCAATTTTTATTCTGCAGGTTGCTTGGCTGCCTCTAAGAACAATTTTCTGATTCGCGCTTGAACAGATTTAACAAAGATATGTATAAGTAGGATAAAAATGGCGGTTCTGGGTCAGTGGGTTAGGGGGGTGGAGGTGGGGGTGATACCACACCCCAACTACCCCTATTCCAGCCCAAAGGTCACCCAACTACCCCGATTTCCAGGCAAAATTTAACCCAAATGCCTTTAAAATCAGTGAAAACTAACCCAACTACCCTGCAAATGCCAAAAAGTCACCAAACTACCCCTATTCTAGCCCAAAGGCTAGCCAACTACCCCCACTCCCACCCCCATCTTCAAAAACTACCCCTTCATTTAATTTAATCCAGACCTCTAAAAACAACCAAACTACCCTATTCTTAGTATTCCACCCCTATTTTCAACCCCATCACCCTTAAAAACTACCCCTTGATCTATTTTAATCCAGAGCTCTAAAAGTAACCAAATCACCCTCTTCCCAGTACCCCACCCCTATTTTACACCCCCTCACCCTCAAAAAAACACTCCTTCATCTATTTTAATCCAGAGCTCTAAATTAACTCATCTACCTTTTCCAGGATAATCAACCTCACTGTTTTTGACCCCTCCTTGCCAAAACTACCCATAATTCTCTTGGAACAGTTTAATATCTAATTCACCCCTCACCCTACAGTCTATCATTACCATTGTAACCCAACCACTACCCATCACCCCACAGTTCATCATTGGTTATATAACACAACCCGTACTATAACCTAACCACCATCTACCACCCTCACATACCCACTAAGCACTATCCTCTACACCCCACAGCCTGCTCGACCATAGAACAAAATGTGATGAATATTAGTGTTATAGATAGTACCAATACATACACAGCATCACACATATACACTAAAATTGACTATTACAGTCCATTTAATTATCCTTTCCATAATGACACATCTAATTCCCCAATGTGTTTCTCCAGATTTTCCATTGATGCTTTTGTAGAACGTTTTAGTTTGATTGTGTTCAAAACATTGACCAGACGTCTGCCCAGCATTGTCACATAGCTACCCTATGTAGGAAGAATGTCTTTAAACACCTTGACAACCACCTATTTTACACTGGTGCAGGCAAGGGCTCCGTGCGACCATTTTCCAATCACCACTTCATCATCCACTGCCTCAGCTTCCATCACTACTGCATTGACATATAGTAAACATTTTTTCCCCCCACAGTATTTGTAATTAATGTTGGAGTCCAAGTCATATGATTAGAAGGATGATAGTAATGATAGTAACAATGGTGTAGTGATAGTGATGTTAATGACAGCAATGTTGACAATAATGCTAGTAATGATGATAACAATGCTGGCAATTATAATGAGGGTGATGATAGTAATAACAATGCCAGTGATGCTAGTGCTGATAACAACATTGACAATGATAGCACTGCTGATGACAATAACACTGCCAATGATGCTTATGATAATGACAATACTAATGATGGTGATGATAATAGCAAGGCTAGCAGTGTGGAATGTTAGAAGGCTGTAGGGGTGGTAGTAGTGTCTTTGACAGCATGCATTATTGTATATAGTATCAATCAGCATCTTTGTGATAAGAGTGTATACAGCAGTGTGTATTAGTGTATATGATGTCTTTGTGATGATGCTGGCAATGATGGTGATGATGATGGTAGTAAAAATGTCAGTGATGCTTATGACAGCAACATTGACTATGATGATGGTGATGGCAGCAGTGTGCATTAGTGTATATAGTGTCTTTGTGATAGTGTTGGTGCTGTTTATGTTGTCAGAGAGGGTGTAGGGGGTTGCTGGGGCACAGCAAGAATGTTAGGCGATGGTATACAGTTGGAATTTCCCAAATAACAAATTGTTTAGTGCACCCACATCCTGCACAGATGAAGGCAATGTACATGTTGGTTTGCTAGCAATTGGTCACTAATTACTAGTCAATTTCTCATTATATCTCATCAGTTTCTTGTGTATTAGCGCTTATTACACTATTTTTCACCAATTTGTGCTATTTCGCATCATTTCTTATGTTTGAACACCTCTTACACATTTTGTTTGATATATTCACCATTTTCTCATATTGTAACACCTTTTACAGGGCTCCCTCAATTTTTACCATCTTTCATCAATAATTCTATTAATTTGACCCTCCAAATAATCGTTCTACCTTATAAGCTAATTTTTACTATACCCCTTGTGCTAATCCTTTAAGTTCCTCAATGCTGTATATTTTTGCTATAGTATCCACACAAACATTTTTTTGTCTTATATAATTGTATAAATCCAATTAGGGCCTGCATTAGTTCAAGTATATCTCCACTCTGAAATGTGTTGGTGCATCTTTTTGCCTTAAAGATGAATCTATAACATGTTTGTCTGCTATTAATTGCTGTATTGAAGCTACATTTGATTGCCTAGTCAATGTAATACTTTCCTAACCAGTTCCTTCTGTTTATGCTTGTGACAATTATACGTTACTATTGACCGTCTACTATTAAACTTTTCCAACCCCATACCAAATTCGCTGTTTTTTGCATTTGCATGCTTCAGGGATGTGCTCTGCTATATCTATAACCAATCTACGCTAATATAACTTACTAACCTGTGTTACACTGATGTTGGGTGTTTGTGTATGTGTATGGGTATACACTTTTGCATGTGCACATGTGCATGTGCCTGCACATGAGTATGTGTATACGTGTAACTATGTGTGGGAGGGCATGCATGTGTTAATTATATTGTTATCACCATCGCCATTATCACAATTATTATAAAAATAATAAAACATACTTGTCAGTGCAATAATCAAAATTGACCTTGGTACATCCCATCAGGCACACCACCACAGCTAAAATATGCATTAGTGTTAGAGTTAACCTGGGATGTGAGCAGTGGATAAATAGATGTGCCAGAAATGTCCACTAGATATATGGTTTTTCTTATTAAATTTTAAGAAGATGTATTTTTTTCTATAAGTTGGGAATAGAAGTAGTATTTTGAATAGTACACAAGACGTCTGAGTGTTGGTTATAATGAAAAGTTCCAATAGCAGTAACCTTTTTGCAGATTTTTTTTTTTTCCTACTCTGCAAGAACCATTTTGTAATTTAGCGCCTAACTCTTTATGGTGTCGATCTTCTTCTATGATAAACTTCTCTATTTTTTCCTTTCAGAGCCTAGGCTTCTTGCTAGGTGCATAGTGATCACAGTGGTTGCAGTGTATCATTGAATCAGTGTATCAGCATATCAATGCATTGTTGTATCAGTGTATCATCATGTAAGTGTATCCATTGTATCAGTGTATCATCATATCAGCATATCATCTTATCAGTGTATCATTGCAACAGTGTATCAGTGTATCATTGTATCAGTGTATCATTGAATCAGTGTATCAGCATATCAGTGTATCATTGTATCAGTGTATCATCATATCAGTGTATCATCATATCAGTGTATCATCATATCAGTGTATCCATTGTATCAATGTATCATCATATCAGCATATCATTGAATCAGTGTATGATTGCATCAGTGTATCAGTGCATCATTGTATCATTTCATCAGTGTATCATTGTATCAGTGTATCAGTGTATCAGTGTATCAGTGTATCATTGTATCAGTGTATCATTGTATCAGTGTATCAGTGTATCATTGTATCCGTGTATCAGCATGTCAGTGTATCATTGCATCAGCGTATCATCATATCAGCATATCATCATATCATTGTATCATCATATCAGTGTATCAGCATATCATTGTATCAAAATATCATCGTATCAGTGTATCATTGTATCAGTGTATCATTGAATCAGTGTATCAGCATATCAGTGTATCATTGTATCAGTGTATCATCATATCAGTGTATCCATTGCATCAGTGTATCAGTGTATCATTGTATCAGTGCATCAGGGTATCAGTGTATCAGTGTATCAGTGTATCACTGTATCAGTGTATCAGTGTATCATTGTATCAGTGTATCATTGTATCAGTGTATCATTGTATCAGTGTATCAGTGTATCATTGCATCAGTGTATCATCATATCAGCATATCATGTATCATCATATCAGTGTATCAGCATGTCATTGTATCAGCATATCATCATATCAGTGTATCAGTGTAACATTGTATCAGTGTATCAGCATATCATTGTATCAGTATATCAGTGTATCATAGTATCAGTGTACCAGTGTGTCAGTATACCAATCTATCAGTGTATCATTGCATCAGTGTATCAGTGTATCATTGTATCAGTGTATCGTTGTATCAGTGTATCATCATATCAGAGTATCAATGTATCAGTATATCATCATTTGTATCATTGTATGAGTGTATCAGAGTATCATCATTTGTATCATTGTATCAGTGTATCAGTGTATCATTGTATCAGTGTATCAGTGTATCATTGTATCAGTGTATCATTGTATCAGTGTATCATCATATCAGCATATCAATGTATCAGTGTATCAGTGTATCATTGTATCAGTGTATCATTGTATCAGTGTATCATCATATCAGCGTATCAATGTATCAGTATATCATTATTTGTATCATTGTATCAGTGTATCAGAGAGCCATCATTTGTATCATTGTATCAGTGTATCAGTGTATCATTGTATCAGTGTATCATTGTATCAGTGTATCAGTGTATCATTGTATCAGTGTATCATTGTGTCAGTGTATCATTGTATCATTGTATCAGAGTATCATTGTATCAGTGTATCATTGTATCAGTGTATCGTTGTATCAGTGTATCATCATATCAGTGTATCATTGAATCAGTGTATCATCATATCAGCATATCATCATATCAGCATATCAGTGTATCAGTGTATCAGTGTATCAGAGAATCAGTGCATCAGTGTATCATTGTATTAGTGTATCAGTGTATCATTGTATCAGTGTATCATCCTATCAACATATAATCATATTAGCTTAACATTGTATCAGTGTATCAGTGTATCATGGTATCAGTGTATCAGCATATCATGGTATCATTGTATCAGTGTATCATTGTATCAGTGTATCATTGTATCAGTGTATCAGTGTATCATTGCATCAGTGTATCATCATATCAGCATATCATCATATCATTGTATCATCATATCAGTGTATCAGCATGTCATTGTATCAGCATATCATCATATCAGTGTATCAGTGTAACATTGTATCAGTGTATCAGCATATCATTGTATCAGTATATCAGTGTATCATAGTATCAGTGTACCAGTGTGTCAGTATACCAATCTATCAGTGTATCATCATATCAGCATATCATCATATCAGTGCATCATTGCATCAGTGTATCAGTTTATCATTGTATCAGTGTATCATTGTATCAGTGTATCATCATATCAGAGTATCAATGTATCAGTATATCATCATTTGTATCATTGTATGAGTGTATCAGAGTATCATCATTTGTATCATTGTATCAGTGTATCAGTGTATCATTGTATCAGTGTATCAGTGTATCATTGTATCAGTGTATCATTGTATCAGTGATTCATCATATCAGCATATCAATGTATCAGTGTATCAGTGTATCATTGTATCAGTGTATCATTGTATTAGTGTATCATCATATCAGTGTATCAATGTATCAGTATATCATTATTTGTATCATTGTATCAGTGTATCAGAGTGCCATCATTTGTATCATTGTATCAGTGTATCAGTGTATCATTGTATCAGTGTATCATTGTATCAGTGTATCAGTGTATCATTGTATCAGTGTATCATTGTGTCAGTGTATCATTGTATCATTGTATCAGAGTATCATTGTATCAGTGTATCATTGTATCAGTGTATCGTTGTATCAGTATATCATCATATCAGTGTATCATTGTATCCGTGTATCATCATATCAGCATATCATCATATCAGCATATCAGTGTATCAGTGTATCAGTGTATCAGAGAATCAGTGCATCAGTGTATCATTGTATTAGTGTATCAATGTATCATTGTATCAGTGTATCATCATATCAGTGTATCATTGTATCAGTGTATCATTGCATCAGTGTATCATCCTATCAACATATAATCATATTAGCTTAACATTGTATCAGTGTATCAGTGTATCATGGTATCAGTGTATCAGCATATCATGGTATCATTGTATCAGTGTATCATTGTATCAGTGTATCATCATATCAGCATATCATCATATCAGCATATCTGTGTATCAGCATATCAGTGTATCAGTGTATCAGTGTATCAGTGAATCAGTGCATCAGTGTATCATTGTATTAGTGTATCAGTGTACCATTGTATCAGTGTAACATCATATCAGTGTATCATTGTATCATTGTATCATTGCATCAGTATATCATCCTATCAACATATAATCACATTAGCTTGTCATTGTATCAGTGTATCAGTGTATCATGGTATCAGTGTATCAGCATATCATGGTATCAGTGTATCAGTGTATCAGTGTATCATTGTATCAGTGTACCATTGAATCAGTATATCAGTGTATCATTGTATCAGTGTACCATTGTATCAGTGTATCATCATATCAGCATATCATCATATCAGCATATCAGTGTATCAGTGTATCATCATATTAGCTTATCATCATATCAGTTTATCAGTGTATCATTGTATCAGTGTATCATTGTATCAGTGTATCATTATATCATTGTATCAGTGTATCATTGTATCGGTGTATCATCATATCATCATATCAAGGTATCATCATATCAGCATATCAGCTTATCAGCTTATCATTGTATCAGCATATCATCATATCAGCATATCAGTGTATCAGTGTATCATCATATTAGCTTATCATTGTATCAGTGTATCAGTGTATCATTGTATCAGTGTATCATCATATCAATGTATCATTGTATTAGCTTATCATTGTATCAGTGTATCAGTGTATCATGGTATCAGTGTATCAGAATATCATGGTATAAGTGTATCAGTGTATCATTGTATCAGTGTATCATTGTATCAGTGTATCAGTGTATCATTGTATCAGTGTATCATTGTATCAGTGCATCAGTGTATCATTGTATCAGTGTATCATTGTATCAGTGTATTCACATATCAGCATATTAACATATCAGCATATCAGTGTATCAGTGTATCATCATATTAGCTTATCATTGTATAAGTGTATCATTGTATCAGTGTATCATTGTATCAGTGTATCATTGTATCAATATATCAGTGTATCATTGTATCAGTGTATCATTGTATCAGTGCATCAGTGTATCATTGTATCAGTGTATCATTGTAGTGTATTCACATATCAGCATATTAACATATCAGCATATCAGTGTATCAGTGTATCATCATATTAGCTTATCATCGTATAAGTGTATCATTGTATCAATATATCAGTGTATCATGGTATCAGTGTATCAGCATATCATGGTATCAGTGTATCAGTGTACTGTTGTAACAGTGTATCAGTGTATCAGTGTATCATTGTATCAGTGTATCATTATATCAGTGTATCAGTGTATCATCATATCAGTGTATCATCGTATTAGTGTAACATTGTATCAGTGTGGCATTGTATCTAAGTATCAGTGTATCATCATATCAGTGTATCATTGTATCAGTATATCAGTGTATCATCATATCAGTGTATCATCATATCAGTGTAACATTGTATCAGTGTATCAGCATAATATCATATCAGTGTATCAGTGTATTATCATATCATTATATCAGTGTATCAGTGTATCAGTGTATCATTGTATCAGTGTATTATTGTATCAGTGTATCATTGTATTAGTGTATGGCATCATTACTAGCATCATAGTCAATGTTGCTGTCATAAGCATCAGCATCACTGGCATTGTTACTACTACCATCATCACCATCAGTGTCATCACAAAGACACCAATACACACTGCTGCCAGTTCCAGCACTATCACAAAGATGCTGATTGATACTATATACAATAATGCATGCTGTCAGAGACACTACTACCATCCCTACAGCCTTCTAACATTCCACACTGCTAGCCTTGCTATTATCATCACCATCATTAGTATTGTCGTTATCACAAACATTTTTACTACCACCATTTTCAGTGTTATTGTCATCAGCATCAGCATCACTAGTGTTTTTATTACTATCATCACCCTTATCATAATTGTCAATGTTGTTATCATAATTACTAGCGTCATCCTCAACATTACTGTAATCAGCATCAACATCATTACTATCATCATCTCATTGTCAATGTTGTTGTCATCAGCACTAGCATCACTGGCATTGTTACTACCATCATTATCCTGATGGTCAAAAATTGTGTGAAAAGTGTTAAAAAATATAGCAAAAGGTGTTTATTTCATTTTGGGGATTCAAGTAAAGTCAATTAAGTGGTATTACTTTTTAAAAGTAAAATTGTTTAAATGAATTTATTTGTGAGTAAAACTGTTGAAAAAATTAAAATTACTTTGCATTATGAACTTTGTACCCACTGATGATGACGATGATTATGCTGATGATAATGACAAATACAGCAACAATGACAATGCTCAAAACTTGATGTGTGTGTGTGCTTGCATGTGTATGTGTGTATACGTCAGGGTGTTCTTTATTATACCTCTAATATACCAAAGCTGATATGTCTTGCTAACCTCTGCCAAATTGCTTTGTACGCCTATATATTTTTGTTATTGATAATTGTGATGACAGTGTATATGAGGAGATCTGTCTTAGCTTATAGGTCTGATAGGCATTCCCATATATGACACCAAAATAAGCAGTCCTCACAAGGCTTATTTGCATTTTAGCCTATATGTTTCTACTGTGCTGCTTTGCATACAAGTAATCATTGTGGATGATTGATAAACTAATTAGGTCACTAACATGTAGTAATATACAACTTGTTGAATTGCTGCAAAGGATGTGTTCATTATACACTCTTTTATGAGCTGCTTTTGTCATGTGCTGTGTCTACTATCTAATTATATGTCTTTATGAAATTCTCCTTGCTCAGTGCAGATTACAATTATACAATCAAAATAATTGCAGGGATCCAGATGTTGACAAGCTAATCATGTTTCTCAGTGTAAATGTTTAATGTATAACAAGAATGACATACAACCACTAATTTTGGCCAAACATATTATAACTGCTTTGCAATGTGCATAATAACGAGGTCAATTACTAAGCGTCACTTACCCCACTTGATGGTGCACGCTCCACCTTTTACCCGTGTTTATTATTCCACAGACTCAATCACACTTCCAAAAAATATACATTATGTTCTTTCTTAATCATAAAAATTAAATAGACAGTCGCTTATAGGGTAAAACAATGATTTGGAGGACCGAATTAGCGAAATTATTGATGAATGATGGTAAAATTTGATGAAGACTGTATGGTGTTGTTACAACATAAGAAAATTCTGAGGAATCGTGAAAATTACTGAAAAACTGCACAATAGGTGTTCAAACATAAGAAATGTGTGAAATAGCACAAATTGGTGAAAAAGTAGCATAAAAAGCACTAAAACACAAGAAACTGGCAAGAAATACTAGGAAATTGATTGTAATTAGTGGCAATTTGCTAGCAAACCAACATGTATATGGATTCCATCTGTGAATGGAGAGAGGAACTATTAGACGCCAGAGCGATGAGATTTATGATTAACACAGAGAAGGAAACTAATATCGCATCATTAAACAAGACAAAATGTTGATGTGGATATTATAATAAAAATATACAACATCCAGGAAATCATAGGATCTATACAAGAGAAGTGCTAACAATTAAACAGAGGAGCCACTTTTAAATTATAATAATGGTTGACAGAGCCGAATTAGTGCAAACCTGACAAAAATGTTGAAAAAACAAGGAAAATTGCATGAAAAGTGCTAAAAAACATAAGAAAATGGTGGAAAATAGCAAACATTGATGAAAATTGTGTAAAAGGTCTAAAAAATACATTTCTCAACATGTCAATGCTCATTTTCCATGTGTGATAAAACACACTCATCATGAGATGATAACAGTAAAAGTTTCTTCATCAAAGATGGTTGTATGAATGGTAGTGCTTCAGAAGGACGCTTTACACTGTTTGTAATAATTACAACAATGGTGATGACAATGACGATATGATGACAATGGCATATACACTTTACAATATTTCTGGAAATGAGCTTAGATCGATCTAATTAAACTAAAATAGTGGATAACTAATAAAACTGATTAGGCCACTAACATGTAGTAATATACAACCTGTTTTATTGCTGCAAAGGATGTGCTCAATGTATACTCTTTTATGAGGGTGCTTTTGTCATATCCTGGGTCTACTATCTGATTATGTAAGACTTAATGAAATTTTCAGTGAATGAAGTGCCAAAACCTTCTAACATAGTAATGTGCACGCCCATGACATGCTTATGCATGTTTTATATAGTACACATATGTATACATGTGATGTAACAATGCTAATTATGATGCTGTGTGAGCCTGTATTCATCTTTTAATGCATGGTGCAATATCTGCCCTCCCAACATTAACAGCCATAACAGACTTGATGCCGTCATAGTAATATACACTTGTTTAGCACAGATTACAATTATAAAATTGGGATGATTGCAGGGATTTAGATGTTTAATTAAAAATATGTAGTTCAATGAGAAATATATACATACATGTTTTACTTGCTCACAGACAAACAATTCCTATCAGATTACTAACAAAAGTAAAAAAGAATTAAAGTTTAATAAAAAAAACTCTATCGTTCTATTCTTTCTAGTAATTTACTATTCAAATTCTAAACTACTATTTTTTAGCTACAATTTTATAACTTTTCTATTTTTCACCCCTAAAAATAAAACAAAGGTTAAACTAAAAATTGTAATAATTATGTATTTTTAAAACATTTTTAAATCTCTAAAGAGGCGGAGGCTATTTGATTTTCTTTATGAAACATAAGATGGTATTTCTCAAATTTACTGTCTACTGTATAAGGAATATTACGTAATTATATACCCCCCCCCCCAGTCTCTCTGGATCCGCCGTCCCATGGCTATGAAGTAAATGTTTGAACACAAAAAAAAACGCACGGAAACTTTTATTGTACAAACTTAGATTAGGTTTGTTAAAAGGAAAAAGATTAGTATTAATCGTAAAATGCTGTAAATATTTATAACGATTTAACTAACAGGAAATTACCTATGGGCGTCGCCTGAAACTTTTTAATCAACTAGCATTGATGAGTATTCATAGGCGCGTAATCATGGACAATTTAGGGAAAATTATGTTTTAATTAAGATTTTATTCTTGTTTAATAAAATATTAAGACTTTACAACTTATAAATTTTATTTTTCCTATAACTCATATCCTCTTTCTATCATCTTGCCCCTGCCTGGCTCATCAGCTGGCGACGCCCTTGAAATTACCTAAATATTTTTGCAGCTTTAACAATGTTTTTGACGTTCGAGAATAAACGAAACTGTAATAAAAATGAGGAGGTATTAAAATCGACGGAAATTTACCCGGTAATATAGAACTTTGTAAATGTAATAAAAACGGTGTTATTACCAAAAGAATATATTAATCTACGAATCACGCTGTTATAAATACCCGCACCGTTGCAAAGCGTTGTTTATGTTAAATGTAGATAAATCCATAATCTGTTAAAATTTATAAATATAAAATAAATAAATTTCCCTTTTTAACAAAAACAAAATAATTGTAAATTTACGGTTAGTAGTTCAAATAAATACCTTATTTTAGGAAATATTTAATTAGAACTAGTGCGTTTTCAGTTTTTATAAAGCGTTCTCTTCATTGCTAGCCGATGATGGCCTATGCTCGAAAACGCTTCTTTAAATTAAGGTATTTATTTTAATTAATTATAGTTAATTTATATTTATAAATATTTTGTTCGTCAATGGCAAAATTTATTTATTTCATATTTACTGTTTATGTTTATCGAGCATATATTCACATCAAATTAATAGCGTATTCAATTTAACTAAAATTACTTCATACATGTAATTTTTATAATGGCCGAGCACACCTTGCAATTGCTTGTCTGACTGAATTTTAGTCCATCATTGCGAAAAAAAAGTTTTATGGCCGGTAATTTTTTCAGTTAAATATCTCCCTAAAAAAACATTTTATTATTCGACTTCAGATCCGCAAATCCGATAAAACTTTATGTCGTTTAACACATTTTTGTAAAAACGTAATTTTAACGACATTAGACAGGGGCGGATCCAGGACGACGTTTGGGGGGGGGGGATTATATAATTATGTAATATCCCTTATACGGTAGACAGTAAATTTGAGAAATACCCCTTGTTTCATGAAGAAAATCAAATAGCGACCTTTGTAGAAATATAAAGAAATGTTTTAAAAATACATAATTATTACAATTTTTAATTAAAATTTTGTCTTATATTTAGGGGTGAAAAATAAAACGAAATTATAAAATTATACCTAAAAAAGTGGTAAATTAGAAATGGTAAGAAAGATAGTATTTTTATTAGACTTTACTTCTTTTTTATTTTTGTTAGTAATCCGATCAGAATTCTCTTTGTTCATGAGCGAGTTTAAATATGTATATTTCTCATTGAACTACTATTTTCATTTACATTACAAAATAAAAAATAAATAAAAATGGCAAAAAATCGAGGACAGTTGTGTTTAAAATAGAATAAAAAAGGAACAATAACAGTTTTACTAGAAAACAGTATTAAATATTAGTTATTAAAAGCCGTAGGTAGAATTCATACAAATCTTTTATAGCATAAATTATGTTTCTCTGTTATAACAAATTTTTTCATAGAGGCTTGGGTTTTTTTTTTGGGGCGGTGGTCCCCTATATTCCTTTCCGTGGATCCGCCACTGCATTAGGGCACTGTTGTTTCCTGGATTTATGTAAGGAATGATGTGCTAACGTCACTATCGGGATATGTAAGCCAGAATAGTCCTTAATTTCACCACAACGGTGCTAATATTTTCATTTTTTTTTGATCGGCACTGCGTTATTTTTCTGCATAGGTTGTTTTTTATGTTATTGGATTTGAGTTGGAAAAATTCTTTCGACTCTTCTATTTCTATTCGCTAGTTAAAAATCTGATGAATCTAAAAATACTATTCCATCCATTTCCATTATTTATTACCAAATGTTCTAGATTCAGAAATTTGTTATATAATTGAAGTCTTTGTGCTTCAACGAGTGAGAAAAATGAGTATCTCTATGTTTTCCTACACTGTATTGTTCGTTTATAGATGTCGGAAAATTTTTTTGCGGAAGACGACGTTTGTTTAAAATATATTTTTATTTTTTATGAAATCAAAAATTAAAGACATGTGTATCATGCATATGCATATAATATTTCTTTTTTTTGTATGTTTCTAAAATAATTCTTCCATTTTTATTATTGTGTATGAAAAATTAATTCTGTTTGATTCTAGGTATAGAGTCGAAGCTTGATCACTTCCGCGACATTGGTGTAGATGCTATATGGCTGTCACCGATATACCAATCTCCAATGGTAGATTTTGGATACGATATATCGAATTTTACCGAGATATATCCGAAATTTGGAACGATGGAAGATTTTCAATCATTAAGGAAAGCCACGCGTGCTAGAGGTATGTGTACATTTATTTTCTTTTATCCCTTAAAAATTCGAAAACGATTCCTGCAAAGTCTCGAAGGCAAGAACTTCATTCGAATTTTTCAGTGTACCACCCAGTGAATTTTGAACTGAACCGGAAATGAAAAAGAAAAAAAAAAAACACAACATTTTAGAATCACAATAATTTACTTCTTTCAATTACCAAAACCAGATTAGGCGTATACTCGTATATACATGATTTTTGAACGTGTCTGTGGGGTGCGATTAAATGTACTCTCCTAGTAAAATAATAAAGATGAAAAAAATGGTAACCGTTAAAAATAGTATTAATATTTGTTAAAGTGCGCTTAATCACAGTTAATAATTATTATACTAAGTAAATGCTATGGAAATGATCAGCGAGATTATACTTTGTATTAATTATTGGATGGTTTCCGTCAAAATAATCCTTATTGGTGTATATTATTTAATTTTAATTTACTTTCCAGTTACTTTTTATAATGATGTAGTTTTTTTTGTTCTTTTTTTTCTAACTAAAGGCATTGTCGTCGCAGCCTTCGTGTTCTGTCTATAGCCATTGTCCTCGGTTCTACGTATTTATTTATATTTAATCGATTATAAATATTGTCCATTATTATAAATGTCTTTTAGTATCATTTGTAATATGTTTCGGTAAAATTCGATGAAAACATTTCAAATCATTTGGGTTCGTTGAAATTTTTAATCAAACAGCTGCGAGAATAGAAAAGATGCTACATGTAATTTTTTAAGGAAAAAAGTGATACCTGTGTGCATTAGTAAATGTTGTGAACACAATATGGCGGAGATTCGAAAAACGTTTGTTATAATTAATTAATAAGATAAAATCAGGAAAGTTCAGTTGTATGTGTTTGGCATGCACGATTCATCTGAAACATTCGCTAACTGTTACGCTAAAGAGAATCAACGATACGGCACTAGTGAAATAATTTAGTTTCATAACGTCACACTCGTTGACAAAAAAAAAAACCACTAAAGTCTTTGGCACACTTTTCGGCGATCCGAAATAGACAAAATGAAAACATGTTAAAATTAGTAAATCCAGTCACGTTACAAGATTACAATGAAACCATCATCTCCTTTACGGGCGGACTAGTAAGAGGGCCGAATTTCGATGAGTTCGCGCACGAAAATTAATTCAAGTCATAACCCTGATTGTCTGCGTAGAATTTACACACATCTACAGCATTCAATCGAAAAATAAAATAACATTTTTTGACTTACATATGAATAAATAGATAAAAACGAAAAATAAAGGAACAACAATATTTGAAACATAAAGAAAACAAAAGTACAACAAAACAAAAGTGTAACAAAACGAAAGAAGCTTCTTATTTTTTTTTTTTTTTCTATAGACTAGTTTATTTGGCCACTAACCGAAATGCAGTTTTGCGCAATATGTTTGTAGATAGCATAGACTTATTGAATCGCTAGCGATAAGCATATAATATACCGCAGTAATGTTTTACCACCAATGTATTAGAAAAACTACTTTAGCTCGTAGGTTAAAGATAACCGAAGAAAAAAAAATAGCGAATCGTCAAATATTGCTAAATATTGCCGAATATAAAATAGCGAAAACAAAAGTACTTACTACGTTTATGTACAGAGTTTATCGAAAAATATCAATTTATAACTTTTATTTATCCCGCGACTGGCAATATGTCAAATGCTTCTTCAGCTTTAACTGGCCCCCGTTCAAAGCGAGGGAAAAGTTCGACGACGCGAAAGATATCATTCCGTTTGAAAATTAAAATGTTTCTTTCATTTTTTTCAAATGTATGCGAAAGGGAATTTCGTTTGAACATTCCAGGGGCAAACTATTTCTTTTTAATAGATTATAAGCCGACTAAAAGGTAAAAGTCGCCAAGTTATTAAAAAGAAAAAATTAAGTGTAGGTAGCCTAAGCAATGGTGTACATGATAACGGTCATAGGAAAAAGATGGGGCCCCTGCAGGAAGGTTCGCATTAACAAACTTTGTTGGTTTCATTGACGCTTGGAGTGTTTTTTAGACTTAAATAAACGCCTCAAAAATTTGCCATCACAAATTCGATATTACCGGTTTTGGGTGAGCAAATTGTGTAACTGAGCAATGGTTTTCTGTAGGGCTTATATGTTAAGAGGAATGTTATAGAATATAAGAAGAATATACGTTAGAGAGTTAAACATATTGAACCCAGCCAGCACACAGCGTATGACCATGTTAAGCATGCGCGAAACATAACGAGTGATTTAGAATTTTTAACAACTAAAAAGTTTAAACTAACCCACGTAAACTACAAGACTGTACTATTCGTGCAGACGACCCACGCGCGGGAATGGGTTGTGCGTGGGCTGCGTTCAATACGCGGCGGGCTTCATAGTCAGACAGTTGCAGTCGACTGATTTACGTTTCCGGTGTTTTTACAGAAACCCGAACAATAGATAGACGTCTTGAAACTCTACCGCTGAAGACGGTTGTATTTCGTGACTAGACGAACGCACTAATGTGTCTGTTCGGTGCTGAAAGAAGTAAAGTATCTTATCGCTAGTCTTGTTACGTGATTTTTTTTTCTTCTTTTTTGGATTCGTAGCACGAACAGATAGCATGAAAATAATTTTCATTAAAAATATAGTTAGGGGCAAAAGAAGAACCCAGGACTAGACGGACAACCGATGTTGTAACTGATCACTGCGCTGCACGTAATTGAAGTCGACGGCGAACCTTAATACACCGAGAGTCACCATATCAATTCGCTTGGCTACGATGTCTCTAAAAGCGACTACCCAACTCGCTGGTATGTTGTGTAAATAAGGTTGCATCGAGTGCAGAAAGCCTCGTGGAGATATCGAAACAGTTGAAAAAACTCTACTAATTGAGTTCCCAGCATTACACACCGGCAAATTTTTGTAAGCGGTCAAATACGCTTTTGCTGAACAAGAATGTGCAATGACAATATTGTTAGCGACATACCAACGGCGGTAATTATTGTCTCTCGGTTAACCGGCGCTGATGTTTAGTATCTCCCCGAGTTCGTTTTGCATTCTAGCCAATGAAACGTATTGTGGAGTATAGAAATTTGATGAAGACGGAAGTTTTTCGACTTTTAGTCGATCTAGCTAAGTTCGGAAGGGTAACTTGCATTATGCATTGTGATTGCGTCGTTAGAATTTGCGATTGTGACTGTTTCGCTACATACCGAAATTAGGTTCGGAACCGATCAGATCATCGAAAAATTTCATTTCGGGTTATAAACCGAGAGAAAACAATTAAAACAAACTTTTCTTGACATCGAAGAGTCTCTTTTTCGTTTTGGAAATTGCTTGGTGTTTTAAATACCGTCAGTTGTTCCCCCAAATTCGATAAGGTTTTTTCGGAAAAATATTGGCAAAGAACATAGTCCGGTTCACAACCTCTATTGGGATAGTTATCATTGTCAAAGTGGCGAAATATAGTATTCCGGCATATAGTCCTGTGTCTCCTTTTCTCATATAAGAACTAGTGTGCATGTGTGTGTATATATGTAAAATTTCAGCTCAGTCCGTGTAGATTTTACGTTAAAAAAATGACAGACCCGCCGAGACATAGAGAGGCCCGCTAGATTTCTTTAATTGCTGTGGATTTAAAATTATTTTCGAAAGATATCAATTGCGTTCGCGAGAACATTTAGCGCGTTCTCAGGTAGAACATTCAACTTGATCTTTAACGAAACACATTTTCTTCCCGAGTTTTCAATTGTTCCGCTCTAAAATTCTTCTTAGGTCTCCTTTGTGTACTCACAATTCTGTTTATTTTCACTATTCATCACCTTCTTTCTTATTTCTTCTTCACTTATTCATTTACGCTTTCGCTTTTACTCCGTAATATTTTTTTCCCGTCTTTCTTCTTCGATTTCCCGCACCTGTCTCCCAGTATTATCGCATGTTTTGTACGAATATTTCGCACATAAAGTAGTAACAATTAGAGACAATCCGCGCATCGCGGGTATTCATAAATTTTATACTCGTATGTTTTCTTTATTATTTTTTACTTTAAATAATTTGCGGATCCCATAAAGCCAAAGCCCGTCTGTGGGTTCCCAATATTATCGTTTATTCGTACGTAAAGGTTTACATCATCTTAAATCTAACTTCGTCTAATACAACACTATATACTTAAAAATTTATGATAAGCCGGTATTACTGGTATAATACATTATTTATATATTTACAAAAATCCTAAATCTCAAATTAATCAGGAAGTTGCGCAAAATTCAATGCGCGCAACAGCCCAAAAGCAATCCCAGATCCGTTAACCTAAAAAAAAACCCAACACAGTGCGATAGCGAACAAACCGCATAATGATCTGAGATTTTTGTCTTACCGATGCTCCTGCCGGCACTTCGTTCACTACGGCTCTTATAAAAATTTATAAAAATATCATTCTGTCCCCTCTTACTTCTTCCCAAATTGCTCCCTGGATCAATCTAATCCCCCCCTCCCCCGTGTTTCTCCATAATAGTCAAAAAATTGTCCGCCGCCGAATTTCTCAAATCAAAATTAATATTAAAATCTCCGCATACTATAAATTCCGTGTTGCGATCCGTACTTTTTAGTGCCGCATCAGTTTCTTTTAAGAAATCCGCAACGCACTTACCCGGTGATCGATATATTGCAATTAAGTTAATTATTTTTTCTTCGTTTAATTTTATTTCCACAGGAATACGATCCGTAACGTCATTTCCACTATACGCAACTTCAGAATTCCATTCCTTTGCCCAACTTCCGCTATTATACTACTTAGATTTCCCTAACGCGTGCTTTTCGTATCGCTTTATCTCATATATAATTCCACTTCTTCTTCATTCACATTTATTTTAGTTAGTATTAATACACTGATAGGTTGTTTGTAGATGTATGTTAATATCTCATCCCAATTCGACTTCTAATACGAATATAACGTTAAAGGTATTTTTATCAGTTTCTCCGTCACCATTCAACAGATTCCCGATATCTATATTCCACTTATTCAAATCAGCCTAATTA
Source organism: Icerya purchasi (assembly GCA_039619475.1). NCBI lineage: Eukaryota > Metazoa > Arthropoda > Insecta > Hemiptera > Monophlebidae > Icerya > Icerya purchasi. The sequence continues at coordinate 340,161,302 of CM077116.1, read as the reverse complement.
AACACACTTGACTTTGTTACCGAAATATATTAATTATGTGTCACGTCTAAAAACTATAGTCTTATATACGCTGAAAAATAATGGAACAAGATGAGAAAAGTGAGATGTAGAGTGATTTTTCGGTGGTTTGTTAATTTCCCCAACATGAGGCGGTCAACTATCTCATCTATAATTAGACTTCGGTTTAATCATAGCTTGCTTCCTTCTTCGCTCTTCCGTTCCACCATTACCCAGTTTCTTTTTTACCCGTTTGATCCGTCAGAAGCAAACTTCACTTATGAATCACATTTTGCTTGAATGTCCTTCCATTTCTTCAGAACGCGCGATACTGTATTCCGGTTTTTTGCGTCTTATCCTACACCTTACAGCGCTTAATGCTTTCTTTTCCGTTTGCCCCTCGGTTATTCCTTTGTTAGCTTCATTCATATGTTTTATTTCTAATATGTTTCCTTTACAACCATTAATGCTGTCATACCTTTGGATATTGAGTAAACGTACTTAGCCGGCATGCTCAAAATTAAAAAAAAAAAAAAAAAAAAATAGAGTGAAAAATGAAATCATGCCAAATCAACGTAACGTCACGACTACAGCCGAATCACACGCAGAGTAACCTATAGACGGAATCAAATTTAACGCGTCACGCTTCATTTAAAAGATGATCGAAATTCCACTTTTCCCTCGCTTACACTATACACATTTATATAGCGTCCTATGGTTTCCAGATATTTTAATTCAACAGTCGAAATCGTATTTCCAAAACTTCCCATTAAAATATTGCCCTAAAAATCGAAAAAAAAAAAAAAACAACAAAAACTGTAAGCATTATAGCAGCGTAGAGGAAATGTTCCGAATAAAATGCTCGCATTTATTAATCGTTCGTAGATTTTTTCGTTTTTCAAGATACCTTTAAAAGAACTGGAAAAAAACGCGAGGAACGTAGAAAAATTTTTACGTTTATGCGGTTCCTTAAAATTTACAATGAATCTTATAAAAATTAACTCAACTCAGACTGATCCCTAAGAGACTGACATATTTGTCTGTCGAGAAAAAATTTACAAATCGGTCCACAATTGTCTGAAAATTTTAAAAATGCTTTTAATATCTAAGACTAAAAAACAGTTTATAGCCTTTACATTTATCACGGTATATTTCTCGCTTTTTTCTTCGCTTTATTGCAAAATACTAAAGAAAAAAATCTTCCTTTTTCTATTATTATTATCTACCTCATTTAATCGTAATCCCGTCGGAGTTTTTTAATTTTTTGTTTCAAAAATATTGAAGAAAAAAAGTCTGAAGCTTTTTCTATTATTCTTCCGATTATCTATCTCATTTAATCGTAATTTAATTTTTTGTTTCAAAAACGGCGTTACTCAAAGTTTACTGATCATCGTACGGTGAAAAGATAATTATTATCGAGAAATGCTTGCACTAATGAAGGAGGTTTGCATCATCCGTTTTCCGGGGAGCTATTTCGTGAACTTTTTTTATTCGTTTTCGATGGCAGAGAATTCAAATTTCATCTTTCTAATTAAAGGTATGAACTTATTTTCGCAAAATAAAACAACAGCTCTTTTAATGATTTCCGTTTTTTGACGGCCGTCATTGTCTGAAAGGTGAAAAAAGTAGCGAATATAGTCGGTTAACCGAACGAGGCAGGAATAAAGTGTGTAGCATTGAAGGTCGTCTTGGAGAGAAACAAAACTGTTCAGCATGTAGGTTCGCGTGTTTTCTAGAGCTGTTCCATTTTATGTGATGATGAAAATAATAATTATAACAGCGGCGTATTTATAACTATGCCATTGTTAGTATGTACGAGACAAATTGCCATACAACGTAATTATTTTTAACACTTTTACAACACTACTGATTATTGTTATTAATGGTGTTTCTTTTTGTCCACTTCAAAATGTGAAATTTAAAAGGGCCGCCGATATAAGAGCGTCTAATTAATCTTACTGTCATTAACATAATTGCGTATAAAATTTTAAAATACAATTATTATATTAGAATTTGTCATTACTGTTTATTAATTTTATGAATTGTTTCGAAACAATTTTACTCTGAATGAAAAATATAGCGCGTTGAAAAAAAATCGATATTTTTAGGCTACTAATTTATGACTGAATAATTTTCGTTTCAAATTATTAAATATAAAACATTATTATTACACTTTTTCTTCTTTTTTTTTTTTTTTCATTTGGAACGTAATTTATAATAAAAAATCCGATACAAAAAAGTGAAAAACGATTTAAACGAAAGAGGATAGTGCCCAGCAATTTTTCAATTACGTAAACAAAAATCGCTTCAGGTAAAAAATTGCGCCATTGCGTTGCAGTGTGACAGCGTATTTTATATTACTTCGTTGTAATTTAAGCGTTGCTTCCGCGTTAATACAAATTAGTTCGATTAATGAAATCCTCCCATCTGTCCCCATCACACACAACTGTTTTCAGTTATACCGAGTTCAAGTCGATTTCCCACGAATAATCCTCATCCATATGCTGAGGACAATGAAAAGGTCGCCACTATTTCTTTCGTAACGTCGCAATTGAATACTGCTTTTATCTGAAAGTTTTTTTTTTCTTCTTTTTCTATGGCTAAGGAACAAATTTGCCATTACGCTTAAACACCTACTACTTTAAAAATAGTATAAAGCAACAATATTTATGTAATCCGCTGAACCAAAAATAAAAACAAAAGAAAAAAACCTGTTTAGGAATTCGAAATAAAAACCGAAAGTGTGGCTACACCATCCACCAGCTCATTCCCCTGGATTTATTGAATGACACTTATACTTAAAATTATAATGTACCAGTGAAAGAATAATGATGAAAATCTTACGGACATTGTTATCAAAATTGCGAACAAGTGAAATCATTGAAGAAAAGGATATCATGGCAATACATCGATTTTCAACAAAACATTCAAAACTGCTTAGACTGATAATAGCTAAAACGGGGAGACGGTTAGCTGATCAAATACTAGAAAACAGGAGAAAAACTATAATACCGGACAATGACATAACACAATCTGGAAGTTCGTTGAAAGTATACATTAATCAGAACATATGAAGGTGCTACAAACATCTGTTTTGGAAAACAAAACAAAAAGCTAAAACGATGAATTAAAATTTTGTGTGGACAAAGAGGGGAAAAATTTTCATCTAGAAAAGCGAACAAGATCGTATAGTTGTAGTAAAGGATGAAGATGACTTAAATAAATTAAATTAGAATATAAGTCAACAATGTTTACGAGATTTCGCATACCGTTTATTTACGGAATAAGGGTATGTGTGCGTTTTCGTATGAGTGCGTGTTCGTTTTGATCAGTTACGCAGGCGGTAGGGCAGTGAGAAAAAGGTGTGCAGAAATAGTGCTGAACATGGAAGTGTGTGTGAGAGTAGTAAAAGCAGTAAAAGTGAGAAATACTGATAAGGAACAAACGGCTGGTTAGTAGTACAATGAAGACAGGGACAAGGAATCTAACGTGTGCGTTGCGAAGAGCAACCGGAGTGCAAAGGAAAAGTGGAGGTGAAGGGGGTATAATGGCAGAACGAAATGAAACTGAGTACATTGGGAAATTTAGAAGAAAGCGAAAAGGCAGAGAGTGTGTAGGTGTGCGGGTATCAAGTTTGGTTATCGTGTAGTGGTGAACGAAAGAGCGTGAGCAATGGCATACGGCTTTTCGACTATGTGCTTGCAATACCGCCTGTGTACACTAGCTGTAAGGTATGGTAATGTTGAGAGAGCGGTGTGGTGGTGTACGTAATATATATGTGAGGGTGTATTTTAAGTTTTGTTTTCAGGTTGTGGATAGCGGTGGTGTTGGAATGAATGGATGTATTACAGTGTTCACATGTAGATTTATATATATATATATATATATATATATATATATATATATATATATATCATTAAATACAATAACGTCATAATTCAAAATATAACGAATTTGAGTTATGCGTATAGTTGGAATGCATTTTATGAGTACAATTAGAGGTTAGATCGTCATATTTGTAGGTAAGAAACTCGACAAAATAAGCATTGCTTTTGGAAAAGGTATACCGTTCAAATTATAGTAAATGTAAATGTTAATTTGGGTTTTCTGCGAAATAGCGTTTTTTGAGTTATGACGTTATTGTATTTAATGAGCGATATATATATATATAGGTATTTTTTTCAATGTCATAATGTATGTATGAAGTAAGAGGATATTTAGGATAATTATGATCTCGATGCTGGTGGGATATAAAAATATATTATTATTATCTTTAAGCCATTAATCAGTAAATTAGTTTGCATCATTCAAGAGAGAACTATGAATTCTATGTGTCATATATACGCGGAATGAAATAGCTCGTGTGCTGGAAAGCGTGTAGAATACTACATATTTTTAGTTAAATAACTAATTCTATTAATTAAACAGATTCCAATATATGTTATATGCCGAATCTTTTGAGAAAACTAACGGGATTTATATGTTTTCATGTTATATTTCGCCATAATACTAAAGACAAGAAATTTATTCATGTTCAAAATTTGTTGTTTACAATCGCCTCAATGATGTTATTTTACCGGTACGCGATGAAATTTAAATAAAAGAATACGCGGAGAAGAGCAGAGAGATCGTTAATAACTTTACAAAATAAATGGAGAGCAAGGAGATGCGGAAGGAGAACTAGAGTGTTGTAGAGTACATAAAACGAACACAAAATGGAGATGAATTTAGTATATCGTGAGAAAGAGTCAAGAGAAAAATCGGCTGAATGGAAAAAGAATAAGAAAATAGCGCTCGGAAGGGGAAACCAAATTGGGAAGATGAAATTTATGGAAGGCATTTTAGGTTGGCGGGGAAGAAAGTGCAAAAAGAATCGAGTTAATTTTTTTGTATTTTTGGGAACGTCAGCAAAGGTCTTTCAGCCGACAACAATAAAAAGAGGAGAGGATCAGATAAATACAGATTCGGTCAGAAATAGCTAGAATGAAGAAATCGAGCACTGGGATAATGGACTGGGAGAAAAGAGGCAGGATGTGGGAAGAGCAATAAGGACCAGGAAGTCTAAGATGTAACAGACTAGAATAAAGAATGGCCTGTTCGGTGGAGAGTATAGACATTCAAGGAAGATATGGGTGGGATCACAGACAGATTAATGATTCGGGTGAAGATGAAAGTTAAGAGGAGTTAAATGAAAATGAAAACGCGAAGAAGGTAGTTGAGCATGACTAAGGCGCAAACGAATATAGAGATTATAACGGAATTTCGTAGAATTGGAAAGTCATAAAACCGAAGGTGGGTAGAAAGATTCGGTTGGATGGACCGATAGAAGGAATGATTGTTTGAGAGGGAGAAAGCATAACTATCTGATTAGAATCTAGTATGGGAATTTAACCGTAGAGGTAGCAAGGTAGGAATTTTATTGAAATAAAGACACAAGGAAGAAACAACTCTAGCCAAGCAATTCGCTATCTCATTACCATCAATGTCCACATGACGAACTACCCAGAGTAAATCAACGTGGAAATTGAGAGTTTTAAAACAAAGATTTTATATGCAGAAGTGGATAAGAAATGGCTGAGAATGAAACGGATTACCATTAATTAAGGGTACATAAGCTACGCTACAGTCGTATAGCAGATTGGATACAAACGCATCGACTTTATTTGTTATTGCTCAAGCTAGGCTTTTTTGTCGGGTTTTTCCTTAATATTGTAACTTGGAATAATTTACTGCCTAAGCATAAACCAGATGTAGATGCAGACACCATTGAGCGTTGGAAAGAGCATAATTGCTCAACACGCGTATGTTACGAACGTTACGCCATTCTACGTTTGCTAATCGTTTAAATTCATGTCATTACTTTTTATTCGTTCATTCATTCATTGACTTGTTTGATATTTAATGCTCGAGTTAGAATGACGCGCGGCACTCTGAACCATGGCTACCTTGCTAGTTAATGTTCCGATTGCTGTAGACGATAAATAATCGGCGAAACATTTTGACGATAAGAGCGTACATGAAAAACTAATTTTTAATATTGTTTTATCGCTCGCCGCTAAACTTCGAAAATGTTTTTAAAGAATTTTGAAAACTTTTACGGAACCAACGAAGTAAAAACGTGTAACAATACGCATGTTTTCCTAGGCATTTACTTAGTTTTGGATTTCGTTCCGAATCACTCCAGTGACCAACACATATGGTTCAAGAAGTCTGTTAAAAGAATCGATCCGTACACCGACTATTACATTTGGAAAGACCCGGTAGACAAGAAACCTCCGAATAACTGGGTACAGTAACATGTTTTAGCTGCTTCTGTATTATCTGTTACAAATTTATAAAAGTTCTAAATTTATTTTTCTCCGACACTTTCAGATTAGCCTGTTTCAAGGATCAGCGTGGGAATACAATCAAGAAAGGGGCCAGTATTACCTGCATCAATTCGCCGTCGAACAGCCCGATTTAAATTATCGTTCTCCTCAATTACGCGAGGAGATGAAAGTAATACATTTTTCGTTTAGTAAAACAGACATACTTATCGATTACATGACGTTCGATATGAGTTTTATACTTTTTTTCTTTAATCCTGAACACCTTACGCTCATCATTCTCTTAGCCGAGATTTTGGGCAATTCTAACATTCGTAATTTACATCTTTTCGATTCGCGACCACATATGAATAATTGCTTACTTGACTTATTAACGGCATTAAAATCGCGCTTAAATGACGAACGTATTGTGAAAATAAACGTACCCATATCACTAAGCGCAAATTTAGTAAATTGCAGAACGGCGATTGCTCGCTCGAAGCATTCATTGTGCCAATAATCAATTATATTTAGCAACGATGTTGAATACGTCTCATTACGGCGATCAAATTTTGATATTACGGTACTACAATTAACAAATTACAGCCACATCATTCCATCATTAGCGATTCTTACTTTAAAATAGCTTAGTTTAAAATTTTTATTCGACATCAAGTATAAGTACTTCGATCACCAGTATCCGCATTTTTATGCTACTCTAGGTGTCGTCTACAATTCATAATTTCCCTTCATTAAGCTCATATTCTTTTACATCTTACTGTGAATCACACATATAACTCTGTGCACCCCGGACCCTCACAGTCAGTTCTTTTCTCCAGATCTACATTCTAATGTTATTTCTCTGCTTTCACAAAACTGAATTCAAATTCGTATCGGGCCTAGTTTGCTTCCATTGTGAGAACATGTCCAACACTCGAGGTTGCCCATTTTTTCGTCTAACTGATCGTTAGGCAACACCTTAAAGGAATTTTCTGTCAAATTGTAACGAACATCGATAGTCATTCAAAAACTCCGCCAAAGTCTAAAGTGAACTTCCAAAAGAAACCATCTCGATGAAAAAAAAAGCGGTCTTTATGTAGCGACGCTGCTAGTTACACCTTGACATAAGAGATATGTATAGCGCTGTTCTCCGACTTGAGACTCGGTTATCTTTCGATCCACCTCCGCATAGAATATTCTCTGCGTTAATTACACCCGAGCGTTATTAAAAAAAACTCTTTTTCCCTTAACAACCGAAAATCATATATAGTTTTTGAAAATTTCAAAGTCGACGCACTATTTCATAGCCCTTTTACTGGGCTATGTTCTTAAGAATCTCGACCACACATGGAAATGCCGGCTAAAGAAAAAAGCCGATTTGGCAGCTAAACGATCCCTCAACTCCACCTTTGTCTCCTTCATATTGAACTGTCTTCTTGAAAACTCATTGTTATACACGACAGAACGCTGTCTGAGTCAAATGATATTCAGCGGAAAGATAAAACCTTGGACAGAGTACTTGTAGCCGACAGACCGAAGATTTCTAATATTACCAGCCGACAGCCCTGTTAGTCCTGCGGCCACTTCCACGATCGTGTCTTTCAAGGTGTTCCTGTTTTGTTGTTTTTTTTCTGTTCCCTATCTTAAATCTGCTAACGGTCGATCGCATGCGTGTGTTCAACTCGTATTCTATTCTTCCATTTCATTTAGCCTTTTAATAGAGAAACATTTTTTGGTTTTTCTTTCGAGGTAAGCACAACACGTTCCAAAACTTAAAATATGTTTTTCCCGTTTGCACTAATATTTATTGTAGTTTCGGACCACCGAATTGAAACCGAGTAACAATTAAAAAAACGCATTAAATATACTCTTGATGTTTGCAATCTTATAGAAAATTAATATATTGCTCTGTATTCATTCAATGTGGCTTTTCAATTGTTGCAATTTGAAGCTGGTGTATCGATACTCTAATTAGGATACAAATGCTGTTTAAGAATTATCGCAGTGAGAATCCCTTCAAGTATATTATTCGGAAATATATTATTTTTCATTGAGTTTTTTTTTTTTTTTACTTTTTAATGCATTTTTATGCAATTTTTAAAGTATATAAATCTTGAAGTACCCTCTTTTTAACTATTTACAGTTTTACATTTTTTTATTATGCCATTCTCGCATACCGAAATATTTTCTTCAACCAGCAACAGAGTAAATTATGACTATAGATATTAAAAATATAGTCTTCTTAAAACGTAATAGGTTATATTACAAATGTGCACATAAATATATTTTAAAATAAATTCCGTCGCTTGAATAATAACGCTTTAAAACTATCAACACTTCTGAGTACATTATTGTTTTTCGCAACTACAAAATAAATGATGACGAACTTTCAGAATGTGTTAAGATTTTTTCTAGACCGCGGAGTGGATGGTTTTCGGTGCGACGCGGTACCATTTCTATTCGAAGACAAGAATTTTCCAGATGAACCAGTTATAAGCAACAACTCCATTGTACCCGGTTATTTAGCTTATACTTCCTTGTATCACATATACACAATGGACTTGCCGGAAACCTACCAGATGCTCCGAGAATTCCGTGAAGTTCTGGACGAGTATAAAGCCAAGGATGGACAAACACGGTATGCATATCGATATTGTTTACATTGGAATATGCGCAACGGTAACGGTTTTATCTCTATATTAAGCTGATGGATAAACTTCTTAGTGAAAATTTCACGAAAACAACTATAATTTCCACTCCAACATATAGAGAATTAGCCGTTGATCTTGATTCAGTAAATGGAAAAAGACGTGTTTTTTTCAAAAAATTATCATTCGAAAAAATTATTATCGTTTTTTTTTTTTTTTTTATTATTAACAGACTAGTATAAAAGAATAAGAAATAACTTTTTTGCGTGAAATAGCCAACTGAAACAAAAAATACGGTACACATTTTGAAGTTTGCCCAAAAACCCCTATCTAACGTTACAAATGGCGTAATCCATAAGGAAAAGATAAAGTTGATTATGGTTTCTATATGGATAAACAGAAAAATCTGTAAAAATTAACCTTTTTACAAGCCAAATTTTAAAAAACGGTTGCGATTTCTTTCAAAAAAAAACAAAAAGAATCTTCTGGACAATTTTTTCAAATATAATCAAAGATCGTATTTTTACAGATCGCGTTCAATTTCAAGTCAGTTGTTTTGGGAAAAAAGCGTTTAAAATTTTTGCGATAGAAAAAAATTGATAAGCTAATTTTTCTTTTTTTTTGGTAATGGCAGTTTTTAATTTACGAGTCAGAAATTTCCGGTACTTTTTTAAAAATTGACTTTTTGCGATACTAAATATCAACTGTCTATACAGATTTCATTGAGAATTTCTGACGTAGGTACTATTCCAAACTTAATTTTTGCGTCGTCGTTAGGTGATAACATTTGTCAGTGGTAAAGTTTAATTTTTCTTCAATCCTACAGAGTTATGCTAACGGAAGCCTATACGAGTCTGAACAAAACATTGGAATATTATGGAAAGAATAAATCCGCTCCCATAGCGCACGTGCCGTTCAATTTTCAGTTCATTGCCAATTCTAGTGCGTCATCTAGTGCGTATGATATAGACCGAATAATCAAAAACTGGCTGAATAATCTGAAAGATTGGCAAACGGCAAACTGGGTGGTAAGATGTATTTTTTTGTCTATACCGATAGTCCGAAATCACGACTGCGGAAAAATGCGAATTCGAATTTTTTCTTTTCTTTTTTTTACGATTACATTCAAAAACGCTCGGGTTAAAATTTTTTCATAAAAATACTCTTTACTTCATTGCATGGGCGTCGCCAGCGGGCGGCAGGGGGCAGCTGACCCCCCCCTGGAGCCTTGAAACTTTTTAATCAATTGTGCATGATGAGTATTCGTAGGCGCGTAATCATGGGCAATTTGGAAGACTTTTATAATAAAGTAGTAGAACAATCTGCCAAAAATCCACGAAAATTTTGTTTTAATTAAGATTTTATTCTTGTTTAATAAAATATTAAGCCTTTACAACTTCTTATAAATTTTATTTTTCCTATAACTCATATCCTCTTTTTATCATCTTGCCCACCCTGGCCCATCGGCTGGCGACGCCCTTGCTTTATGTATATAAATAAATAAAATAAAATCTTAAGATTGGATAAATCTAAGTATGAAATAAACGTAAATCGAGTTTGTAATAGCTTGCGCGGCTTGATTCGTCTTAGTCTTCCTGTATCTTCTTCTACACTGAGAAGTTGAACTGCGATTGTCTACTGATAACTGCACAGTTTAGACTCATGCTTCCTGGCATGAAGACTAACGACTTCGTCAACATCCAGAATAATTTTCAGATCACGATATAGTACAACATACGGAACACACCAAGGGGCTTTAGTAATCAGGCGAAGAATTTTATTTTGTGGTCTTTGTACGATGAGTTTATTTAAGAAAAGTTTAGAAAAGCGCGGTAAATAACGTCGTACTAGTCCGTTTTTTTACGGCGTGTATTACTATTAAAGTTTTAAACTCTTCAGAAATTGGTGTACACACATTTACGGAATATCGTACGAAAAAAGCTTCGAATTTAGAAATATTTCCCTCGAATTCGGAGCATCGTGTAAATGTAAATTATGATTATCCTGAAAGATGTAGCTTTTACTTTAAAGTTATGTTGAAACTTTTTTTTTTTAAAGATCGGGAATCATGATAATTCTCGCGTGGCAACCAAGTATGGAACTGAACTTGCAGATACATTAAATATAATTATTATGTTGCTTCCGGGAGTGGCCATCACTTATAACGGCGAAGAAATCGGAATGACGGATACGTTCATTAGGTACGACCAAACACGGGATCCTCAGGCCCTTGCCGTTGGAGAGAAGGATTATTTGCAGTATTCCAGAGATCCAGAAAGAACTCCGTACCAATGGAATTCATCTCTGAGCGCTGGTATTCAATAAGTCTTTCCTGATAATAAAGTAGCTATTTAAATTAATCATATTAATAATTCAGATGTCAACTCGAAAGTGCGCCTCCGTAAACAAATTCTTAGAAGCATTATAAAAAGTGCGCTTGAAGTGATGTTTGCAAATTTTCTTTTTATTTATTCGTTAATTTTCGTCATAAAGTGATTTTTATCAATAGTCGGATGGTAGTTAACTAGTAAGTTATTCGGTTTCTTTATAGATTTATTCTTGAGAATTCATTTTTTATTTTTAAAAATACCGCGAAGATATTATACATTTAACACATTTTTAGCCTGTCTTAGAAATTTGACAAAGAGTACAATCAACGCGTTCTATACATCGAACTGCAATCGGTACCGAAAATATGCAAGCTTCATTGATTAAATAAAAAAAGACAAAATTTGAAAGTGCTAAATGAACAAAATATCGAATAAATCGATTAATTAATTTTATTTCGTTGATAAGACACGTATCGCAGAGAAATAAATAAAAGTGACCGATAACTACTTTCCTTTTTTTCGAATTAGCAAGTATCAGGAAATGTGTAATTTCGTACTGTACCTGGTACTTTCATTAATCACGAAAATAAAATCTACGAAGTTCTTTAAAAGTGAAGATCGAAAAAAAAAAAAAACATTTAGAAAAATATTTTTATACTTTTGTCCGTTAAATAAAATAACGCGGAGTCATCTGTTGAACAAAGTAGCATTTAACGAAATTAAAAAAGAACTAAACCTATTCCGACTAAAATTACAAGCAATTACATTGACTTTATTGTTTTATTTCATTTATTTTAATTTTTGCAAAAATATTTCTGTTTCTAATTTAATTTAATTTTAAAACCGTGTCATATTTCGACTACCATCCATCCACGAAAACCAAAAAAAATCTTCGTTAAATGGCCATCTTCCTCATAGAAATAACATTTTAATGACCCTAAAAATTAATTAGCTTTTTAAACTATTTAAAAAAAAAATTAATTGCAAGAAAGAACTTCACCGTTTAAGAGTTTGTAATTCGAAAGTTCAACTACGTATAATCCCGTTAGTTGTGTTTAAGCGCTCTCTCATGGGAATTAGTTAAACTATTTCTTTGTAAAAATTGTGGTTGACGCCTCTATAGAGTGCGCCGTAAGTCATAATTTTAAAATTTACGTTGCAACTAGATCTGTTAAAAAGGTGATCGACGTCATAAGTTATGCCGAATTCAGATATTAATGTCTTAAAGGAATTCTTTTGATGGTAGCCTTTCGCGCAGAAACAATATATATCTTTAACGAAGGCACCTTTGGCCAGGTAAGTAGAAATAATTTATACACAAGTCTTGTGCTTGTGACGTGAAACGTCTTGAAAATCGCTCGTAAAACGAAATAGTGAAACGGAATTGTGAAACGAAATGGCGCAACGCAATAACTATTATTTTTCACCCCATACATATATGTATATCTATATGTATCTGTATATATTTATATATATCTATATATATTAATTACAACGTAATTCTTAGGCTACCCCCCATTAGAAAAAATATCCCAAAAAAATATTCCAATTTTATGTAACGTTTGTTATATTTTATAGGATTTCTGTGATTATGTTATTATATTCATATGGACCGATTTAGAATTACATTGTAAATTTTGATCATTTTATACAAAGTATAGAAGAGAAAGAGATAGGCCAAAATGACCGAGTTTTATTTATATATATATGTAAATGTATATTTATATATATTTATAAATATCTATGTATATTTACATATATATATAACTCGTCATTTTTCCCTCGCAAGGGACTGTGCCCCTTGACTCCTCTTGCTTACATTTCTATCTCTTTCTCTTCTATAGGTATTTTGTATAAAATGATCAAAATTTTCAACGTAATTCTAAATCGGTCCATATGAATATAATAACATAACCACAGAAATCCTATAAAATATAGCAAACATTATATAAAATTGGGACATTTTTTCTAGTGGGGGATAGCCTAAGAATTACGTTATAATTTATATATATATATATATATATATATATATATAAATACTTAAACTGATAAAGGCGTTTCACGTTAAATCAACGGCCTGTACCCCAGCACAGCCACACCCAAATTTTTGTACACTTCTTTGCTCTAGAACCGCTTCGTGAATTATTCGGAAACCAGTATACATCTATTATAAAGAGCACAAATCTAAAAATGTCGGTAAATAGGAAATTAGAATTTTATCCGCAACGAAATGTCGAGCGAAGTTGTAAACAATGGAATATAAAAGACTTTAGTATTGGTTAAATACAGGGTGCGGCAGCATAACTTCCTTTTATAAAATGTGCCAATTTTTTTCTACTAAATTTTTTAAAGAAATAATAACAGAAAATCAAAATAAAACGACAAGGGAAGAAGTATACATTTTGCCAATTGGATCTAGAGTATGTTATTTCGATTTTCTGTTATTGTTTCTTTAAAAAATTTAATAGAAAAAAAGTGGCGCATTTTAAAAAAGGAAGTTATGCTGCCGTAGCCTGTATGTGCACTCACGCAAACGGTGTTGGCGCAAAAATTTCGAACTTCCGTTAAACGAACAGGAATATAATTTCCTTCTGAATTTGGAAAAGAAATGAAAAAGGAAATAAGCGTTTTTAAAATGGCAAGATTTTTATTTAGCAATATTTAGATATTTCGCGATGTAATGAGACATTTAGTATATTTAAAAAAAAGTATTTGTTCATTGAAAAATAAAAAAAAAGTTTAAGAGTATCGTAAATTACTGCGAAAATGGAGATTTTAATTTCCGGTCTATTGTTCCGCAATCGGTGCTCAATGATTTTGCAATTGATAAAAAAGGCATCTTAAAATAAAAAAGGTATATACTTAGTCGCATCTTTTTCAATGGTTGATATTCGTGTTTATTTTAAACTAGCAATCGGTTAATTGTAATAGTTGTTGTTTTAAAGGTTAACTTAGTATTCGTGAAAGATTTAAACGTGATATTTATTCTTTAGTATTTATTTTATTACATTTAAGGATTTTCTTCATCACCGAAAACCTGGTTACCGGTAAATCCGAACTATTGGAGGCTAAATTTGGAAAATGAGAAAAAAGAAAATAGAAGCGTGTACAGTACATATAAAGCAGCAACAAAATTACGTACGCAAGACGTTTTTCGACACGGAAAAACAGAAACTTACGTTATATCAGAATGGATTTTCGCATATACAAGGTTCGTTTATAAAAGGAAGGTTCTGTAAATTTATCTATTATGATATATACAATCCTGCTACAACTGCTAATAGTAATAATAATCAAATCAAATTTTATTGTTTTAAAAAAATTAATATAAAAATACAAGAAAAAAATTGGGATTATTATTATAAAAAGGAAACTGATAATACATTTATAGTAAGTCCGGATGCAATTACAAAACCCAAAATAAAATAAAATTAATATAATAAAAACAATGCTGGAAAATAAAACAAGAAAACAAAAAACCCGGTTCAATACAATGGCCAAATAACTATTGACTGAAAATACGAATAGCTACAATTCCCAGATTTCTCCGGTACTCAATTACTTCAGTCTGGGTAAACCTGGGAGCGACTTGGATCCGGAACTAGACAAGTCTTGATAACCTATGACACCTCTGGTTATGTAGCCAAGCACCTTAACCACTAGGTTACCGCGCTATCAAATAAAAAAAATAAAAAACAAAAAAAAAACACTATATAATTATTAGTTCTCTTCAGATATTATTCACTCCTTACTTACTCTAGTTAGGCCTATCGGCTTCACTTTTTTTCTCCGTCACTGGACGGTCGTTTTAAACCGTTTTCGACCGAAAGCTACATCTGCTTTCTGCAATTAAATAGTTTTCTTTTCGAAATATTTTATAGTTTTTGTTAAAAATTAACAAAATTTTGACGAATATTTTTAAACTTTGAAGTGAAATTTTAAACGTTACAGTTTCCTACGCTGATATTACAACATACTTTTAAGGTATTATCTGTGCTTCGTTTAAATTTTTTATTTTTGACAAGAGTTTTGAAAAATACAAAATGTAATAAAAAACGAAATTTTATAATACGGTAAACGGAACAGATAACGTTACAGCAAGTCATCAATTTGTGCGCTAATGCGAGAAATCTGGTTCATAAATGGTCGAAAATTTTCAGAAGCCTAGAAATCACGCCTGTGTTTACTCTAAAAACGCACAAATATTCAATCTATTCAAATTGAATGAACTAAAAAATTTACAATTATAGAAATTTGTCGGTGTTCTACGCGAGAATCTTTTGACAAGGGAATAATATTTTCGAAAACTAATTATTTTATATTAAGCGAGTCTATTTTTTACTAATTTTTCACATTGTCGTAGTAAAACCTAACCGAAATTCAATTCCAGTTTTCCTATGATGGAATTGTTTTAAGTGAAACGATTTTATTTATTTATTTATTTACTTATCTATTTATTTATTTATTCCCCCTTTTTTTTTTTTTTTTTACAGAACCCTTCCTAATAAAACATTCGTAGTAATTGCTAATATTGGTTCAGAAGAGGTCGCTGTCAATCTACACAATAGCATACCACATTTACAACAAAAACTTCAGATTTACTTGGCGAACATAAATTCCGAATTCAGAGAAGGGTAATTATAATCTAGTTCATCATTAAATCGTTATGACACATATATTGTGCAAGTAAGTATTTTTTTTTTTTTTTTTTTTTTTTTTTGGGCGCGCCAGCGGCATTGACCCAACAACAAGAAAACTAAGCTAATAAACTAAATAACTAAGCGGTCCGAAATGGACGCAACAAAGGACAGCAGTGCGGACACCACAGAAGATGAAGGAAAGGAGAGGATAAAGAAAGAGTTATAGGGAGTAGGGAGACCTAATGACAGGAGCTGACTGTATAAAAGGTAGCGTTCGTTACGAAGAGCAGGACACTCAAAGAAAGTGTGATTAGCATCACATGTACGAGGAGGATCACAATCATGGAGAGAACAATCAGGAGAAGGCGATAGAGCAAATCGAAAGCGAGAGGAAGGGAGGAGAGAATGATTGATGCGGAGACGAATTAGGGAGACAATAGAAGAGCGACGACTGAGAGGAATAGAATGGAACCAAGGCAGGGAACGAGGAATTGGCTGAATGAAACGGTAATGAGAATGACGATTAGAAAATAGAGAGGGATAAATATCCTGCCAAAGTCTGGCGTGATTGGAGGTGGATAAGGAAAGGATATCTGAAAAAGGGAAATGGTTGAGGAATGAATCAAGGCGACCAGCAGAACGAGCCAAAGAATCGGCTGCATCGTTGCCATCAATTCTGGAATGACTGGGGACCCACAAAAAATCAATGAGAATAGAACGGGATGACTGCAAAGTGGAGGTGAGGGAACGAATTGAGAGAATAATATTATCAGAGGAATGTGACGGAGGAGAGGATATGGCTTGAAGGACGCCCTTAGAGTCCGAAATAATGAGGAATTGGGAAAGATCGCTTAAAGAGGAAATATAAGAGATAGCCTGAAGGATGGCGATCGACTCGGCAGAAAAAATAGAGCAGAAGGAAGGGAGCCGGAAGGACTCAGAATGTCGAAGCGACGGAGCAGTAAACGCACCACCCACGCTGTCCTCGCTCTTGGAACCATCAGTAAAGATCAATACATGAGCAGGAAAAGAGGAATTCAACAAATGAAGAAATTCATTGTTGACTGCACCGTGAGAGGAGGAATTGGCTCGAAGTGGGACAGAGGAAAATTTGATAGGCTGCCATAGGCTATTGAAGTCATGAAAGAAGTACGGGAGAGTGTTGTAGGAAAGGACAACAGGAGAAAAATTAGAAAGACGGGTAGCAATGAGCGACAGGATTGGGATTTTATGAGGAGAAAAACGCCAGCAGTTTTTGATATATAGATAGGAGGAAATAAGTTTGGACGAGGAGATAGGAACCCGTTTAATTAAGAAGCGATACCCAAGCTGAGAACGGCGAATAAACAGTGGTTGGGTAACCGACTCTGATAGAACTGCGGGAATGGGGGAGGATTTCAAGGCTCCAATGCACAAACGGAGGCAAGAATTCTGGATCGCGTCAAGTTTAGTGAGGAGAGACTTGGAGGAATTACCGTAGATAAAGGAACAATAGTCGAGCTTGGACCGGATGATGGCTTTGAAAAGAATTAGAAGGATAAACGGATCGCCTCCCCATCTGAGGGGAGAGAGAGATTTAAGAAGATTAAGTCTTTTGAAACAGGATTTATAGAGAAAATTAATGTGCTCATGGAATGTGAGGCGGCTATTTAAAAAAAGGCCAAGATAGCATATGGAATTGACAACAGGGATAGGAATATCAGATACAGTGATGCGAGTTAGATCTCGGTTAAAGGGTCGGAGAGAAAAAATGATACAAGACGACTTAGTAGGAGAAAGAGAGAGGTGAAGACGAGAAAGGGAATTATTAAGAATAGACAGGGAATTATTCAACTCATCAATAGCGACGGATTGTCACAGGTGGAATAGACCAAAATGTCGTCAGCGAAGAGGAGGGAGGAAGAATAAATAGGAAGAGAAGCGATATCAAAAGAGTAGATATTAAAAAGTATAGGACTCAGACAGGAACCCTGTGGGAGCCCACGATAAACGCATCTGGAGGAGGAAAGGGAGGGAGAAGAAATAAAGAGAGTTCTGTTCTGGAAGAGGTTGAGTATGAGAATGACGACGACGGGAGGGAGGTTAAGAGAAACAAGTTTGGAACCCAAAGCGGGAAGATGCACATTATCAAAGGCAGAAGAGACGTCCACAAAGGAGGCAATGGTGAATTTTTTTGTTAGGAAAGACTTATAGACATCTGAAAGGAAATAACTAATGCAGTCAACCGGCCCAAGCCCAGGGCGAAAACCAAACATATTAGGAGGGAATAGATTATTGTGCTCCAGCCACCACACGAGGCGATTGTTGATCAAACCTTCAAAGAGTTTACGCAGGCAGGAAGCCAGGGAAATGGGACGGAAAGAACACGGATTTCTTTTAGGAATAGGAACGACAATAAAGTCGTTCCAGGATTTTGGAGTAGAGCCAGAAAGGAGAAAAGAATTAAATATATGGAGAAGGAAAAGCAGCGCAGCAGGAGAGAGATTTTTAAGAATAAGGAACGAGAAACCGTCCCGGCCAGGAGCAGACAAGGTAGATTTATTAAGAATGGATGCAAGCTTCTCGTAACGGAAAGGAGAAGACAGGAAGTGAGGCTCAGAATCTACAGGAAGAGAAGGAAGAACAGTTTCTTCAAAAGAAGGGACATAGGCAGGATCAATAGAATCCAAGAAGGACTCCAGCTGGGATTTGGAAGGGTGGGAGTGGCGATGACGCTCAGAAAAGGGTGATCTAAACGCCTTAGCCATTTTCCAGATCTGGGAGAAGGGCGTATCTCTGGAGAAGGAGGAACAGAAAGACTTCCAAGAATTCTTTTTGGCAGACTTCAGGATAAAACGAGCTTTTGCGTTAGCTTCTTTGTGGGCTAGGAAGTTGGACATAGAGGAATGAGAGCGGAAGGCTTTAAAGGTGGCAGAACTTCTTTGAAACGCTGCTTTACACTCTTCATTCCACCAGAGTGAGGAGGCATACGAAGAAGAGCGACTGCGCGTGCTGGTAATAGGAGGAGAAGATGCGGAAAGAGCAGAATTTAGCGTTTGAGTGAAAAAATCATAACGGAAGAATGGATTAGGAACATCAGAAAAAGAAGGAAGAGAGGAATCTACCAAGGAACGAAATTTAGCCCAATCAGTTTTAGAAAGAAGCCAACGGGGAGATTGAAGGGGCTTGAAAGACTTGGGAGGGAGTACGTCATTAAGAGTGAGCAGAATGGGGACATGATCGCTGCCAAAAGTGCCGTCGAGAGTCCTCCAGGAGCATAAGAGACCAAGATTGGGAGAGGAAAAGGAGAGATCCACTGAACTAGAGGAAGAAGGTTGCTTGAAGAGGGTAGGAGACCGATCATTAAGTAGAAAAAGATCATGATCCAAGATAAGATTTTCAAGAATCGAACCATTAGGATTATTCCCAGCGCAGCCCCAACGAGGAGAGTGAGCATTCCAGTCGCCTCCAATGATGAATGGACCAGACAACGATGAAAGAAATGAGATAAGAGGAAGATTAGAGAGGCTGGAGTTAGGAGGGTTATAAACGCAAGCAATATGTAAAGGACGCGGAAGAAGATTCAAAAGAGAAATGTGAACCATGTTAGGAAGATTGGGATAGGGAGGAGGAAGACAAGGGATATCGTGCGATAGGTACGATAGATCGTATCTAATGAGAATGGCGACGCCACCGTAACCATCCACACGATCTGACCGAACTAAAGAATAGCCTTTGAAATGTAGAGACGAGGAGGATTTGAGCCAAGTTTCGGATAACAACGCCACATGGATATTATAGAGGTCTAATAAACCCTCTAAACTTAATTGGTTAGCTTGTAAGCTACGGCAGTTCCACTGCAGGATGTTCAAAGCATGAGCACGCGACATGCTATCTAGGATACAAGAAAATTAGAATAGGATAGAAAATGAAAGGAGGGACGAGAGTAGCTATAAAAGAAGAAAGGAAGGTTAGTAAATAAGAAGCGAGCACATAGGTGCACTTCCAACTTGAGGAGGAGAAAGGAAGAACAAGGAAATTTGTAGACGAAAGAAGTCCTGCTCACCACAATATGCGGGCCAATTTGCCGGACCTTTTCTATTCGTATCAATTTGTTATAATTCAAAGCGCAGAGAGGAGTACCTGCACGAACATGGCTGACCACCAGTTTGTAGGTCTCCTCCCCTAAAGGGACAATTATACCTGAATATGAACAAATTAAACGACACGAGCACAGAAGCATGTCTAGTGTTCCTGAAGCGTAAGTAAGGCGTTATCCTTGGCTAACAGGGAGAAAAAGGGGGAGGGAAATAAAGACAAGGAGAAGGCAAAAATATGCCTTACGAGGAATGGACGTAATTGGATAAGAAAGAAGAAAGATTGTCAAGGAAAGAAGATGAGGCGGCCATGTTATGAGAAGCGAGGAGTTCCACGATAGCGGCGGAAAGATTAGTGATATTAAATGGGGAGTAATTAGGGGGGGAATTAGGAAGCAGGCTGCGAGGAGCTAGAAAGTTGCTGGAAGGCAGCGAAGAATTCAGAAGAGGGGAATCTTCACGATTCAAGGCCCAACCAACAGATGGAGAACAGGTGTAGAGGGAGGGGACGGTGGGAAAGTGAGGAAGAGGCTTGGAATGCGGTTTCGATTTAGGAGATTTATGAAAAGTGGGAGATTTAGGACGAGGAAGAGAAGACAATTTATTAGTTTTAGAAGAAGAGGCTTGAGAGGAAGAAGGGGCTGCGACACGATTAGCATAGGAAAAGGCTTGGGAGACGACACTAGAGGATTTATGTTTGGCGGCTTCTTGAAACGATATGTTTTCGAACGCCATGATTCTTTTAATATCCTTTTGTCTAAGCCACTCCGGGCAGACACGATCGGACGAGCTATGGCAACTTTTGCAGTTGCGACAAATAGGAGGCTCCTGGAGGTTGGGACATTCCGAAGAGGGATGTCTGGAAGCACAGTGTGGGCAAACGGGATGAGAGCTACGACAATGGCGCGCAATATGTTCAAAAAGGAAGCATTTAGAGCACTGAGTGGGAGAACGGACACTGGGGGAAACGGGAATTTCGTCTTCGGAAAAGGAAGGAAAGATTCCAGAGATAACGCCCATACTAAACAGAGCATTGGTGGGGATATACGCGGTAATATTGTTGGACTGAAAAAATGAAGAATTGTTCAGAAACTCATTCGCCGCAGAAGCCGAGGGAAACATAACCGAGATACGCCCCCTGCCCTGGGGAATGATGTCCGAAAAGGAAGTTGAAATTTTGCAGATGAGCCTAGCCAGAGCCAACGGGTGCAAATTCCCGATGTTCTCGTCTAGGGTGGAGTTTCCGACAAAAACTTTAAAGGGACCAGGATGATCGGAAGGAAAAACATTAATAAAATCTTTACTATTATTATTGTTATTATTATTGTTATTGTTGTTGGTATTATTATTATTATTGTTATTATTACTACTACTAGCGATATTAAAGTTTTAGACTGCTTTAATCGCGCAGCTGTTATTATTTGTATTAGAGAGGTTGGGCAAGTCAGGTTGCGAAAGCCGCAGATCCTTGTTAGGTAGAATCGTTGTTGGCGAGAGAGGGCTGGATGGCTTACGCTTTCCGGCAGTGTCAACCTCCATTAGATTCAGCGACAAGTTCGCTTTGTTGGATTTTGAATCTTTGGAGGAGGCCGCAGGGCGGCCCGCACTAAATTAAAATATACGTGAAATTAGAAGAAAAAAAAAAAAAAAGGAAAATAAATCACTGCAAAAATCGAAATAAGTAACAGTAATCTAAGAATTCGTAGAGCGTGTAAATAATAGTGAAATACGACAACTAAGAGATAATAAATAAAACGATCTCACCGGTCTGCCGAAACAACTGATTATTGAGCTGATAACGCGATAACGAGAACGCGAGCGCAAACGAGATAAACACTTTTTCTCTTTGCGTTAGTATAATTCCTCTGCTTTTGTTTTTGAAGTTAAGCAAAATCAACATCAAATGTTTTGTCAAGATAATATCTTGATTGAAGCAAATTAAGGTCCTGTTTGGGAGAGGTATATATAGTTTAGCCGTTTATTACATTATATTCACTTTATACCTACTCTGTGTGATCAAGCCTAAATTTTATTTTAAATGTAATATATCTAATTTCTTAATCTAGCACATTCATACCTACCTATACATTCCAACCACATTTATATATACGCTAATAAGTACTGCGCTGAATTGAGGAACCGAAATGATGAGAAATGTAAGGACCATATAATAGATTTTTCTCTAGTCTGACCCCTACTCCTTTCTATCCTCCGCCCCTTCCTCGTTCTTTGCATCATTACCTTATTCTTCTATATGTGCAAATTTCCTCCATTTCTAATTCCCTTTGGCACATTACTTAGTAGTTTTATTAAAACTTCCTCTTCCGCATTGACAATTTTATTATTATCAATCCCTTCAGATCTTATAAAATATAATTTGTCATAATTCCCTGTCCCTTGCCGGTAAACTACTTTCTTCTGTTCTAAACCTTACTAGCTTACTGTAATAAAAAAGCATTTTTGGAGACATTTTGTTATTGTTATCCCATCAAATTCCAGTTCGATAGAACTACTTTTAAACATCTTTTCTGCAGCTTACTAATTTTCTTTAACTCTGTTTTCTTTTTTTTTTTTTTTTGCCTCTGCCTAAATTTCGATTCCGTATCTGGTTCGGGACATTATTAATGCTTCAAAATAGTCTCCTCCATTTGTAATTCATAACTTGTTTTAATTTATATAAAGCCGTACAGTTTGTCTGATTTTCCTGGTGATGTTATCAATATGCTCTCTCCACTTTAACGCTTAATCAAATGTGCAATCCCGATGGACGCAAGATTGGCTCTCCAAACAAGGTGGCTTTCTGAGGGAGATAAAACACGGTATTGAACCCTGATTTCCTCCCTCCGGCCTTCCTAGAACCCACTTTGTCGCAATGACAAGGCTCCGCATCGGACACACTTCACTGACGCATGATCATCTTTTGCGCAACTGCGAGCCTCTTTTTGAATGCCCTCTTTATTCCTTCTTCCCTGCCCCTTCAACAAAATACCATCTCCTGGAGTGCCCTTCTTTTGCTCTTCAGCACTCTAGTCACCGCATAGTGTCTCTGCAGTCATCTTTAGCTAACTCGTCCTTGAATATCACAGATACTATTCAGTTTCTCTATACAACTGGTTTCTTTTCGAGTCATTTAGCGTTCCTACCGCCATAGTGTCGTAATAGCCCCGGCAGCTGCACACGACACTCAAAAAAACGAAAAAAAAACAACAAAACATGTAGGCATTCCACATTATGCAGCACGATTTTAGGAACGAATCTCCTAAATTTACTTGGTGTCTTTATATACGTAACTTCCGATTTTTTGGCATTTATTATTAATTTTTTTGTCATGTGCCCACCTACATACTATATTCAAATCTTGCTGAAGCAATCTTTCTACAGTTTCTACGTTATGATTTTCGATTACCAGTGCAATGTTATCTACATAGGCGTACAATTTGGCATTTGTAACGTATTTGTGAAAGCTAATATAATTCCTTGTCCTGCTCCATGTTTTATCTTCCCCATCTCGCTATATTCATTCCTAATTTTTACTAGGTACTTCCTTTTCTTTAAATAACTTGTAAATCAACTTAAATATTTTCCTTTTACCCCTCCTAGCGACTAAATCGAAAGCCTTGGTAAGGTCTAAAAAAACTACCACAGATTGTTTACCAGATGATAACCCTTTGTTAATATCTGCAGTAAATGTTCGAAGCAGTGATACCGAAGATTTTCCGTCTCTGAACCCAAATTGGTTATCGTGTATTAAATTTTATTCGCTTCTAGATAATTGTTCAGGTGATTACCTACACAATATCCTTCCATGGATAAAATAGTGGATGGCGAGGAAAGGAGAAAATATAAGACGCATAATAAGGAGTAGATTGAGTTTCGGCAGACAAGAATCCAGAATACAACGTTCAACAGAAAGGAATGGACATTCAAAAAGGATGTGATTGGCGTCGCAAACCACCGCTTCGTTGAGGTAGAGAGAAAAATTTGGAGAAGAAACAAGGAAATATTGAAAATGAGAGCGGAAGGGAGAGCAGAATGATCAAAACGCAAGCGAATAATGATAGAAATAAAAACAGAACGGAGATGTGAAGGAAACTCGAAGAACACCAGATACTAGAAGGAACATTAGATTGTACAGATAGATAAAAGGATTGATCGCTACAAAGGGAGGAGGGGTAAATATCTGACCAAAGTTTAAAATGAAATTTTATACATAGGGAATTCAGGTTAGCGGATGGAATTTTTCTTAAGAAAAGGAACGAGGAGAAGCAGCAACCCGAGCCAAGGAATCCACTGTCTCATTACCCTTAATGCCCACATGGCTGCTAAACAGCAAATCAACACAGATGGAGTAGCGAGAAAAAAGAAAATGGATAAGACAGCGTATGCAAAGAATGATGAAATTGAAAGAGTGATCAGGAAAATGGGAGCTGATCGCTTGACTCATGGAGTATGAAATAACCAAATAATTAGAAAACAGACGACTGGAGGAAACGAAGATAATGGAGTGTAGGATGGTCATTAATTCGTTTATAAAGGTAGAACAAAAAGAAGGAAAACGAAATGATTCAGATAAATTGAAATTCAGAAGGACAAAAGAAGCTGCGACACCGTGAACTCCCCCAGAGCCATCCGTGAAGTAATTCTATAGAATTCCTGTTGAATTTTTGCTTGAGAAAGAGATTAGAAAAGTAAAGGAAAAAAAAATACATTGGGAGAATGGCAGAGATCGGCAAAGCTAAAGGAAAAAATAGGGAGATTATTACCTGAGATTGTGTAAGGCCAAAAGGAACTAAGGCGAATGGAAATGAAAGCTAAAACAGGGATTTTCCTAGGCGTAAAACGCCAGTTCTTATAAATTGAAAGATAGGAATAAATAAGAGTACAGGACGTGAGTGGAGGACATTTGGCGAGGAAGCGATAGCCTAAATAAGATTTGCAAAGAGACAGGGGTGGTGTGTTAGATTCAGCGAGAATTGCTGGAATTTGAGTAGACTTAAGAGAATCAAGACAAAGCCGAAGACACGAATTTTGAATAATGTCCAATTTAGAAAGACGGGATTTAGCGGCACAAACATATATAAAAGAACAGTAATCAAACTTAGAACAGATAATGGCTTTATACAAGGAGATCAGAATGTAGTTTCATTGAGGACAGAGCTTTTAGCAGGTTTAGCCTTTTGATAGCAGAAGAGGAAAGATAGTCAGTATGTTTAGAGAATGTTAGCTGACTATTGAGAAAAAACTCCAAGATAGCAGAAACACTTGACACGAGGAAGAGACATATTATTTACAGGTAGATTAATCAAAGCAGGATTTTAAGGACGAAGAGAAAAAACAATAGATGAAAACTTAGAAGGGGAAATAGAAAGGTGAATTAAGGATAGGGAGTGATCCAGTGCAGTAAAAGACGAACTAAGAGCATTATTAGCGGCTACCAAATCGGAGGCGGAAGAAAAAAGCAAGATATCAACGAAAAAAAAAAACAAAGAGGAAGAATTCAAAGAGAGTGGGGCAACACTGATAGTGTAGATATTAAAGAGAGTAGGACTGAGGAAAGAACCTTGGGGACGACCACGAAAAACTTTTTTTTTATGGTAGAGAAGTGGAGAAGAAATATGGATAGAGTGATTCATCATGAGATTAATAATACGGGAAGAAAAATTAACTCGAATTGTAAATTGCCGACATTTTTTCTCTTAGAGTTGGCAGATGCACATTATCAAAAGTACAGGAGACATCGATGAAGGAAGCTAAGCTATACTGTTTTTGGATGAAGGATTTGTGTATACTGGAAACAAAAAGACTAATACAATCAGCAGGGCCAATCGCCGAAAGTCAAACATTTTACTGGGTAAAACGTGATTATGTTCCAGCCACCAAATAAGGCGCTTGTTCAACATACCTTCGAATAATTTTCTGATACAGGATGTTAAAGAAATTGGGCGCAAGGAAGAAGTTTTTTTAGGAATAGGAATGATGATACAAGAGTTCCAGCAGGGAGGAGTTATACCGCTGGAAAAAAAGGCATTAAAAAGATTGAGGAGAGTACTAATGCATAATTCGGATGGTTTTATTGTTTTCGAAATATCCGAGGAGGTTAAACTAAAGATATCTTCATATGCCCGCAACGCATCAGTCTTTTTTACGGACGCATCTATCTTCGACACTTCCATAAGGTGTTTTCGGTGATAAAAGAAAATGCCATGCTAATACGGTGCTCACTTCGTGAATTCTTTTCCGTCTTTTCAGCTGAGCTTTACGCAATATCCCTAGCACTTCAGTTCTTCTTGAACCAAGAAATAGACAATTAAGTAGTAATCTTCTCTGACTCCCCTTACGGATCTAAATTTCATATCCGATATTTTCAGTGATAAATAACACCCTATTGCGAAGGAAATAGTCAAACTACAGGTATCATCTCTTCCTTGCCCCGCGCAATAACATTTCTCTGGATTCCAAGTTATTCCGGAATTTCTGGAAATGAGTTGGCCGACAGAGCAGCCAAAGAAGCCGCAGCGATTTTCCCTATTCCATACACTCGGGTACCAGCTTCAGGCTTCGTTCGCTACCTAAAATTGGCTTTGGGCACACTACGGAACCAACGATGGCTGTCCGCACCGTGTACAAATTAAGCAGAATATTCGACCGTAGAGACTCACCTGAGCTGAAGAAGAGACGAAATAATCGTTACCAGACTCCGACGTACGCAACTCACGCATGGCTAGCTACTGTAAAAGACAGCGGCTCCAATTTGCAGCATATGTGTAACTCTGCTTTTTCCGTTCTCCATATCCTCACAGAATGTCCTCAGTTCAATTCCCTCAGATTAACTCATAATCTTCCCTCTTCCTTGTCTAATATCCTCTCTGATGACCCTACTGTCCTTTCGAACTTAATCAGTTTCCTGCACCATGCAAAAGCTATACTACACAATATAAATTCCGTAATTCGTTTATTTAACATATACATCTATATTTATCCATGCCTCTAGTGGATAGTTGCTGTTCATGACCCGTAAATTTAAATAAATAAATAAATATATATAGACGGGCGAAGTAAGTATTTTTTTCTTTTTTTGTAGGAGAGGGGAGTTGAGAAAACAAAAGATAAATCTTAAAAGGACCTTAAAAAAGCGTTAATTTTTTCCGTATTTATTATTATTTCATAGAAGGTTGTTATGGTAATATTGTAATTTAGAAAAAGTAAATAAAAATAAAAATGCAAGAGAAACAGAAATTAATGGAAAAGCTACTTTGACCAACTGATTTCCGTTTTTGTATTGGGATGAATTTTATTCGGAGCAATTCTATTTTTTTTTTTTTCTAATATTTACTATGGGTTCGTCAACGAGGACATTAGCCCAAGAAATGGGAATAGAGAAAAGATCAGATTTTTATGAGGCGTGAAACATTCAACAAGAATGTATCAAGCGCCTGGATGACAGAAGGAGAAGGAAGGGAAAGAATAAATGCAGCACAATAGGGAGTAGGAACATTGTTTGATAAGAGAGAGGAGTAAAAGGAAGATTGTTCAGATGAAAGTGATGAACATTCGAACATTATGTGATCAGGATCACATACATGTTGACTGTTAAGAGGATGTAAAGGACAATACGGAGATGCCGCGAGAGAGAATCGGAAAAGCGACGAGGGAAGCCAGCTGTGCCCAAAGCGGAGGCGGCATATTGCCGAGATGCTGGAGCGACGCATAAAAGGGAAGTCAAGAAACCAGGAACAGAAAGGAAGAGAAGGCTGGATGGACAAGTAAAAGGAATCCGGGTTTGAGAATGAGGAGTAGTAGGAGTTAAACCATAATTGGTTGTGCGCTGCAGAGGACAGAAGATTAATATTGACGGATGGAAAAGTAGTAAGGAACCTGCCGGAAGAAGAAGCTCGCCGAGCTAATAAGTCAACTGACTCATTTCCTTCTATTCTAGAATGGCTAGGGATCCAAAGGAAATTAACCTCGATTGCACAAAAAAGAAAGAGGTCATGGATCAAGGAACGTATAAAAAGGATTACATAATCAGTAGAGTGGGGAGGCAGAGGAGATGCAACAGCCTGTAGCACGCTTTGAGAGTCTGATAGAATAAGGAAATTACGAGAGACCTTCGAAGATCTGATAAAGAAAAGTGCATGGAGGATAGCAATAGACTCGGCACAGAAAGTCGAACAGAAGGAAGGAAGTTTAAAGGACTCAGAGTGATTTAATGAAGGACAAAGAAAGGCTGCACCAACTCCACTTGGGCTCTTGGAACCGTCCGTGTAGATTGTAACGTGGTTAGAATAGTGGGAGTTTAAGGTATGTAAAAATTCCGATCTAACGGCGTGATGCAGAACGGCTGTAGGGGGAACAGAAGAGTAAAAGCAATTAATTGGATGAAGAAAGGAGGAAAAGTTAAAAGAAAAATATGGGAGCTTATCGCAAGTGTGAATGTATGGTAAAAATTGAAGGAGTCGAGTAGAAATAAGAGACAGAATTGGTGTTTTATTGGCACTAAATCGCCAATCCTGTAGAATGAGGGAATAAGAAGGAATAAGTGAGGAAGAGGAGATAGGAAGACGTTTAATAAGGAAGCGGTAGCCCAAATAGGAACGCCGAATAAAGAGTGGAGGAATGTGGGTTTCCGCTTGAATAGCAGGGATAGGAGAAGATTTCTGAGCTCCAAGACAGAGGCGGAGGCAAGTATTTTGGACGCGATCGAGCTTGGAGAGCAAAGGCCTGGAAGAGTTACCATAAATAAAGCAGCAATAATCTAGAATAGAACGGATACAGGATTTGTAGAACATGAGCAAAATGCACGGATCACCTCCCCAGTTCGTATGTGAAAGGGACTTAATAAGATTGAGCCTTTTTAGTGATGACACGTATATATAGTTAATATGCTTGTGGAACGAAAGACGGCTATCCAAAAATACTCCTAAGTAACGGAAATGGTTAGCCAGGGGGATCGGATTACTATTTAAGGAAAGACTAACTAAGTAGGGGTCAAAAGGACGAAGAGTAAAGACAACAGCAGAGGATTTCGTTGGAGAGATAGACAGATGAATATTAGATAAAGCGCTTTCCAAAATCGTTAAGTAATGTTGCAGCTGGGAATTAGCGGTGGAGATACTACGATGGGTGGAGTAAATGAGGATGTCGTCAGCAAAAAAAAGGGAAGAGGAGATTGTTGACAGAGAAGCAGTTTTTATAAGGTAAATGTTAAAAAGGGTTGGACTTAGACAAGAGCCCTGCGGTAGTCCACGAAAGACCAGTCTAGAAATAGGTTCGAGCGGAGAAGAGAGAAAGATAGTCCTAGATTGGAAAAGGCTAATGACAAGAGCAGAGAAGAAGGGTGGAATATTCAAGGAGAGCATGGAATCGAATAGGGTGGGAAGGTGGACATTATCGAAGGCAGCAGAGACATCGACGAAGGAAGCAATGAGGAATTTTTTGTTGATAAAAGATAAATACACATCTGACAAGAAAGTACTGATACAATCGGGAGGGCCGCGTCCAGGGCGAAATCCAAACATATTATTTGGCAATACTTTATTGTGCTCAAGCCACCAGGAGCAATTCTATTTGGGCACAATATTATTTCGATATCGTTCAATTTATACATAAAAAAAAAAAAAAAAAAAAAAAATTAGAATAGAAAAACTGATTAATAGATTTTCTTTAGATTAAGCATTCTTATTTGGTCTCGCTTCGTCGACCGTTTATTATGCGGCGAGCTCTTAATTTTCAGGTGATATATTTGTTTATTAATTGCAATTCTGTTTAACCTCACATTACAGATCTGACCTAAATACCGAAACCACTTTCACAATGAAACCGAAATCGTCATTAGTACTAGGACCTAAAAGTTCAGCTGCAGCAGCTACAATTTCTTCGTTGCTGTTAGTGTTAGCGATTCTATTGATTTCGCTGATCGACGCGAGACGAGGATAAACGTGCTAACTGTCGGTTGGTAAATCTGTAAGATCAAACGTTTATAACGCGTTTTTGCATGCCGCGAGTTGTGTTATTTTTCGCACTATCAAAATATAAATTATAAGTGAAAAAAAAAAAAAAAGTTGCTTGCATGACGGTTTAGTAAAAAAGACTCTCATTACTCGGATTATCTATCTGTACGTGACAATTTTTCACATTAAACGAAAGAATACACTTGATGGAATTCCGAATTGTATAGTGAACATGTACAGCGAGAATTGCGGAAAATCGTTCTGGAAAACTACGGGTGCGATGTAAAACATTTTACTTCTTATTGAAAAGTTTCAGTTGGTCGCGCTAACTATTAAGAAATGCGTATAACCACTACCGTCGTTATCAGCGTTGGTTTTCTTTGAACGCATTAAAAGCACCGGAAGTGGCTGGCGTATCAAACATTTGCATGAATTTTCACGTTATACGCACGATACACGTTAAGCACATTTTAATGTAAAAAATTACTAACTGCGCATGTATAAAATATTACTCGGCCGCGAAATATGTATCATAGTTAAAAACTGGTAAAGTTCAGTAAATTCTTTTCAATTTCGATCGCTACATCTAACTTTAATAACGCTATTTTCAGGATTTTAGCCAAAGGATCGAAGTTACCAATGAGACCGAAGTCGTCGGTGGTGTTAGGTCCACTGAAAAAGCCGAGCAAAAGGAAAAATTCCAGCAATTTTTCATTTTTAAATAATTATGTATTTCAAGTTAAATAATATTTTTCGCCTTTAACGTAACATGATAATTTCATTTACAATAAACGCCACTGTTAAAACTGTTTGTACGAATTCTTGTTTTTTCGTCTATCTCGTAACAACGTTTCTTCTAGTGAAAAATTAATGGTACGGCTAGCGCCAAAGGTTCATTTTAGATCTGTTACCGGCGCGATTTCCATTTTCCTCCGGAAGTTCTTTATAAAATTGTAACTGTAAAATTAAAGCTGCATAAACCTGCTACCCAAGTAAATTCATAATTGGTCTCTTATGTACCATGCGGGGACGGTAATGGAGAGGTTTCTGCTTCAAAGACTGCTTCCAATAATTGAAATTCTGCCACAATCAACTTGCTTTTCAGAGAACACATTCCACCATTCAACAATGTAATCGTGCTGCTGCTGTTGATACTATTTCCCTCCTGTTATAAAACTAATGATGATGTTCGGCGGTATTCCTAGACATAAGCCAGGCATTTGGCAAACTATGGCATTAAGATTTATTATACAAACTTAAAAATTCACTGGTCTTAAAAATTTTCCAACTTTTATTATCATACTGAGAAGACAAAGAAAGTACCGGATACGGCATAAATCTGATTCTTCCGTTCTCAGTAACGGCCTCCGTCCAACAAAGCAGCATTCTCGGCCCAATTTTGTACTCGATGTAGATATTCTAACATCATATTCAATAATTCTAACATATGCAGATGACATTTTAATTATAGCTCTGACAAATTTCCTAACAAAGCTAGCCATCTCGTTCAGTGCCAACTAGATGATAGTAGGCAAGTGTTGTAGTTAATGGAGAATCAAAATACACGCTGAAAAACCTGCTAACCTAACCTTCGCTTTAAAGAAAGGCACTTGTCCAATTGTTTATTATGATCCGAAATCGATAACGTAATTACATTCGATAAAATACTTGGCTCGTTAACTAGACCGTAAACCCACTTTATATATTACTAGCATCCGTAAAAACTGAATGCCTGTTTTCGTACTATTAACCCTTAATCAGGAGGAAATAAACTATCGTTTCTCTATTTAATCCTTTCTATAATTTCTGTAGTTGTTGGGTCAAAGCCGCTGGCATTGACAAAAAAGAAAATATATAAAAAAATAAAATAAAAAAACTACCGTCATTATCAAGATTTTTTTTTTTCTTGTTTGGGTTTTTCTCTGGGCATGTTAACAATGGACGATTACCCATCAACACGTCGTGTAAATAACAGCAATTAGGGGTCACAAGGAATGGAATCTGACAAAGAACGCTACACCAAGGATAGAGAAACAATGACAATCAACGTCGAAAAATGTCAAACGTATGCATCCTGAAAAGAGAAGGAATGACGTTGCCGAAGGTAAGAGTGAAAGGAGTTAACTGTTCCAGACCATGGCTACATCTGCAATTGTAGAGCCCACAGTACCAACGGACAAAGGAATCAGCCTACAATTAATTAAGGAAGAAGAAGCACGGGACGTTTGAAAAACAGTTAGAGCCATCAAGCACCAAAGCTATATAGAACACATAGCGTGCCGTAAAGAGTTATCCGAAAGTTCAATGACTTTCTCCACCACTATAAAGCAAAGTTTATAGTTCTCAATTATGAAAAATTAATAATAATTAAGACAACGACTGCGAAAACAGCGTATACTATCAAAAGGAAATGAGTAGAATTTACACTATGAAGATTCTAATAATGACTTTTTTTTTTTTTTTTTTAAGTAAAACTTCTTATCGCGCGGTAGGGAAAAATTTTGATACGGTACAAAAAAATTTTGGTCACGCGATACACACAACTTGTGGGTAGGAGTAAACTGGCCGCCCTGCACGTCGACCGGCAGACGACCTTCACTCTGTCCCTTTCTATTATATACGAGTGTGTGTGCGTGCGAGCGAGTATCGAGATTCTACGGTCAGCTGTATAAGCCCAATTCTAAACTCGTGTGTACATTTTATTGAATTTTAAAATTGGCGCGGTTTTTTTGTGCGACGTTAGCACACTTCAACAAGTCTGATGATTTATTTATTGTTATTGTTTTAATTAATTCATACGGGATTTATGTATTGTGTCATTTTTATCGTATATTTTATGAATGACTTTATACTTGTATATCTACCAAAAAGTGAAAGGAACTTCGTTCCTACCGGGTGTCCTCTTCTAGATACCACTTCTCTTTTTTGCGTGTATGTGTAAGTATGTATAAGTGTATGTTTGGGTCTAGTAGTATACCAGAATGAGGAAATGTATAGTTAAGTATTCATACTACGGGACTTCGTACAGTATATAGTTTATGGGGATTCTCTGTCTCTCTCTTTCTATATATATATATGTATATATATATATATGTAAAAGGTACGTGCACACACTACTCTATAGAAAGATATTCACGATACGATATATTTTTTTTTTTTTTTTTGGGCTCGCTAACCAAGAGCATTGACCCATGTCTATATATATACATTTTTTTTTTTTTTTTTAATAACTTAAATTTTAATGCTATTCGCTATTGAGTAAAGGAAGGATGCAATTATTGGAAAAATGGCCTGGTTTGGGAACGACAGTATCGACGAAATATTGTAAGGTGCGGTAGCATTGAGTTGTAGTAAATTAGAGTATAGTACGGATTGTTTATTGAATAATGCCGAGCACTCAAAGAACACATGATTAGCGTCACAGATGTAATTATTCCCTGGTTGGTGAAGAGGACAAAGAGGAGATAAAGACGGAAAAAACCGGTGTCGTGAATCGGGAAGGAGTGAATGGTTAAATCGAAGACGACATATGGATACAATGGAGTTACGTTGAAAAACTTGACAGCTATGGAACCATGGTTTACGAGGAATGGAAGGTTGAATAGAAAGATAGAAGGAATGCGGATTGGAAAACGATCGAGCATACATGTCGGACCAAAATTTTGAGTGTAATTTTTTTAAGAAAAACAGAATATTGTTGGCTGGATAAAGATTGACGTAATTACCATTCGTGCTGGCTATGTATGCTAACTTGTTGACTCTTTCATTTCCCTCAATTCCAATATGTCCTGGTATCCATAAAAATTCTATTTGACAAGGTGTACGTAAAGTTAGATTAGATACCATAGACCGAATGCGAAGAATTATGGAATCAAAATATTTGGGGCAGTAGGCGGAAGATATAGCTGTCAGAACACTTAGGGAATCGGAAACTATTAGAAATTTACTATTATTTTGAGTCGAGGATATATACATCAGTGCTTGCAGAATTGCAACTGACTCCGCGTAATATATTGAAGATATGACAGGTAGTTTAAACGATTTAGCATAATGTCTACTAGGAACGAAAAATGCAGCTCCGACTCCCTGCGGTCCCTTAGATCCATCCGTGTAGAAAAGAATGTGTTGGGGAAATAAGCTATTGATGATATTGATGAATTCGTGATTAACGAAAGTTCATGAGAGATATTTTATGTGTGGAGGGAGAGAAGTTAATTTGACTGGTTTTGGGAGAAATCGTGGAAATCTAAAGAAAAATATGGAAGTTTATTGTAAGAAATAACGTAGGAGCTAAACTTTTCCATTCTGCAACAAATATGTGATAGGATGGGGATTTTCCTAGAAGAAAATCGCCAATTATGAATTATAGTGGTATAAGAATTAATGAGTTCGTAAGGTTGTAAACACAGGCGTTTTATTACACATCTATATCCAAGATATGACCTTCGGATTGATAGGGGTGGGACATTAGACTCAGCGTAAATCGCAACGATAGGAGTGGATTTTAGTGCACCAAGACAAAGTCTTAGGCAACAGTTCTGTACACGATCTAGCCTGATAAGCCGAGATTTCGCAGCACTTCCATATAGAAAGGCACAGTAGTCAAGTTTGGATCTTATAATTGCTTTGTAAAGCATAATAAGCGTGACCGGATCACCACTCCGATTGGTTGATGAGAGAGCTTTAAGTAGATTTATTCTTTTACAAGTAGAGGCGTGTAAGTAGTTTATATGTTCCGAAAATGTTAGACGATTATTAAGAATAATTCCCAAATAGCAGAAGCTTTTAACCAGAGGATAAACATTTTGTATCGAGTTACTGATTGCGGAATGGTTGTAAGGGCGATAGGAAAAAACCATGCGACGTGATTTAGATGGTGAAATAGAAAGATGGATGGAAGAGAGAGAATTTTCTAGTATGGTCAAAGAGTTGTTTAATCTATCGTCAGCTATTGAAATATTGCGTGAAGAAACATATATAAGAATGTCGTCTGCGAAAAAAATAGAGGAAATATCTGTAAGTAATGAAGCTGTATCCAAAGTATAAATATTAAACAAAGTGGGGCTGAGACACGATCCCTGCGGTAGCCCCCGAAAAACCTTTCTTTTACCAAAATAGGAGGGAGTAGAAAGAAGAATAGAGCGGTTAAGGAATAGACGTAAAATTACAGAAGCAAAATGGGGAGGTACATTAATCAATAGCATTTTTTCATATAGTAAGGGAAGATGTACGTTGTTGAAAGCGTTATTTACGTCAATAAATGCCGCTATCGTGTAATATTTTGTATAAAATTTTTGTATATATCCGAAGTAAGAATACTGACACAATCAGAAGGACCAACTCCCGAACGAAAGCCAAACATGTTATCAGGGATTAAGTTATTGTTTTCTAACCACCATGAGATTCGTCTGTTTAGAATGTTCTCGAAAAGTTTTCTTATGCATGAAGCCAACGATATCGGACGAAAAGAAGATGAAGTTTTTATGGGGATAGGAACAATAATAAACTTTTTCCAGGACGTAGGAAATAAACCGGATGATAAAAAAGAGTTAAAGAGTTGGAGAAGGCTATTAAGGGCATGGTCCGAGAAATTCTTGAGGACCAGGTAAGGAAGACAATCTGCCCCAGGGGCGGAATTTTTTGCTCTGCGAAGCGAGGATCGGAGTTCATGGATATTAATTGGGGAAGTTAGGAAATGTGGAGGCGAACTGTTCGGGATTGGCGGAGCGTCTATTTCTTCACGACTCGGTACGTAGTAAGGAGCAATAGAATCAATAAATGACTCCAGCTTTTCTTTTGTCAAGTTATAAATTGAGGGGCGTGATTTTGAGGGAGATCGGAATGCTCTAGCCAATTCCCAGATTTGAGAATAGGGCGTAGTCCGCGAAAAGGAAGAACATAATTTTTTCCAAGATTCTTTTTTAGATTTTTTTAAAATATACCTAGCTTTTGCATTGGCCTTTTTATGGTTAAGAAAATTAGAGATTGACGAATAAGATCGAAAAGCCTTAAATGTGTTTAGACTCTTTTGTAATGCAATTTTACAATCATAGTTCCACCATAATGGTTTAGCAGAACGATACTTATTATGGAATGATAAAAAAGATGTAGGGGAAGACGAAGCGAGACTAGTGCGAACTGAGTTCATGAATATATCATATTGTTCGATGGGATTCATTACCGAAGGGTTAGAGGGGAGAGAACAATCCAGACATGAACGAAATTTATTCCAATCTGTTTTTTTCAGGTTCCATTCTGGAGACTGCAGGGGTCTAAAATTTGTAGGACGAGGATAAGAGTGGTCATTAAATGACAGAATGATAGGAGTATGGTCACTACCAAACAGGCCGTCAAGAGTTTTCCAGGAGCAGTTAAAACTAATATTGGGTGAAGAAAAAGTGAGGTCGATACTGCTGTAAATTGAAGGATTTTTGAAATAGGTTGGGCGATGGTCATTTAGAAGTACCACATTAGTCTTATAAATTAAATCTTCTATAAAATACCCGTTATTATTATATGAAATGCAACCCCACAGAGGAGACTGTGCATTCCAGTCGCCCCCGATGATGTAAGGTTGCGGAAGGGAGTCAATAAAGGAGTCCAGAGATGTGCGAAATAAATTAAAATTGGGGGGAATGTAAGCGGAAATTAAATGAAGTGTTCGAGAAACATTATTAATTGGTGTTGAAATGTGTACAAAGTTTGGATGAGATGCTTGAGAAAAGGCACTAAAAGAATTGTGAACAGTAAAGGAGATTTCGTTACGTATTAAAATTGCTGCACCTCCATACCCGTCTTCTCGATCAGATCTGACATTTTATAACCTCTAATGTTAATTTTGGTTGTCTCTTTGAGCCACGTTTCAGAGACTAAAACAATATCTATTTCCAATTGATATAGTAGGCTTTCTAAAGCATTCCTATTTGCTCTTAGACTTCGGCAGTTCCACTGCAGAATTTTCATTTTAAAGTTAATTACTTAAAAAACAAAATGGGAGAGACTTAAGGTTAAAGAATAATGACAATTAAATCGGGTTTATAGGAATGGATCTGTGGAAAAACACAAGCATATTTTTGAATTAACATTACTGTTTATCTATGGATACGTAAGACTTGTTGCTTTTACGTAAGTCGAATATCGAATATACTAAATTACAATATAAAACATATAAAGATAAAGCATATTATATACAATAGTTATGTGATAATTAGTAAGTTATAAACAATGTACAGAACAAGAAGTCGAGGTTATTGTAATTATTTGTTAGCGCTATTAGTACGTTGTATTTTTATGGGTATTTCTGCCGATGAAGATGATTTTGTTGAAGTTGAAGCTGACGATTTAGTTGCTTTAATATCACGTCTGGGATGGATTTTGTTGCTGTTTAGTTTTGTTGCCATTAGTTGATGAGGTGTGTATAGGATCTGTAGTCTCGACATTAGGTGATTCTACTTTATTGTTTTGATTGGATGAGAAGTCTGAACGATTAAATTCATTGATCGTAGGATGAGAAGATTCCGATTGTGAGAGAGAAATAAGATTGTTCGATAGACCGTGTATACTACTATTGTTCGTACAATATGCTTTCGCAAGTGCCTGATGGGAAGGAAAGTAAATGATTGTAATTAGGAAAGTTTGTTCTAGTACTCTTGATAAGAGTATTAATGTTTGGCCGCGATTTACGAATAAACCGACTCATGTTTACTGAATTGATATTTGCAGGAACCGTAGAC
Organism: Icerya purchasi; assembly: GCA_039619475.1. Taxonomy (NCBI): domain Eukaryota; kingdom Metazoa; phylum Arthropoda; class Insecta; order Hemiptera; family Monophlebidae; genus Icerya; species Icerya purchasi. The sequence continues at coordinate 340,123,623 of CM077116.1, read as the reverse complement.
GATATTTCGGAAAATGTAAAGGCTTGACTCACTTGATTGCTTTTCATAATTTGAATTGCTTCAAAAGTTGAGACATTATCGGCGGCTTTGATTTTTTCGATCTTTAATCTCTCCATGTAATGTGGACAGGTTTTATCGCTAGGCAGATGATTACCGGAACAGTTTAAACACTTTAAAGTTGAAGGATCAGACAGTGTTACAATACAATCAGAGGCTGAGTGCTCCTCGTGACAAATCGGACATCTTGGTCGTGATCTACATTGATCTGCTATATGCCCGTATCGATTACAATTCAAACATAATCGCGGAACTCGATAACTATAATTAACTGGAAGTCGTAACTTATAGATAGACACATGCGAGGGGAGTTTATTACCTAAAAACTTAATTTCTACTGCCGTTGTTGCCACAAGTTTAGATTTTGAACGTCTACAAATTCTTCTGACCGAAACAACTTCTATGTCTGATTCTATGTAATTGAAAATTTCTTCGTCAGTGATATCTGTGGGAACCTGACGAATAATGCCGAATCTGAAAAGAAGACTATTCGGGATTGTTGCCTTTAAATTATCGCTGCTATTGTTAACACTGGTTACAAATTTGTTTGCATTTACTGCAGTGTCAAAATTCGTCTTAACCCGATTTACTCCATTTCTTTGGAAAAAAGTTAGACCTTCATGTTTTGACAGCATTTTGCAAATTGATAAAGGATGTAAGTTAGCCAAGTTTTTGTTGGTTGATTCTATTATTGCTATGAATGGGCCATTATGATAATTAATACGATATAAATTATTATTATCCGAAATAATTTGTACGTTATTATCATTGGTGATTAAACTATTGTTAGACATTGTATTCTTATTATTAAAAGATATGTTATCAGTAGAACTTATCTGTTCGGGATGATGATGCTGATTAACACGCGTTGATGCCGTCGATCCATCGTTTTCGGGGGGAGGCTCCCCCGAACTGTCCTCTTCCATCTAATACAACGATTAGTACGTAACGTTTAGTGATAACGCTTTATTACTAGTTCGATTACGTTAACACGAAAAACACAACCACTTCGAATTAACGATTGAACACATTTAGTTTGTTAGTGAGTTTGTAAATCATAATTTCAAATATGTATTTTAATTTGTATGAAATAGATTGTCCCTCGGTATATATGTATGTATATATATATATATATATATATATATATATTTATATTTATATTTATTTTTATATGATTGCAATAATGATAATAATAAATGTGTTACTTATATATAAAATTAATTTAAAATGAAACTTTATTATAGAATTTAATACATATAAGCCAAAAAGTTTCACTTCCTCCGCGTGGAGACACTGATACACGCATCATAACTTTTTTTAAATTTACAAATATAAAACTAATCTAGACGCTGTGTGTAACTACCTGGACTATTGCGGCACCTAGACTCATTGGAAGTTACAGAATGCGGTGTAGTCTGTTGGATGCTGCAAAATTCAGCACTGGCCGAACACAGTCCGGATGGTTCGACAACAGACGATGAGGTGAGATATAGCTAGAAGTACGGGAAGTATGCCGGCACCATTTCAGCAGATACGCTACAGTTGGCCATGAACCCGCAAAGAGGACAGCAAGACGGAGGGAGGATCTCGTTCAAAAATTTAGTTGTGTGACAGTGCAGTGTGCCCTGGGCGCAGTCTCGACAAAATCGAGAAATCCCTACGTGAGATGGGGAACGCGACCACCATAGGTCGGTGTTCGACGGGTCGTTTGTTCTGGCCATAGTTTGCTCTACTCTTCAGAAGAGTGCATTAGAAAGACTGATGGTCCTAATCGAGCCAGTACAGCATTGAACGGCGTAGGGCTAGTTAGACTCAACAGCCAAGTCAACCCGCTCATTACCGGGAACCCTAACGTGGTCAGGGACTCGTAACGATGTGACATATATATATGATTGTGAAAGTTGGAATAGGAGGTTTTTTATTTCAATTAGTAGAGAGTAGCAACTGTCTGGGCTCTGGATGGTTTTGATAGATCGAAACGAGTCGGTAATAAGAAGGACATTCTGAGACAGTGGGATGGAAGAGTATATCTCGAGACAAAGGAGGATCCCAAATATTTCTGCCTCAAAAACAGAACAGTAGCTGTTTAGGCGCTCGGTGTACATTACGCCTCCGATTTCATAAGCGAATGTAGTTGGTGAAGGAGAATTAGCTGAAACTTTTTTAATATTTTTTAATACGATTTGTAAGTTTTTTGTATAACTTTTAAGATAATTTCATTATTTATGCTCGGTGTAATATCGTGAATTGATTATTTTGCGAAATATATATCTATAGTGTCGACAGTATTGCATTTAACTTTACATCAACATCGTATGTGAGAAGAGATTTAGTTAGTGGTTAAGGAGAGAGATTCGTGGATTCAGGAAAGTGAATAACAGTGGGACAAGAAAACTCTGGCCTCGTGAAGTAGATTTTTCAATGACGCATCGGTAACGCGTTGTAGTTTAATCAATTCTATTTAATAGAACGCGCTTAACCGCAATAGAGAATAGCATTTACACGATAACGGAGGCGAGTGATCAAAAAGGAGACTGTATAGGAGGACGGCGTACATGTCTCGTGTCACACAGAGTCACTTTCTCTCTGTCGTGAAAAGGAAAAAGCCGAAAAGGATCGTGAGAAAATAAATGTTTTTACCATAATCTTTTTCTATTAACAAATATAAACGCAGAAAACCATTCCCTAATCAGATTTGGCAGCGTGTGGAAACGTTAGGGGCTGATTAAAATTTATAATATTAAAAATTATAGCCGTAATAAAAATCTAAATTAGGGCGTGTAGGTTGACAGATTTTTCTGGGCGTATTTTTAAAAAAATTACAGAGAAATTCGTCAGACAACCATGACTTTATACATTACCGACAGCGCTTACTGTTATCGTTACTGAGCACGGTGTAACGTTAATATTGGTATTAGTATCCCGTTTTAATTTTTGTTATCCTCTTAATTAGTGTCGACGAAAAAGTTAATTGTTTCTATCATTATTACTAAAAAATGATGATTTGATTTTTTATATAGCGTATTAATGAAATTAACCGATGTGTACGTAAATCGTTCTATATCGGCCGACCGCTAAAAACACAATATTAAATACGAACAAACGAACAAATATACAAGTATAAAAAGCTTATTTGAAGTTAATATAAAATTGTGTTGTCGGCGGTAGACCGCAGTATTTTAAATTGGTGTTCCGATGGTTTTCCGGTAATCAGAACTGCGACGGCCAAACAGCCGCGATCCTTTAATCCGGTATCGAGATTATTACAGAGAAATTTCCGTAATGATTATTAATCGGGCCTGCTCTGATGTTGTCTCCATTATTTCTTTGCGCTCCTTAATCACACTCGGTTACCTTTCTTACATTTTCGTTTTCATTTAACTTCCTTTCCTAACTTCATCAGAATCATGAATTTGTCTGTGATTCCAACCATATCTCCTTTAAGTGTCCATACTCCCGACCGAACGGGCTATTCTTTATTCTAGTTTGTTATATCTTAGACTTACTGGCACTTATTTGCACTTCCTACATTCTGTCTTTTCCCTCCCAGTCCGATTATCCCAGTGCTCGGTTCTTTCATTCTGGCCATTTTTAACTGAATCGGTATTTAACTGATCTTTTCCTTTCTCTTGTCGCTGCTAGGCAAAGATCCTTTGCTGACGCGCCTAAAATTAATTTAAAAAAAAAAAAGTTAATCGGACCTCATGATTTGACTACCAGCAGAAAATACGTTTGTATGTGATTTCTGCCGCGATCAGAGGGAAGTTAAAAACAATAATACTGGAGCAAGATAAAACAGCGACTCATTAACTAAAAAGTCTTGATCGGAATTTTTTCTTCATTTCTGCTTTCCTTTCCACCCGTGACCACCGGAATTGACCGTTTTAGGTGTGCACTTCTCCTTGCGATGGTCGATGATTGGTTATTTACCCCCGACCGACCACAGGATCCTACATACACACAAATTTTGTTATTTTACGTATTATAATATGTACAATGTATAATTTACATATTTTAATTTCCGATCCTGTGCCATTGCTTTCATCTGTGACTTGTTCTCTTCTTTCGATTTCGTCTATCTAGCTAAATCTAGAGGTCTCTAGTGGTATTTTTTTCATTTTTCTTTCTCCGTGTCCTAAAACGTATATTCTGGAAAGTATAAAAAAAAACAAAAAAAAAAAAAAACATTTCTATTTAATACACGGACAATTTATGCTAGCGATTTAGTCCAGATATGAGTGCCAAATAGGTATCTCCTAGTGTGTAACACAAGTTTCGTCTTAAATCCTGACTCGCGTTACTTGACAGTCTGGCCTAACCACTTAATTTTCCACGGCTCTACGACTTCGCTTTTCTCGGTCATCTTTAATCTCGGCGATATGTCATCTGCGCTTCGGCTACAGTTTACCCCATCTTCCCGCTTTCATCTCTTGTTCCACCTCTTTACTGCCTATCCCCTTGATTTTTCCTTTATCGGCAACCGCTATTATATTTTCTTTCAGTGCTCTTCCGACTCACTCTCGTTATATTTGCTCGTCTTGGACTTTCTGATCTTTATAATGCTTTCTACATTCTAACATTTCCTTATGTACTAGTTATCTCAATCCTCCTTTCCCTAGGTATCCGATTGAGTTAAAATTTCACTTACTGGCTTTCAGTCTGGGTAGAATCTTTCTTGTTGGCTGTAGGCGTTAGAAAGGGAAAAAAACATTTTTCCGCTTAGAACGCGACACGCTAATATGAACTGCTATAAAACTAGGCGTGAAATGATTCAAAATAATACAAGAACGACACGTTTCCCTAATAATTGCATTTTCTTTTAAAAAAGGGGAACACATACCATTTGCTAAGTAGGAATGTTCATTCCAAACTATGGTTAAACTCGTATTCCTCCTCATTCACAAATCCGGATTCCTTTTATCTCTTTAACCAGCCTAATCTACCGTCTTATCCTTGGTTCTTCAACTTTTCCTCGATACGACGTTCAACTCTGTCTGCAATCTGTCGCCTACGCTTTGAGCATAGTTTGCTTTCTGTTTCCTTATTTCATTTCTCTCTAGTCCTCTCTCCTTTCTGTCCCCTTCACCCCTCCTCTCACAACTTTATAGGTGACGCTAACCACATTTTGTTTAAGTGCACCTGTATACCGTTTCCTTCTACTCTTCTCGTCTGCTAATTGGTCTTCCAACTCCGTATTGTGCATCTTTTCTTCGGTCATTTCGGCACTTGAGTCTTTTTTATCCTCCATATCTGATCGTATAAACATCTGATTCTGCCTCTCATCCTTTTCCCTCTTCTTGGGCCAATGTCTTTTTTGACGAACCCAACATCAAAAAAAAAGAAAAAAAAAGTTTCGCAATTCCTGAATATTAGAGTGTCGAAAAATTTTACAAAAAATTGTTAACGTTTTTTTTTTTTTGTAAAACATTTCACCCGCCTCTACCATTGCAGTCGATATAAGTACCGGAGGAAGCTGAAGGTATGCATGAGTGGTTTAGAAATAATCGTCTGGTTATTAATGCAAGAAAAACTAAATTTGTAATATTAATTTATTCACATCGAGATTATAGTTTAAAAGTACTTTGCATATTGCAAAAGTTGGTTCCGTAATGTAAAGACGAAAATAAAATGCTCCTTTAGGTCTTATGTGCAGGTATAAAGTACAACCTTTATAATTAAACTAAGAATATTGAAAAGAAAAAAAAATATATAATGAGTTCGATAGAGCTCTATTTCAATACATATTTTTTTTTTTTTTTTTTTTTTAAATAGGCTCGGTGTTAACACTGACCCAACCACGTGGATTCAGATCACCTACTCAGATTCTGAGGCGATTGGAGATAGAAAGTATAAAGGAAAGAAGGAGGGGAATAACGGCTGGAGATCGGAAAGAAAGGATAAAGGAAGCATTGAAAGGGGTAGGAAGATCCAACGCCAAAAGTTCGGCGTATAGATGAGAGTACTTAGGAAAAAAAGCAGGACATTCAAAAAGGATATGGTTGGGGTCGCATATAAAGGGAAGATCAGTTGAGTGGAGAGGGCAAAAGGGAGAAGGTGAAAGAGAAAAAGAAAAACGAGAAAAGGGAAGGAGTGAATGACCAAGTCTCAGTCTGATTAAAGAAACAATAGCCAAGCGCCGAGAAAAGGGAAGAAATTGGTATCAAGGTTGTGAATTGGGAGTATGCTGTAGGAGGAGGTAGAAGGAGGAGCGATTGGCAAAAAAGGAAGGGTAGATGTCAACCCACAGTCTGGTATGGCGACTTGCGGAGAGGAAAAGGATATCGGAGGCAGGAAAATGCGGAAGGAATGGACCATTGAGAGACGCTGAGCGAGCTAGGAAATCAGCTGCTTCATTGCCCTCAATGCCAGAGTGGCCAGGAACCCATAAAAAGTCAATAAGGATAGAACGTGCTAAGCGCAAGTTGGAAATAGAGGCACGAACAGAAAGAATGATATCATTAGTCGAGTGGGAAGGAGGAGAAGAGATAGCTTGCAGCACGGATTTGGAATCAGTAATAATGAGAAATTTACAGATCTCTCTTGAAGAGGAAATAAAGGAGACAGCACGGAGAATGAAGACTGCTTCAGCAGAAAAATTGGGGTCACCCTCTTTCGGGCGCGACTCTATCGGGCGCAGCCTCTTTCGGGCGCAGGCGAACTCAGACCTTCTTACAGATCACCTACGGTGATTATCAGGTATCATCCGTTAAATGTTATCATCTGTGTTAGTGAGAAACACGAGTTACCAAATACTGCTATCAGAAATTCCGTTCAAATAACGTTCTTCGTTAACAATTTAGTTTTTTCGCGCGTACAGCATGTTATATATGCATATATAATCACAAAACACATATTTTACATGATTTTGTTTGGTTATTCGCTTTTTTAAAATATTTTCTATTTTTTTTTTTTTGAAATAACGACTTTAGCGTGAAATACAAATAAACAGAATTTCGCGATGTAAATTTAAGAGTTCTGTTAGCAATAGTGGTGCGAAACGGACGAAAATTATTAATATTAATAATCGGTCAAATGCATTGTCGGTTTTCTTCATTTTTTTTTTTTGCTAATGTATAGTCAACCGTATCTAAAAAATTACAAACTATCAACTCTACGCCATTTAAAGTGTAACATAACTGGACTGAATTTGCTTCTAATACATATTCCTTATATTATCTTTCTTTTTTATTCGTATCTAGCAAGTTTATTTGGGGATACGTTTATTGAAGTTTTTTCTGTTATCTACGAGTTTAATTATATATTTAATTCCTTGACGAATCAACCCTGGTTTTAAAAAAATATCGAAAAAAACAAACAAAGGCGCAAGAACTTTTAAACATAAACACATTTATGTTAATACTGGGCGAGAAATGCATACGATATTTCAAATTAAAAATTAAATATCTTTGTTTTGAATTTAATATTATGTAAATGTAAATTATGGTAAGCCTTAAATTAACTCACAGAATATTTAGTACATGAAACATCCTGCCCGGCTAACTTCTTCTTTTTTTTTTTAGTTCGTTTAGAAAAATTTTAAATCTTCAAAACACTGGACTAATATTATTTTCATAAAAATTTTAATAAAGCCAATAAGGAAGAAGCTTTTCTTGTTTTGTCTAATAATGAAGCGAGCGGCTCATAAAAAAATTATAATAATTAGAAAAATCGACTCGGCAATACTTGACGCGTATTTTGTAGGGAAAAAGAAAAAGTAAAGAAGTAAGTTGAGAAACAGAAGCGATTAATTAATTTTCTACTGTGAAATAGTTTTTAATAAAAAAAGGAAAAGAACCGTCAATGGCTATAGCCACTTTGTAATTAACATGTTTGTTAGTTACAAAACGCGTTTTAACCGAATTTTTTTTTCTAGAATTTCGTTTTTTTACTAGCTTATCACACTAAATTGCAATAATACTTTCTAAATATTGTCAGTTCAGCTGGGTTGGATTTGAGTAACACAAAGCTTTAAAAGGAATAATTTGCAGGTATTCGTTATTTGAATCATCGTTCTATCAATTTAGATTAAATATTTATAATAGTAACTTATTTTACTTCTGTTTCTCATCATATCGGCTTTTTTTACTAAAGGTTTTTTGGTTTCATTTGGAAAAAAAAAATTCTTTAGTGGCGGTAGTTTTTTTTTTTTTTTTTTCCTTACCTTGAGCCGTGTATAACTGCATAGGTCATTACGGCATACGGTAATTACCAAAGTTTAAATAACTGGAGCGATTTGGTTTGTTCTAATGTATGCCAAGGTTTGGACGATCATTGCAGGAGTATTGGCGAGGATCTTTTGTAGAGAAAAATTAAGGTTGTATGATGAACGGGATGTTGTAAATTTAGTACACGCGGAAAGGATATGCTGAACTGAGGGATAACACGGTTGAGAGCAGAAAGGGCAGGTTCTGGGAGGCGAAGTCCTGTGAAACACGTAGTCGTGAGATAAGGATATGTGCCCAATTCTTAAGCGATTAATTATTATAAAGTCGCGCCGGGACATATTCTCCGGTGGCCACCAAGGCTCCGTTGATGTTTTTATTGTGCTTAAAAAGGTGTTTTGGGAGGCCCAGTGTGACCTCCATTCCTGCTTAGACTTATGTTGGAGTAGTCTTTTTATCGATGCTGGTTGGGCGGCATCTGGGCTCACCGGACAGTAAGTTGCTGCCCGTGCAGCCACGTCCACCCTTTCATTGCCAGGCACCCCAGTATGACCAGGAACCCATAAGTATGACACCTTGCAATTTTCTTTCGTGAGATCAACCATGATCTGTTGGATTTGACAAACCAGTGGGTCTTTTGGTTGCGAGTTGGGTATAGAATAGAGAGATGCTAATGAATCTGTAATTATGAGGACTTTCTGTGGGCGGGGGTTAGCTAGGTAGATATGCTGTAGGCAATACAAGATACCGTATAACTCAGCGTCGAGTATTGTGCACCAATCACCTAGTCGAAATGATTGGACCGAGCCAAACGCTTCAAAAGAACACGCTGCTGCCGCCTGGAGTGATGCTGTATCCGCCTTTGCACCATCAGTATACGCTGGTATATAGTCGATATACCTATCGATAGTTTGCGTTGTTTTTTCGAGTGTATCTTGTAAGCTGTTTGTTTGAGCATAGGTAAGTAGGGATATATTTATGTCTACTTCTAGGTGGTCCCATGGTGCTATAAGATTAGTTGGGTGCATTATAGGAAATTTTATATTACTTTGGCGTAAGAATGCGAGGACTCCTGGTAATGGATCATTTGGGAAACACAAGGGAGGAGGATGGTTGGAAGGAGAGTGAAACTGGTTGCGTATATGATGAGTAAGGGCATCAAGTTGTGAATAGTAACTCCTGTAGAAGAAAAGAGGTGGGACACCAGACAAGGCACATATGCTAAGAGAAGGAGAAGTCCTGTGGACACCAAAAATTGTTCTGAGGGCAGTATGATGGATAGGATCTAAGGAATTTAGGACGGTTTGTTTGGCAGATGAGTACACCTGGCACCCATAGTTGATTCGGGATAAGATTAATGCTTTGTACATACTAAGAAGTAATTTCGGAGGGATATTGTATTTTTTATTGGATAAGTACTTTAAAATAGCCATGGACTTCAAACATCCTGTTCTCAAGTTAGCCACATGGGAACGCCATGATAATTTTGGGTCAAATAGAAGACCAAGGAATTTGACATTTGGTTTAAAAGGAATTGGTGAGTTATAAAGATTTAAGGATATGCCTGGGGTAATTTGACGCCCTCTAAAGAAATCTAGGCACAGTGGCGGTAGTGAATAATATGAAAGAAGCTATATTTAGTTCTCTATATCTGCTTATTGGTAATGACTGCAAAACCTAAATGAGAATTACCTTTTTTGACCTTAGTCTTATTTATTTAATTGGGCACGTCAATACGCTTGCTTGTTTTCTTTTTGTATTTGCTGAACAGAAAAGTCCCGTTGAGGCAAAATGTGATCAAATAATAAATGAGTAATTGTTAAAATGAGCACGATCGCCTATTTGTTTTTATATAGTTATTTCATTAATTTATCCAGAATGATTTGTCAGTTAGCCTTAGTATGTTTGTTTTTATTTCTGTTCGATTCCTTTAGGTTGCTTTTTCAGACTTAACCTCATTTGGCCTAAAAGTAAAACGCACAGAAAGAAAAAAATGTTTAATATTTATGAAAAAATGAATTTTCTCCTGCGTGTATGTTTTGTAGTAAACGAAAACATAAAACGTCGCATGAAGTAGGCATGGAGAAGAGAAAAGGATAAATTTTGAACATATTTATAAGAAAAATAATATTCTAGTCCGTCGTTTTTTTTTGTTTCTTTTTTTCACATACGGCTTAAACACAACTGTGCCGATATCAAGCTGAGCCTGTTAAATTAGCTTACAGCATACTACACAAATTACAATGTTTGGTCGTTTAGTAATAACTGAAATTTTCAAAAACCACAAAAATTGGAACAATATCCTCATTATTCTTCGATAAGGAATCAATTTGTTCTTATATGAAATGGATACAGTTTTATTTAATAAATAGGTATTTTCTGTAACACGCATAAACAATATTTAAGTTACCAACAATTTGAAACTTGTAGTATGTATTGCGATAAAACTGTCGCAAAAAAATTATCCCCCTCTTTCCGCAGGAATTATAATTTCTCAAACCATATATGTATATATATACAAGGTACAACCAGTGTTCATACAGCTAGTCGAATTAGAAATTATGTTTTTACTCTTTCACGTTTTCCCAACAAAATAAGAGTTTGCAATTATAATATAATAATAATAACATTAATTATAAATATAGAAATAAACGATTTCGAAATCTTACATATAAGTAATAATAATAATACCTATAATACATGCAAACACTAAAGTTAACTAATTACATTGTGCTACACCACGAAGATAATCTTCGAGCTGAAGCTGATTATAATTTGTTGCGACTTTCAACAAACGTTTGTCGCAATCGACATATTTCTCTTTTTTACTCGGTTACTTTTATCAATAAGACTATGTTTTCTTTATTTTGTTGATATTATATCACGTTCATAGACGAATGACAAAAACCATTATGTGTCAACATCCTTTGCGGCATTCTTTTTTTTTCGGAACAGAAAAGTAAAAATAACAATAATGGCAAGTTTTACACGCATTCATTGTACATTTTGTTATGTTCTTCTGTTAGGAAAATTAACCATTTTCTTAGAAATTAAAAACCGAATAGCCAATCGTACAGGTTATGAACAGTGCAGGTAAATAAATTTCACCTCTTATGAAGCTATTCAGGATTTGGTCAAATAAACAAACTAAAGCGCTACACTTATTTACAGAAAACAGTTTCATTCGTTAATTCTCCGTACTACGGTCATTATTAAGAATAGTCTATTCGAAAAATATACTAGTAATTCTTCTTCCGCCGAAATAATAATAACTGCTTTACAATAGACCTATAGTCAATTCCAAGAAAAATGTACGATTTTTTCCATGACAATTTTATTACTTTTTCTTCTTCTTTTAGTCCTACAGATTCGCATATTGTAAAATATTCGAGGTCCTATTCATTACCTCTTTTCAATCACTCGCAGGAAATCCCCCATGGTGAGAACCGAACCGACAAAAAAAAACTGACGGCCGTTTGAGAAACATGAGTAGTTTACAATATATCCATAAAATTATTTTCGGCATATATGTTTTTAGTGCTGTTGTATTTTTTCGGAATACTCACTGGCGATCAATATTTTCTAAAATAATTACATATAACGGTTATAAAACAAATATATACTTTTAAGAATGTCAAATAGTTTTTTAAAAATCGGAAAATTTTTGTTGCTTAATTATGTTAATTTTATTACTAAATGAGCTGTTTTATTGATGTTTTTGCATGGTTTAAAAATGGATTTTGGTTTATGTAGGTCATATTTCACAGTAATAAGAAAAAATGATTCCAAGTAATTAATCCGTGTTACATAACGTGCAGAATTAAATATCGAGTTCTAAAATATTTATTTTGCAGGTAACTAGATTTTAGAAAAAATAAATAAATAAAAAAAAAATATAATATAATTTTATCGCAAATACAGCAAAGTAGTTGAACATAATGTGTCAACCGCCAAGGATATAATATGATAAGTATGAATTATCGTAATTTCAATTTACATAATACTAAATTAAAAACAGGGCCAGTCGATTTGGCTCAAACGAATGGATTCCGTTAAAAATAAACATAAGAATAGAAGAATAATTTCTTAAAAATAATAAACGATTTTTTTTAGTAGTTTTTCATAATCATTAAAGTTAATTTAATTTAATTTTTTTGCGAATGTAAAAATTTATTATAAAGAACATGGATTTCCTTTGAAAGCAGAAAATCTGTCACAGAGGGAAATTATTCCTATGATCTACTAATTCTTTCGGAAATCTTTTATTGAAATAACCCGCTAAACGAATACATAATCAGAACTTCAAGTCTTTATAACCGAAAATAATTCTTTTTGCGATATACGAATGCAAAAGAAGCATTGAAAACAGCTGGTTTATTTTCTAAACAAATTAATTACTAATTTCACGGGTGTTTTTTTGATTCATTACGCCTTAAATATGATAATTATAGAAGAAAAAAAAATTAAAAACTCACTAAGGCTAAACTAGGTCTACTTGGAAAAAAGACGAATTCGAAATGTAACGAGACGAATCGTGTTGCGGCCGAAACGAAATGACTCTCCAGGTAGGTATAAAAAGATTATAAAAAAATGTGATTACTCCTACACCCAGCATAAACATGTAGGTTACTAATTAAGACTTAGTAGCTGGAAAATAAAAAAAAAATCGCGATACTGCATTTTTAATTTTGTGAAAACTATCCGCCAAGGTACGCCAGTTTATTAATTAATAAATATTCTAAAAACTTTCAATTATTATATGTATAAAAATTTTCACTGACTGCTTTTACTCGGACTTGGGTCGTTAATGTTCACCACACTAAGGTTAATGAATCATTATATAATTACTAAGTCATTAATATTTTTAAGTTAATTCTAAAAACGGGGAATATGTCAATTTATATATTCTTGCTAGTACGCAATTTCAGGTAAATACGAAAAGGTTATAAAAACCGTGATTTTAATTCGTCATTTAATTTGATAAGTCCATGCTATTCAGTAGGAGTGTTATTCTGGGTTAATTAAATCATTTTGCAATGTAGATGTATCTCATATATTTACAGTTTGCCACTTCAGTCACGTGTTTATAAATACTAGCGTTCCCCCAATGGTCCAAATTCGACCTTAATTATCATTAAAAATTTTAGAAAAATATATACGAATTTGTATATTTCCAAAATTTTTCTCCCACTCTTATACATTCGTTCATTATATATCTGAGAACATATACTTTTATATGTACTTTCAATACAAAAATTAAATAACACCTTAAGATTTAGTGCACTTTAAAAAAGCCAATAATGACGATTATTAAGAAAAATTAAAACATTTCAATAAGAACAGATTTACTGGCTGCAGCAACTTCCTTTTTCAATTTTTGTATTACTTTTTTATTTAAATACGAAATAAAAAGTATAACTGTTTCCAAAATTTTGTGTACTGATAGCTCTAAAGATCATTAATAGTTACTAAATAGAAAAAAAAAGCAAGAAAATCGGTTAATAAAAAGTGGAGAAGACGGTACTGAACTGTTTTGTCTTTGCCTATTTATATACAGAAGAAGATTATCCATTATTTTTAAAATAGAATTTCCCGCAGTGCATTTATCGGGAATATTTAAACAAATTCAAGGTTTGAAAGATTCTTCCTTATTGGCTTTATTAAAATTTTTATGAAAATAATATTAGTTCAGTGTTTTGAAGATTTAAAATTTTTCTAAACGAACTAAAAGAAAAAAAAAAAAGAGGTTAGCCGGGCCGGATATTTCATGTACTGAACATTCTGTGAGTTAATTTAAAGATTACCATAATTTACATTTACATAATATTAAATTCAAAACAAAGATATTTAATTTTTAATTTGAAATATCGTATATATTTCTCGCCCAGTATTAACATAAATGTGTTTATGTTTAAAAATTTTTGCGCCTTTGTTTGTCTTTTTTGATATTTTTTTGAAATCAGGGTTGATTCGTCAATGAATTAAATATATAATTAAAATCGTAAATAACAGAAAAAACTTCAATAAACGTATCCCCAAATAAACTTGCTAGATACGAATAAAAAAGAAAGATAATATAAGGAATATGTATTAGAAGCAAATTCAGTCCAGTTATGTTACACTTTAAATGGCGTAGAGTTGATAGTTTGTAATTTTTTTAGATACGGTTGACTATACATTAGCAAAAAAAAAAAATGAAGAAAACCGACAGTGCATTTGACCGATTATTAATATTAATAATTTTCGTCCGTTTCGCATCACTATTGCTAACAGAACTCTTAAATTTACATCGCGAAATTCTGTTTATTTGTATTTCACGCTAAAGTCGTTATTTCAAAAAAAAAAAATAGAAAATATTTTAAAAAAGCGAATAACCAAACAAAATCATGTAAAATATGTGTTTTGTGATTATATATGCATATATAACATGCTGTACGCGCGAAAAAACTAAATTGTTAACGAAGAACGTTATTTGAACGGAATTTCTGATAGCAGTATTTGGTAACTCGTGTTTCTCACTAACACAGATGATAACATTTAACGGATGATACCTGAAAATCACCGTAGGTGGTCTGTAAAAAGGTCCGAGTTCGCCTGCGGCCGAAAGAGGCTACGCCCGATAGAGTCTGCGCCCGATAGAGTCGCGCCCGCTTTTTCGCGCCCGAAAGAGCGGTCCCCGAAAAATTGGAACAAACGGAAGAAAGTTTGAAGGATTTCGAGTGATGAAGCGAGGAGGCCGTAAAAGCACCGCCCACCCCGCTATCATTTTTGGAACCATCAGTGAAAATTTTTACATGACGGGGAAATGAAGAATTTAATATGTGGACATATTTACTGACCACTGTGCTCTGAGGAGTGGAGTTAGCACGAAGAGGAAGAGAGAATGAGATGGGAAGACATGTACTATTGAAATCAAAAGAAAAGTAAGGAAGCTTATTGCGGGAAAAGACATAAGGAGAAAACTTAGAGACCCGAGCAGCCATGAGCGCAAGAACCGGGATTTTGTGAGGAACGAAGCGCCAGTGGTCATTGATATACAGATAGGAAGAAATAAGTTTAGATGAAGAGATCGGGAGGCGTTTAATTAGAAAACGGTAACCAAACAGAGACCTGCGGATAAACAGGGGTTTAATATTAGATTCGGACAAAATAGCAGGAATGGGAGAAGACTTTAGGGCCCCAATGCAGAGCCGAAGACAGGAGTTTTAGATTCTATCAAGTTTGCGCAGGAGAGAGTTTGAGACATTGCCGTATTAGAAGGAACAGTAGTCTAGTTTGGAACGAATGATGGATTTGTAGATAATTAGGAGAATATATGGATCACTGCCCCACTTGAGAGGACATAAGGCTTTCAGGAGATTCAGTCTTTTAAGACAAGATATATAAAGGTACTCGATATGTTCTTGGAAAGAGAGTCGACTATTTAGGAAAAGACCAAGATAGCATATGGAATTAACAATAGGAATAGGATAGTTGGAGGAGATGATGTTTACCAGAGCACGGTTATATGGGCGGAGGAAGAAAATAATAGAAGAAGACTTGGAAGGAGAAAGAGAAAGAAAAGCACTGGAGAGGGAACTACTGAGGACTGATAGAGAACAATTAATCTCCTCGTTGGCCGTAGCTAACTCGTCTGAAGTGGAGTAGATAAGGATATCATCTGCGAAAATTAAAGAAGAAAGAATGCAAAGAATAGCGATATTAAGAAGATAAATATTAAAAAGAGAAGGACTAAGGAGGCAAGCCGCGATAAGAACGTCTGATTGTTGAAAAGGAGGGAACAGAAAGAAAAAGAGATCTATTTTGGAACAGATTAAGAATAATGGTAACGAGAATAGGAGGAATATTGAGGGAAATGAGCTTAGAAGCCAGTGAAGGAAGATGAACATTATCAAACGCAGATGCGACGTCGACGAATGAGGCAAAAGTAAACTTTCTATCTAGGAAGGATTTGTAGATGTCCGATAGAAAGGTACTAATGCAGTCGATTGGACCAAGACCAGGGCGAAAGCCAAACATGTTGGGAGAGAGGAGATTGCTATGCTCTAGCCACCAGACTAAACGATTGTTGATTGAGCCTTCGAAAAATTTTCGAAGACAAGAGGCGAGGGAGATAGGTCGGAAAGAAGACCGGTTTCTTTTAGGAATAGGAATGATTATAAAATCATTTCAGGATTTAGGAGTGTGACCAGAGATTAGAAAGGAGTTATAGATGGCTAAGAGAGAATGCAACGAGGAAGAGGAGAGATTTTTAAGGATTGGATATGAGAGGCCATCTAATCCGAGGGTGGAGTTAAGTGAATTTATTAAGAACGGATAGGAGCTCATTGTAACGAAAAGGAGAGGAAAGAAAATGGTCTTTAGAGGTAGAGTAGTAAGAGGGAGAACTAATTTCTTCAGGAGAAGGAAGATAAGCGGGCGAGATAGAGTCCAAAAAGGAATGAAGATGTGGCAACGCAGGAGTAGAATGAAGGGGGCGCTCGAAGGAGGGAAATCTAAAGGCCCTAGCTAACTTCCAAATCTGAGAGAAGGGCGTATCTCTAGAAAATGAGGAACAGAAAATTCTCCAAGAATTCTTCTTGGCAGCCTTTAGGATGCTAAGGGCTCTAACGTTAGCTTCTTTGTGAGCTAGGAAGTTAGACATGGAAGAGCGGGAGCGAAAGGTTCTAAAAGTGTCGGTACTCTTCCTGAAGGCTGCTTTACACTCTTCATTCCACCAGACTGAGGAGGCAGCAGAAGTTCCACGACAGTTATTAGAAGAGAAGGGAGGGGATGAGAGGAAAAGAGCAGAATAGAGAGACTGGGTGAAAAGGTTGTATTGAGATAGAGGATCGAAATTAGCCTGAATAGGAGATAGAGAGGAATCGACTAAAGAACGAAATTTGCCCCAATCAGTTTCGGAGAGAAGCCAATGAGGAGAATGAAGAGGTTTGAAGCATGAAGGAGGTAGGACTTCATTAAGAGTTAGAACAATAGGAGAGTGATCACTGCCAAAAGTGCCATCAAGAGTTCTCCAAGAGTAGTTTAGACCAAAATTGGGAGAAGAGAAAGAAAGATCAACTGCACTAGGAGATGACGGGTTTTTGAAGCAGGTGGGAGAAGAATCATTAAGAAGGAAGAGGTTATGATTTAGGATGAAGTTTTCAAGGATAGAGCCATTGCTGTCGTGACCAGAGCAGCCCCAGAGTGGAGAATGGGCATTCCAATCACCCCCAATGTGAGAATGGGTTTGAAAGAGTCGAAAGGAATGGGAGAAGGGGAAGCTAAGCAAGACTAGAATTTAGCGGATTGTACACACAAGCGATGTGAATAGGGGTAGGAAGGAGATTTGATAGAGAAATATCTGCCATGGTATGGTAAGTCGTTTCTAACAAGAATAACCACTCCGCCATACCCGTCGTCACGATCAGAACGTACTATGGAGAAGTCTTTGAAGTGGATTTTAACCAAGTTTCAGATAACAATGCTACTTGAATGTTGTAGAGGTCTAATAGCCCCTCTAATGCTTGTTTATTTGCATGTATGCTACGACAGTTCCACTGAAGAATATTAATTGTACTGAACTGTAAGAAATACAGAAAGAAGAAGAAGGATATTGAAGGGTAGAAGGAGAAAAAGAAGAAAAAAAAAGATGAAGAAGAAGAAGAGAGAAAAAAAAGGAAGTAGAAAACAGGAGAAACGAAAAAGGTTAAATTATTTGAAATTAACGCTGTTAGACAACAAGGATGAAAGACTGTCGATGAAAGAAGAGGACGAAGGTATATTGTAAGATGCAAGAAGCTCTATAATGGCAGCAGAGAGACTGGAGATGGTTAAAGTGGACTCTGTGGGAGAAGGTGAAGTGTTGGAAAGAGGAACAGATGAGGGACAAGCAGGCAAGAGTGGATTAAAAGAGGAGGAAGACACTTTATTTCGAGCCCATCCAACTGAGGGCGATAAGAAGGGATAGAAGGAAATTGAAGGAGCGGTTTATGATGCGGTTTGGACTTGTGAAATTTATGGAATGTGTGAGATTTTGGACAGGTAAGAGAGGGAGCCTTAGAAGAGTTGATGGACATGTTTTGAGAAGGAATGGCGGCTGCAGCTCGGTTGGCATATGAAAAGGCTTGAGTTACAGAATTAGACGATTTGATCTTGACGGCTTCATGGAAAGAGATATTTTCAAAGGCCATGATCCTTTTTATATCTTTTTGTCTTTGCCACTCTGGACAGCGATGATCTGAGGAAACATGGGAACCTTTACAGTTGCGGCAGAAAGGAGGTTCCTGTAGATTGGGGCATTCCGAGAAGAAGTGTTTGGATGCATAGTGGGAGCTGCGACAATTGCGTGCAATATGTCCGAAAAAAGAATAATTGGAACACTGGGTGGAAGAACGAATACTAGGAGAGACTGAGAAGCGAAGTCCATATATGGATACGAATTGAGGGAGGCATGATTTGGGGAATTTCAGTTCGACACTTCTAGTCGGAATTTTAGAACCTTCGGAAGAGCGGAGAATACGTCGTAATGAAATAACCGGAATAGAGGATACAAGTCCTTCTTTGATGTCTTCCAATGGAAAGGAAGGATGGACACCGGTTATAACTCCAATCCTATATAACGCATTATGCGGGATAAATGTGTTAAGATTATGGGATTTAAAGAAGGGAGTCTTAGAAAGGAATTCATTAGCGGAAGAGGCAGAGGGGAACAAAACAGAGATACGCCCTTTACCCTGTGGGACAATATCCGAAAAAGAGGTAGAAATTTTGTTGATTAGTCTAGCCAAGGCTAGCGGATGAAAGTATCCAATATTCTTATCAGGGAAGGAATTTTCAACAAAAATTGAAAAGGGACCTGGGTGGTCTGGAGGAAAAATGCCCTGATCGCTGTAGAGATTTTCAGAGATATTAACGGTGTTATCATTACCAGTGATATTATTATTGCTGGTGTTGTTATTACTATTATTGTCATTATTACTATCATTAACATTGTCATTACTGTTATTATCATTACTATTACTATTAATAGTATTATCATTATCAGTATTGGTACTATTATTGTTACTACTACTACTATTTTGGTTGTTATTATTATTATTATTATTACTATTATTGTTGTTAATGTTGTTGTTGTTATTTTTATTGGCATTGCTATTATTATCGTTATTTTTCTTTTTAGTATTATTGTCGCTGGTATTATAATTGGAGGTGGAAGAGGTCGAGTTTTGGCTTTTGTTGTTATTATTCTTATTAATATTAGTAATATTATGGGAATCTATATTACAGTTTTGAATGGCTTTAACACCATTAGAATTTGGTAAACTAACCAGATTAGGAAGATCGGGCTGAGAAAGGTAAAGTCGAAGATGGCGAGAGGGGGCCGGAGAGTTTGCGCTTAGCAGCAACGTCAACCTCCATTAGGTTGAGCGACGTGCTTTTGCTGGCTTTAGCATCCTTGGCGGAGGCCGCCGGGCGGCACCCACTGAACGAGCTCATTTACCAGCACGAGGAGATGTAGAAAACGTGAACGATATAAAAATAAAAAGGAAATAAATGAATCGCTGAAATATAAAATTAAAATCGAACGAACGTAAAAATAGATAAATGAAATAAATACGCCGCAGTTAAATAAATTAAAACGATCTCACCGAGTAAGCTGATAAGAGATAACAGATAATAATCGGCGTTTCGAATTAACAATAACGCGGAGAGACAGCCAACTTTAATTACTAACTCGGATTAAATAAATAAAAATTATATATTAAAAATTAAAGCCCATTACTTGCGTCTAACATAAGCGATTAGAAAAACGGATAGCCAGAAGGGTTCTAAGAGATATTCAAAGGTGTAAAATTTATGAATGTCGATTGCAAATACTGATTTCTTTTTAAGATTATTGGTTCACCATTATACAGCACTTTAATTATTTTTATATTTCAGCCGAAACTATGACCAAAATTTTATATTTTTAATATCTTTTGGTCGAAACAAAAATTTCTACGCAAGTCATCACTCGAACAGATCCAAAACTAAGCTCGTTATTCAAAATTTTTAAAAAAATCATACTTGAGGAGTTCACTCCCATCAGTACGCCTCTGTCAGTAATCAATAAAGTAGATCATAAATATATCGAGGCGTTTTCTTCAATAGGTACAATACTGCTCGACTAGGAGGTTATTTAATGCCTATCTTTCACAGTCTAAGGTTTAGATGCTAAATAAAGAAAAAATATTAAACTTTTTCAAACATAAAGGACACAACGAAATAGAAAAACTCTAAAATTGCTGTAGCTCAACACAGCAAATGACTATACAGTTGCAAAAGCGTTTTTACTTTAAAGGTAATAGAAAACGTATAGTCAAACTGGTAAGAAAGAAATTGTCAGTAAAAAAGTTGTGTCTGGTTTATCATTCCAGTAAACTGTGGATCGTTACAGCTAAGATGTTACAACGAAATAGCGCTGGGTCTGTACCATCTACCATTGACTAATCTGTTATAAATTAATGATGCGCCAAAGCTGACTGGGAGGTTGTAGTCTTTTTTTTTTGAAGGTTCAAGGTTACAGTGTGTAAGGCTATTTATGAAACAAGTATGAATGACATAATTTTAAAACCAGGAATAAAAAGTCGTCGCGACAGCCTAGTTGCTAGAGCGCTTGGCTTTCATTACGGATGTCTCGTGTTCGATTCCGGGTAACGACAGAAATTATTACGAAAAATATTAAATTAAATACTCGCTATTTCACGTGGAAGACAGTGGTAAAGTACCATCACATGCGCGCTAGTTAGTACATAACAGACACACACGGGGGACTGCATTTGTAGCGCGATAACAAGCGACTACAATCAATCATTTACTCGTCGCGATAGCCTAGTTGCTAGAGCGCTTGACTTCCGTTACGGAGGTCACGAGTTCGATCCCGGGCGACGACAGAACTTATTAGAAAGAATTTAAATTAAAATAATCGCTAATAATCACGTGGAAGGCAATGGCAAACCACCACGTACAACATCATGTGCGCGCTAGGTAAATACATAACAGACACACACGGGACTGCACTTGTAGCGTGATATTAAGCGGCTCTCAGTTTCGAATGTAGTCGTGCGTGTGTACACACCTGCGTTGCATATAATAATTTCCTAGTACACAACCTATATCTGTACAGCTAAAAGTGTACGAATAGGTTGCCCACCAACCGAATGGTTGAGGGATTAATGATGATGACACAATATATGCAATATTATGTAATGTATATAATTTTTAAATTTTTAAATAAACGAAAAAACACAAATGATCAAGCATACATCGGACTCTCGATGAGATCCACTCAAAATGAAATTATTTATAATAAATTTTCTATCTTTTTCTTTTTTTTTTATCCGTTAATGAGCTTCTAAATTATACTAAAGCTCGCAGAAAAATTCCTTTATTTACTAACAATTATTATTTTTTCAACTGATTAAAGCGATCTGAAATTAATTGTGTACCTTTGAATAAGAAGCGTTTGTCCAGTTATAGAAAATCTTCTCTATGGGAACTAAAGAGAATGCTAATACCATATTTCACTTCTGTCCTAAACACTGCGAAATTATCGAACACGTGCCAATTGAGTTTTGAGTTGGAATTACAAATGTTACGATTAAAATATGTTGGGCTTTAATTTTTTTTCTCTTATTTAAAATTTTCTCTCTGTGGTTTGTGCATTTTTAATTTAACAAAAATATTCGACCATTAAGTATTCCAAAATCTACATAATCTGAAAAATCCAGCGATTGTTTAACTAGCACCGTTTAGTGCAACTTGGCAGTTGATCATTACGATTTCTAGTCTGATGATTAACGTAAAGAAATGATTATCAGAATAAATTATAATATTAATAATGGTATCGGAAATTACGCATAGCACTATTTAACTACTTCATCAATAAAATGACTCATTTGATCAGTAAATAGAAGCGGCAATTATTTTGGTAGGTGTGGAAGGGGTATATCACATCATTGTTTATCAGCATAATACACTCGAGTACTGTGAATCCATTGTGCGCTAATTCCGAGTAAATAAATTGAGCTCTCCCTCCTTTGCAAAATTAATTGCCGCTGTAAAGATTTGGATGTACGCGTGTACTTCGATTGAGAATACTTATCTGAAATTTCTTTATAAATAGTAACATTATCATTTTCTTGTCAATACCGTTATATCTGAAAAAATAAACAAAGTAATCGCTTATGCACTATTGGAAAATCGTTTTCCTTTTTCTGTAATTACACTCACTGAGAACGTGATTTGATTTTAAAAAAAATTATAGTAACGTTTATTTCTTCTTTCCTGATCTCAATTGGCGCTGACGAATTGAAGATTTCAAGTGTGAATAAACTTATTTTATTAAATTTTTATTCAGATTGTTCGAATTATCTCATCCCGCCAAGCATCATTTTTTACTAGCATTTGTTTGAAAAAAACCAGAGACGTATTCGAAGAAAAGGAGCTCGCTGAAGCCCTGGAAAAATTTTAATTGAGTGCTAGTGGTAAAAATTCTATTATAACAATTACTTATCGGTAATAACTCAGTGTCGTGTCCAAAGAGCTTGGAATCGGAGGTAAGAAGAGTCAACAGTGAGATCGTACAGAGCGTAACTAATGGAATAATTTTCGTTGTTGAGTAGAAATGAAAAAATCTGCAATAAAAGCGCCTTCATTCAACATCAAAGGGGCACGCGCCGAACATATTTAGGAAATCAACGATGTTTTGCGGGAAATTAAAAAGATATTTCATTTAGAAATAAAAAATTTTATTTTTCTAAACTTTTTCAATAGAACTTATGTTAATAAAATGATAAAATCACAAACACAATAACCAAACATTAAATAAACTTAAATTAATGTACTAGAAACGTTTTCGGGAATATCCTATTTTCGCTAGAAACAGAAAAGAAAATATATTAATTAAATTTAGTAATACATGTTTGGAATCTAAGGAACTAAATGTTAATAATAACCTATCTCCAGCCGGGCAAGTAAAAGAATGTTATTAAAAATGAAACTAAACATTTGATTAAAATAATTGCATTTTCGGAGCAAAAATAAATTGGCATATTGTGGCGGATACTCGGAAATACTAAATCACCTATTTTCCGCTGAAAAATAAAATCAAGAAAATAGTAGCAGATGTGATCACAGATTGTATGATCTGAAAGCAGACCTAAATCGTGTTATCTAATCCTCCCTAACGATCAAAGATTAAATCTTTAACTTTTATTGCAACGAAAATTAGTAATTTTGTAAATAACAACTTCACGGTAATCCGTAGAGCCATGGTGCCCCCCCCCCCGGGGGGGGACCTTACGAATTTATTATCGTGCGCTCAACCGCTTACGCCTAGGCCACACGCGACTATCCCACGACTATTTGTTGGAGGGCGGTCACCCTTCAACCGCTTGTCCTTTCTGTCGCGCACAAGAGCCACCGGTGGTTGATCACATTCTCATAAATTGCCCTACATTCCAACCCTCCAGAATGAGACACGGATTTGATAACCTACTGCTTTTATTCATCCTGATATCAACTATTCTGAGTCTTTTCAACTTCCTTCCTTTTCTTCTATCTTTTTAGCCGAATCCATGGCTAATTTACGTGCTATCCTTTTTATATCTCCAACATCCTCCTTCTTCTTCTTCTTTTCCTTCGGCATTTTCCAGTTGGAGCGGGGTCTGCTTTTTGAGTAGTAGCGACAGGTGAATGAACCAACCGGCCTGTCGGCCTGGGCCTGACGTTGGTATTTGGCAATTGTTATATGCAACGCAGGTGTACACACGCAAGACTACATTCGAAACTGATAGTAGCTGCTTGTTATCGCGCTACCAATGCAGTCCCGTGTGGTACTGCTGGGTACTGACCTAGCGCGCATATGATATTGAACGTGGTGGTTTGCCATTACCTTCCACGTGATTACTAGCGATTATTTATTTATTTATTTATTTAATTCTTGTAATAAGTTCGTGGTCGCTCGGGATCGAACCCGTGACCTCTATATCGGAAGTCAAGCGCTCTAGCAACTAGGCTATGGCGACGACATATCCTCAACATTCAATTTATCAAATTCGAAAAGCGTTTTATTAGCCCTAAACCATCGTAAGATCCTATTATTCTTTACATTCGTTCCTTAATTTATATTTTATTAACATCCCGTTCTATCCTAATTGACCTGTTCTGGATTCTGGGCCACTGCGACGTCGTTGGTAACGATCTTGTCGATTCATTGGCATGTCTAGCTGCAGTAAATGGCCGTTTCATAAACAGATTTCCCTCCCAATGTCTCTGTCCACTCTCTTATCGTTTTAACCATGACTTTTGTATTGATCTTTATCCGTCTCTTTTCTTCAATCCTAACTCCTTTTCCCTTTCGAGGAGAACTTAATCTACTGAGTTCTTAAGTATAAATTGGTAAAACAATAATTCAACACTCAGTAGTAGGTTTATTTGCCATCTATAGGTTACAAATTATGTTAGTGTTTAATAGTAAAGTAGATTACAATAGGTCCTGTTGGCCTTTGACAAGTACAAAAAGCCATAGTTCGGATTGCCCTGGAAATTTAGAATAATTTTGATAAGAAACTAACATTTTAAAACTTACGATTAATAACGACGAACTTTTATTATTTGTTAAACTTTTACAAAGTAATTTTTCTAGATTTAATGTAGCGAATTTAGAAATAATGCCATTCGTATCAATTTCTCTGAGCAAATCATATTCCATATTCATTAAGGAGAGACAATTCAGACGTTCTTAACTCATCGTGTTCCACCTTAATTCATTTGTTATACGCTTCAATGTCGAAAATGAATGTTCGCCACTGCAA
Organism: Icerya purchasi; assembly: GCA_039619475.1. Classification (NCBI taxonomy): domain Eukaryota; kingdom Metazoa; phylum Arthropoda; class Insecta; order Hemiptera; family Monophlebidae; genus Icerya; species Icerya purchasi. Next base: position 340,098,566 of record CM077116.1, on the reverse strand, counting down.
TTAGTCATCATGAGAGACAAATAAATGCGCAAAGCAATTTCTAAATTGGGGAAACGTGATTCTAATGAGTTTTCTATTAGGAATTTATAATATTGAATTTCCAGAGCTTCGTTTTTGGAACTGTCAATCGCACTAACCACATCCGTTTTCAGTAGCTCGGCAAATTGCACTAATTTGTCGTCTAGACTGTCTTCCAAATTATTTGCTCAAGTGCTGACCATAATTGGAATTTTTTTCAAAATCTCTTCTGCTGTAATAGATTTTAATGATGGAAAAATTCCGAAAACACTACTAAGTTTTTGGTATACTTTCATGTGTTTATCTAAAGCAGATAGTGTGTTATCAATAATGACAACAAACACCTCAATTTCAAACTGTTTACCAGGCGTTTCATTTTAAACAAATTCGTCAAGTGTACTAGAACCGCTAAAATAGTCATACTTTGTGTTTCATTTGAGTCATCTTGAAGTCTGCTGCTGATATTCATGACAACCTGCCACATCTTTGGCTTTTGCTTCATCCATATAATGATTCATAAAGGGCGTACCCTGTATTAAGGTCTATATTAGACGATTGCAGCGACGCACTAGTCGCTTGCACGCGTTCTAGGATACCATTTCATCATGATTGCCATTATTCCCGTTTCCAACTTATTCATCTTTAAAACTAGTTCGTAAGCTTGATTACGACACTCTGCCTTTTGATCTATATTATTACAAATGCCATCCAACACTTGCTTGATAGTGGTAAAACCACATAAAAGTGCCTTCGTAGCATCAGCTCTGGCGGACCACCTAATATCCGACAATCTTTTCAAAATCAGAATTTTCGAAGTAAGAACTTTCGCAAGAATACCCCAACGATATTTAGAAGCAGAAAAAGAATTATGAAGTTTTTCAATAAAATCGAAAAAAAACAATGCTTTTGTACAACAATCTACAGCGCACTTAGTAACTAAATTTAACGAACGTGCAAGACAGGGAATGTATTCTGCATACTTATTTATTCCTTTAATTCGTGCCTGCAGGCCGCTGTATTTTCCGCTCATGTTGCTGACTTTATCATAGCTTTGTCCACGACAATCTTTGATATCAGTGCGATTCCTACTTAAGAAATCTAGTAAACTTCGGGCAAGTTGTTCAGCAGTATTTCCATGTCTAAGATCTTAACAAATCTCTCAACTGGCCCAGATGGTAAAACATAGAGCATTATCAGAGTCAGTTGGTCTACATGCAATATATCTGGAATAGAATCTAATGACACTGAATAGTACCTGGATCTTTTAATTTCGCAAATAATTTGATTCAGCATGCTTGATGTAATTAATTTGATAAATTCCTCGCATGTCATTTTAGATAAATATGACGTGTGTCTTTTTCCTTTATGGACATAAGTTTGTACATTTTGGGCCATAAAAACGTCAAATTCGGGAATTAATTCTAATAAACCTAAGTAATTCCCATTTTGTATTGAACCAATAATTTTATCACTACCCCGAAACACAAGATCTCGTTCTCTGTCAAGAATTTTGCTTAATCTGAATTTGGCTCACAAATTGACGATCTTACTATGTCAAGATTACGAAATGGTTATAAGAAATTTAATTGCAGGAAACCTCTCATTACTTTTATAACTTACATATACTTATTACTAAGAAATAATTTTTTGGTATATGATTGCTAAATTATAATAAAAATTATCTGTACAAATAAATAGACAATTTCAACATTTTGAATTGAGCTATTTCAATTCTACAACGTATCCACCTTGAGTGTCGTCGAGTAAGAGTGCTCGCACACGTCAGACTTTTTGTAGAGCTAATTATCAGGCCGATTAAAATTCTGTACATTTATACGAGCGACTTTTTGTAGAACTTGTGCGTTTACCTTATGAAATTAGGTGTTTTATTTTCACCAACGAAATAATAATCGGATACCGATTGTCTGCAATGAATTGTCTTGGTTAGAAAAAGTGTTGTAACGTTTTAGTGACATCAAGTAAATTCAATATACCACGACTTAATAAGTTTCACTCAAAAAATTACGCTCAGGCGGAGGTGGGTCTGGATACGCGGGGCCCCCTCCGTAGCAATTGCTACTCTTGCTACGTGGTTAATCCGGCATTGATAGTACTATGTACGTATCGTTGTGTAATAAGCTAGTGAGCTATGACTAATAACAGAGTAGGCAGTGTGAGTAATATATAAAAATTGTATCGGTGATAGAGATAAAAGATGTTATTTGTACTTCAATTCCTCCTAATTGCCGTCTGTTATTATTTCATAATTAATCGTTTCTTTCATTCATTTGGTTCCAAGACTAGTTATATAGTAGAGATGCGCAAATCAACTCCACTAGAAGAGTTGGATATACATATGTATATTTCTCAACTCCAACTCTGGCGGAATTACGTATCTCATATCTAGTGTATAATTGCACTCTTCGCTGTGTATTCAACCTCAACTCCGTGTAGTACTCAGAACACATAAAGCAATAGAACGTCCTTAAACACGATGCGGATTTTTTTCGCGAAATTCCAATTTACCAGCACCTTTTTTGATAAAATAACTAATTCGTATCGTGTTAAATAACACGTAGCATTAAATTTGTGGATCACATTACTCATTCCAGATTTGAAAATGTTAAAGCACACTGTCGCTTTCTATACTGCAATCTATGAACACGACTTAATTTTGTGAAACAGTAATGATAAGTCAGATTTTGACAGTTGCACGCCCAGCTGACGCCTTTCGGAGTGGAGATATACTGTGTCCGGAATGACGACATTTGTTCGCGTTGTGTGACGTTTTTCGGAATTGAGATATATTACATGTCATCGGAGATATATCCGACTGCGTTCGACCACGGATATATTTCCAAGGATATAACTGTGTCCGGAGTTACCCATGTCTATAATACATAATTACTGTCAATCCTTTTAATTACAGTGGTTACGTCTCATTTCTGTGATAGGAAGATGACAGGAGTAACGAAGTAACATAAATATGTTACCGATTGGAACGGAACAACTATTATAGAGCTGAAACTAGCTTCTAGTTACGCTAGACTCGATTCGCAATGCTAAAAGAGACCATTTGAAACGCGACACGATCGCACTGTTTTTACATACAATACTATATTATAATATTTTAGATTAAGTCGCAGAAGTGAAATGGTGGTCTAGGGGTAATTTATAAAAAAAAAAAAAAACACTTGACAGAAAAAAGGATTTTACTTAGAAATTATATTTGATTAATAATCTCTTGTACAATAGTTTTAAATGCGTACGGATTAGGATTACTTCTGTTCGTTTTCATTTTGAGAATCATTTACACTAATAGGTACATAGTTAGTTGTACTGTCAGAATGTCTGGTACCAAGACATCTTACGACCGTAAAGCGACAATACAGCAACGTAAAAATCCATTTTTTGGGCATGACTTGAAAACCATTACATACTGCATATATTCAGAAGATAATTTCTGAAATGTTCATTGTTAGTCGCTTTTATAACTCTATTTTGTAAATAGAATCTTTCGCTCGATGGATTAATATCGTGTAATATCTTCAAATTAAAGTTGAACCATAAAACTTTATTTTTATATCGATTACAATAGAAAGGGAGTAATGTAGTAGAAGATATCGTACAGTATTCATAGTTGTGCTTTCGGATGCAATTAATATAACACTATGTAATACAAGTGTGGTACATCAAACACTTTATAATATATTAGAACACTGAAATTCAAACTTCGATAGTTACAGCAAAACCGGCTAAATGTTAATTCTTAACAGTTTTAGGACACCGGCGTACAGCTAACATCTGCTGGCGCAATCTATTGGCGCGGATATGGAAAGAAGCAAAAAAAGGAGATACGATCGTGTCGCGTTGCAAACGGTCCCTTTGAGCATTGCGAATCGAGTCTAGCTCTAGTTACACTGCTCGTTACTTACGCATTATTAGTTTAATCGAGCGTTGTGTATAACAACTGACATAACATGACCCCTCTATCTGTACAGCTAGAACGTAGAAATAGGTAGTAGCCTACACTCAGAACTGAGTATGATGATGTAATCAGTAAGGCATAAAGTGGTGATGAGTTCAATCAAATCGTATTGAATCTCTGTTAAAAAATTTTGGAAAACTAAAAAAACACGGAAAAAAGTGCAGACAGCTGAGCTAAAAGTTGTATAACGCATTTTCAGTATAGCCGAGACTGTGATGAGTTGAATGAATTTCTCTGTTTACTAATTTGTAAACTTCAAAAAATGCTACGCCACAGAACTGTTACAGCTCTGTTGTTAAATCTTATAACGCAACTGTTTCTGCTGATATTAAACGAGTGTGATTTATAGAAACTTGTTGCTTCCGGCAAGATCATTATGATAATTTACTACTTTTTCTGCGTCGTGGTGTAACAATTCCGCATTTATTATTAATTGCGCACTTTAGGAGTTGTTTTCCTTTTTTTTTTTTTTGACAAAAATTTATTTTAATTGTTCAAAAGCACTCAAATGTGTTAGTATTTTTTACGCATTCTTTTAGAATATTATATTGTTATTGAATCCTACAATTATCTTATCGATTTTGTTCATATAACACATGCTAAGTAGCATTGTATACTTCAGATGTATGTTTTTAAGTGCTTTTGTGGAAAATATATCTTTGCATAATTTTATCTTATCGTTGAAATTGTACCACGCCAACGTTCACAAATAAAATAAACGTTTAAAAGAATACAATTAATCTTCTGAGTTCGCCTATTGATTATCATCAACCATAACTATATGATTAAGGAAGGGCTACTCTTCATCCAAAACCGACAGAAACTAGCTCGACTGTAAATTTGAACTAGATAAATTTGAATAATCTAGTTTATATAGTAAATTATTAATATGATTCTTTCAATTTAGGATGTGCTAGTATTTTTCTTTTTTTAAATAAAAATTTGTTTTTTTAGCTTCCACCGCTTTGTCAGTTTATTAAAATTCGAATTAATCGAATGTACTCATTTTCTTGTTTAATGTTTAGAAATCTTGCTGCTGTTGCGGGTTCGAGCTTCTCAGTAATTTCGTTAAAATTGCTGAATAAAATAACGGTAGAAAACGGTGACAACTGTTGGTAGCCGAAATTTCTCTATACACATACGTATTATATACACTACAAATCTACACTGTCTACTTCGGTACATAACTAACTCTACTAATATTATAATACGGCGTGCGTGTTTAAATAAAATTACTTCGTCAAAAATCTAAAAACTATACGATAAAATATAAGCAAATATTATTTCCCATTGTCCTATATGCAAGATCAGGCCTGGATCTAGACACCCCTCTATAAAGGAGCCCCCAAGAGACACCCACTTCCGACATGTAATAAAAAATTAATCAATCATTTGTCATATACATCAACCTTTTTTTTTTTGAAATAAATAGAATTAACTTTACAGGAGCAAGTGCATTTTTTGATACATTTATTTGTTAATAATTTTGTATCCATTTTTATTTTCTCCTAGAGAAGGAAACTTCGTAATAGTGAAATTTCGAGTTTCGTAAAAATGTACCAGAAATTTGTTTTAAGGTATAACGAGTCGGAATCTACGTTTTTAGGAAATGTCTGTATGAATGTGTGTGCGTGTATACACGCGCAATACACGCACATACACTATCCTTTTATGCAAATCTTTTGTTAAAATTTTCAGAAAAATTCATTATTTAAAATTATATACAATATATATATATATATATATATATTTTTTTTTTTGGAATCGAAAATTCTACTCATTGTCTGTATGATATCTGGTTTTGTTTACATTAATAATTACGTGTGTTAATTCGTGAATTCAAAATAATATAATTAAATTGAATTAAAGAAAAATTAGTTATTCTATAAAACTGATAAGTTTGTCACTTTCGAAAAGGGCCCTTAATATTTCCGTTGCCCCGGGCCTATCATACACTTAATCCGGGCCTGAGCAGGATACAAATTGCCTTTTCTTTTCTGAAATGTGCAGTTCTTTTTTAGTATTTTTTTTTTTTTCGTTTATTTAATGTTTTAGCAATGAGTTTTCGCGGTTAATAGTACTAAATCTCTAGCCTAAGTTGCTGTATACGACACGTAAAATAAATAAATAAATAATAAAAATATAAACGATATCGAGGTAATTGTGTTGTCTCCAGATAGAATTGATGAAATCGATAATGTTGAGGAGAGGAAAGGTGACGATGTGAAAATTTAGTTGACATCAGTTGTAACGGACCAATTTGAATTTCCACGTAGGTATAATAAATAATAGCAGAAATGATGAAGTTCAGAATCGACAACGACAACTTTTATCGCTGATTGTGATTCGGTATGTTCAAAATTGTCAAATAATATAATATCATTGATGAAACGTTAGAGAAAATGATAAATAAATTAGGAGAAAAATCATATGTCGAAAGTTTTGAAAGTTCATTATGTAACGAAATTATGGAATACTAGCTTTTAACCCGTGACGTTTTCCGCGGAGAATTATTATTTCAAGTAAGCTGTTTCGATGTGAAAACAAATATAAATGAAAGAGATTTTATTATTAAATTATAACTATAGGTTTTTTTTATTATTATTATTATTGGTTTTTTTTATTAGGTATTTACTTCTATATATTTTTTTTTATTATTTACTTTTATGTAATTATTTTTGTTTATTTACAATTACAGTAGTAAAATTTTAATTCAACACATTTTTGTAAACAACGTTTTTCAGACGTTGTCCTGCCAGTGTATATTCATTTACTATTAAATATATGTATATCTCAAATGGATGGCCTTTATATTACAATGAAAAGCTTTGTCGTAAAAAAATCAGTTAAGCGGTTTAAGCGTGAAAAGGTAACAGATAGATAGACAGACAGACACACAGAGTTACTTTCGCATTTATAATCTCGGCAGCCTTTTGAGAGGCGTGACACTCAGCGTCTAAAGTTTGTCGTGCCTGAGTCTGTTCTAAAGTCTCGGAAGCCCTTTGAGAGGCGTGACACTCAGCGTCTAAAGCTTGCCGTGCCTGAGTCTGTTCTAAGGTCTCTGAAACCTTTTGAGAGGAGTGACGCTCAGCATCTAAAATCTGTCTGGTCTGTGTCTGCTCTTGAGATTCCTCAGTTCTAGCTACTTTCGCAGCTCGAGCTCTGTTAGAGTTACGTGCTAGATCAGATTTACGCCTGCGAGGCATATTGACAGTAAAAATAATAAGAATTTTTTTTTTTAAATCAAAATATAATACGTTTATGTAAATGTTTTAAGGAAATCTCCGGCCTACTCACTAAGTACCTATATAACTATTTATGATTTAATAATAAAACCTCTTTCATTTATATTTATATTGACGTCGAAACAGCTTACTTGAAATAATAATTTTCTGCGGACAATGTCGCGGGTAAAAGCTAGAAACGGACGAACGAATGGCGACTATCGAAGATGAACAACACGTTTTAAGCTCGGAACGGACGAACGAATGGCGACTATCGAAGATGAACAACACGTTAATAAAAGCTAGCTAGTAATTTTGTTTACATAACGAAACCGATTTCTGGCGTTCTGATGTTTCTGAGAATTTCCGAACAAAAACATCTGGCTGAATAAAATAACATACACTAACGAACGAATACGTAAGAAATAATAAAATTAATATAATATTTCCAGAATAAAAACTGGATTATGTTCTTTCCTTGACCTCGAACTATCTCCATACAAAATTTCATCTAAATCGGTTCAGCGGTTTAAGCGTGAAAAGGTAACAGACAGACAGATAGACAGACAGACAGACAGACAGAGTTACTTTCGCATTTATAATATTAGTAAGGATATTGTAAAAGAAACGGTTTTGACGGTCCATCTCTATTCCATGTAATCGGTTGTGCGTTCTGTGTTCATCGCTCGTTAGCCTAAAAAACAGATGAAATCGTGCTCACGCTCAAAAATACCTCAGCGACGTTCGTTATCGTAAACATTTACTCCCTCGGTTCACTTATCGTAAACATTTACTCCCTCGGTTCGCTTATCGTAAACATTTACTCCCTCGGCCTTTGCAAACTATAATCACATCGGTTTTGTTCAGGTAAGAATATTTTAATTTTTTTTTTTTTTTTTTTTTCTTCTTCCGGTATCGTTCGAAAAACAACTGGGCTGCAGCCCATCAGATTAACGGTGTTACCATATATTCAATAAAAATATATCGTACATCTCATTTCGGTTTTAAATTTAACTAGTTAAAATCGGTAATTGTGTTCGCTTTTCGAGTTTCTTATCTCTGCTACACTAAGTATAGACGCTATCTCTACCGCGGTCGGCATGGCCGACCACACTAAACCATCTACTGCTGCTCCATCTTCGTCATCCTTACCCGTAGGAATTCCATCAAAAGATCATCTAGCAAATAATAATGTTTCAATTAATAATAACGCCACATATGCTTCTACGCTTCAGCAAGAAAATTTAACACCGGTCCAAAATTTTAATCACCCCACGGAAGAACAAGGCGTAGTTTTCAATCACATATTTGAATATAAAATATTAGACTACCTAGCAGCTCTGAAAAATTTAGTTCAAGGGGCAAAAATTATAATAGCGGCTTCACGAGTAAGTGGAAACCGAGTTATTGTATTTCTAAAAGATGCACACGTAGTGCACTCATTTATAACGACATACGGTGGCTTCGAAATTAATGGACACCCTTTTTAAAGCGCGTAAATTGAAATCTCCAACCACCAAAATAACATTATCAGACGTATCCCCGATAATAACCAATGCAGTCTTGGAACATCATCTTGTATCAAACCTAAATATGAAGTTAGCGTCGAATATTTCGATACTTAGAATCAAGCCATTAGACGAGGAGTTTGGTCACATACTTAGTTGGCGTCGTCAAGTGTATATTACGAATTACGAGGAATTAAAACTACCAAGTTCTTTCATGTTAGACACCAATGACAAAAGTTATCGCATTTTCATATCAGCCGATGATCTTGTCTGCTTTAAGTGCAACTCCTCAGGACATAAAGCAGATAACTGCGGAGCAAGTTCAAACCCCGATTATTCGGAGCCTGAAGCCCACTCCTCTCCAAATTCTACTCCATATCCGGCAAAACTGGTTTCACACGACTTTCCATTACTTCCAAGCAATACCTTACCCGATGAAATAATTCAAGGGACCGATAGTCCTGTTATAAAATCACCACTTGATAACAGTAAAAGGTCGCTCTCTTCAACATCCTCTAACCCATCTGCTCACTTTTCTGCACCCAAGGCTAACACCAAATCAAAGAAAAGACTCAAAAAAACCAGCACCGAATCTGTCAATCAAACATCGTCGGATGAAGAATCTGCGTTGGAAGATCCTGGACCTTCATCGATTAAAACAATTCTTCAGCCATTAGAACCATACTTCAAAACGAACCAAAACGCTGTACTTTTTCTATCAAATTTTTCACTCTTCCTGGAGCCCACGAAGCGATCCAGTAGCCATAGCTAATGAATACACAGTAGATATGACGGGCTTGATTGCACTAATGAAAGAGTGCCACCTACTAATTACAGACAGGCGCACTAAAATTAAATTTACTAAAATTATAAATAGCCTAACAACCCACCTTAATCGTATTCCTAAATAAGCTATGATGATTCAGCAATCCGATATTATTTCTTGGAATTGCAACGGTTACTACACACACCACCAAGATCTCCAACTACTAGTGCAATCTTACAATCCGTCCATAATATGTCTTCAAGAAGTTCACCTTCAAACCAATCAAAAAGTCTCTCTACCTTCTTATTCCTTATTACATAACACCCCAATTAATAACAGAGTCGCTCACGGCGGTTTTATCATGGCAATTAAAAACAACACTATCTTTCAACAGCTTCATTTGCAAACTAATTTGCAAATTTTAGTCATCCGTGCTCATCTTAGATATGAAGTTACTATCTGCTGTATATACCTCACTGAAAATATAGATCAGATTGAATTACGTCAACTTATTAAAAAACTACCTACGCCTATACTTCTAGTTGGTGACTTCAATGCCCACAGTCCACTGTGGGGCGGAAGATATGCTAATGCAAGAGGTAAACTACTAGAAGAAATCATTGATGAATTTAATCTCATCCTACTGAATACCGAATCCACACATTATAATTTCAGCTACAAAACATGGTCCACACTGGATCTAGTACTTGTATCACCATCATTAGCTAACTCTACACATGTTTATTACCACACTGATTTAGCTGGAAGTGATCATCTACCAATCATAATAACAGGTTTAATAAAACACCTAAGACCAATAAACAAAGACAGATTCGACCGAAACTACCGGAAAACAAATTGGGACAAATATGCACACCTCTGCACTAATGTCGATCCAGCAGAGTATGCATCTAATATACAAACCTTTACCGCCCAGCTGGTTGAACTTGCAAATCAGTGCACTACTCAGAGCCCTCGAAGCCAGTTAGGGCGTAAATGCGTGCCATGGTGGACAGAAAGCTGCTCAACCGCTATCAAGAATAGACAAAAGGCCCTTAAGAAACTAAAAGCACAACCCACTCAGGAAAACCATATCACATACCATAAACTTCATGCCAAAGCTAGATTTATACTAAAACAAGCAAAAAAGGACTCCTGGCAGAAATTTACATCCACGATTACATTTAATACACCACCCTCAATCGTATGGAACAAGATCAACTCGATGGAGCAAAACAACACTCACCATTTACCATCCATTATTATCGCTAATAACATAAAAATCAGTGAACCGGAAAACATTGCAACAGCCTTCGCTAATCACTTTTCGTTAGCTTCAAATCGTGCTTTCCCTAAATCTCCTTCTTCTTTGGCCGCAACAATAGAGGCCGACTCACATCAAGAGTTCAATAAATTACTAACACTTGAAGAACTTAATCTAGCCATTCGCACGATAAATCCCTCTGGAGCGGGATATGATAAGTTTCATGCCAATATGCTCAAATACGCCTCACAAAGTATTAACTCTCATCTGTTGAATATATTTAATCAGATCTGGATATCCGGTTCTTTTCCTACTTCCTGGCGCCTGGCAGAGGTCATACCGATTCTAAAAGAGAACAAAAATCCAATGGAACTGGACAGTTACAGACCCATTGCTCTTACGTCTGTGCTTGGCAAGGTCATGGAAAAAATAGTCAACCGTCGTCTTCAATGGATATTGAATAATAGAAAACTACTATCAAACAAACAGTGTGGATTTCGCTCTCACCGATCTACAACTGATCTTCTTTGTTACCTACAGAGAAACATTTTGGAATCCTTCTCCAGCCACCAACACCTGCTCGCCATCTTCTTCGACTTCACCAAGGCTTTTGACACGGTTTTACATCACAAGATCCTCGAACAGTTACACCAATGGAATATCGATGGTCAATTATTAGCATTCATTAGGGGATTTTCGGATCAACGTCGGTTCCAGGTGACTCTTGGCGACGTCAGCTCAAAATCTCTTGAATTAAAAAATGGTGTACCACAGGGTTCAGTCTTAAGCCTGACGCTCTTCATTATTGCTATAAATTCGATGATGACGGAGATAAATCCAATGATCCGAAGTGTACTATTTGCAGATGACCTGGTGATTTTCGTCCGTTGTCATGATCATAAACTTGGCGAGACTATGCTCCAGGAAGCTACACAGAAGCTTACTGAATGGTCCACAAACAGTGGTCTTTCCTTCTCACCTACTAAAACTAAAGCGGTGCACTTCTGTAGAATTCATCATTGTCGGCAGCAAATGGCTATTACTTTAGGTTCAGAGGCCATAGAAACTGCTCCTCGGATTACATACCTTGGCCTGATTTTCGACAGAAGGCTGTCATGGATGGATCATATAAATTATCTCAGAGCTACTTGCACAAAAAGGCTAAATCTGATGAAAAAGTTGTCACATACTACCTATGGTGCGGACAAAATTTCTCTTCTCAGAATATACAGAGCCTTGATAAAATCAAAATGTGACTACGGTTTTCCTGCTTATGTGTCTGCTACACCAACAACTTTGAATCAATTAAACTCAGTCCGCCATACAGCCTTACGCCTTGCACTTGGTGCATTGCGATCAACACCAATAAACCATCTTCTTTACGACTCTGGAGAGCTTCCCGCTGATCTTCATTATTCTTACATCCTTCTTAAATTCCACATTCACTGACTCACAACTCCTGATCTGCCTGACTCTACAATGTTTTATCACAACTACCAATCTATTCCTTATTCAAATTTATTCTTTCACAACAAGATTACAAACATCTTCCAAAACCTTGACATTAACCTGCCTCCTCTCTGCAAAACTAGCCAACTGTCTACTCCCCCTTCGATATCCATTCCTATAATATGCGACACATCTTTCCTAAATATTCGCTCATCACTACAATTCACTATTCAGGACTCGTTCCAGAATCTTCTGAATATGTATAATGATCATGAAATACTCTATACACGGATGGAGCAAAAAAAGGAAATTCCTGTGGTTGTGCCGTCGTTTATAAACATGGGACAATTCTATGTCCACTTCCTTCAACGTTCTCCGTGCTGTCGACAGAGCTATATGCAATTTCTTGCGTAATTGATGCTGCAAAATCGGAGTTAAACCATGATATACTAATTTGCACAGATTCCCTTAGTTCCATCAGATGTATACAGAACAGACACGAACATCAACATCCCTTCGCGAAAACTATATCGGAAAAAGCGCTTACTTATTCGGGCCAAATTGTACTCGCATGGATACCAGGGCACAGCAATCTTGGAGCTAATGACGAGGCTGATACAGCGGCAGCAGAATCATGTAATATAACACCAATTCCACTCATATCAACGCTGAGTAAAGATATCCTGATTCATATTCGGAGTAAGCTAAAGACAAAAGCAACGGAACGATTCGCTATTCTTCCTCACTACGACTCCAGCGTCACAGATCCGGTAATGTCGACGTCCAGGCGGAATGAGGTAGTCCTCTGCCGCGTTCGGTCCGGACATACACGTCTTACGCACCAGTTCCTGTTTGCAAAAGAAGAACGGCCGAGCTGTCCTGCATGTAATACTCCCCTTACCATCGCCCACATCCTAACTTCCTGCACAACTTATACTTTCCAACGCCAACTCGCTGACCTTCCTAATAATCTTCCTAACATACTGCGGCGCACCTCCTTCGCCGAAACTAAACCCCTCCTCTTCCTCAATAATACAAACATCCTACCTTTAATCTAATATAATACCTTTCCTTCGGTGCCTCTGGCCCAAGTAGCAGAATACGGCACGGTTACAAATCAAAAAGAAGAAGAAGAAGAAGAAGAAACGGTTTTATATAGTACAGTTTTTAAAAATAACGTTAATTTTGGTTTTATTATGTGTAGGGAAACTAAAGTCTTTCATTGGATTTTTTTTTCTTCTTTCATATCGCTACCTACCACCGAGCAAATTATATTGATGTACAAAAACATGCAAACATCCCTACATATCATTTCAGAATAATCGATGTCTCGAAATCGTTTTGATAAAATAAAAATTTATTTTTTGATGAAAACGATAAACTGTATAAAATATGACCTTCAGTCATCAGTCAATGAAATAAATGAAACTTACATTAAGTTTAATGTTTTTAAGTCGAATCTCGCTGTCGATGAAATAATAATTAATAAAATATCTCGGACATCGCGGAATAAAGTAATTTATAAAAAGGAACCTTGTGCAATTCGGTTACAATCTTTGGGCACATAGCGGAATCAGTGACTGTTGTTATAAATTTTTTCCGTATACCGGAAAAGATTTAAACAAAAGTAGTATAATTGGTTCTTTAGAATTAAAAGTTGTTAAAAAATTATTAGAAGCATGTAGAGAACCTAAAGTACACAGTATCTTTTTCAACATTGTTTTATCATTCTGCAGTTACTTGCTGACTTAAAAAGGAGATTCAATACTACCGGTATCATTTATGATAATCGAATGAAAAATTGAAAAATTGACTCACAATAACAAAACATAGATAAGCATAAGATTATATTATAATTATGTAGTCTGTCTTTTATCCAACTTTAACATAACTGAATCAATGGCGAATCCTTCAGAACTTCTAGTCATACAGCAAAGTACCGAAGCGAATTGAAAAAGAAAGAAATCTGCCAGTACTTCTGTAATAACAGAGATTAACTCAATTAATGAGACAGATTTTTGTTTGCCATCAAATATGTGCGGAGTCGCTACTTGAGCAAACGAATGAAAAATGTTTTATCGAAGTTAAATTCCAATTTGATAAGCTATTCATCTTCTGCGTTTGCTCCTCCAGTCGCTTCAGTACTTCTCCAATGTTAACACGTCATAAAGAGCGCATTGAGAAGTATACGCGCACAAAGGCAGTCAGACCACACATTTCACTAACCAGATACTTCGCTACTTCAAGTAACCAATGTGTTGTACAGTACATATTTTTTTGATCCTGGTTACAGCATTCTGTATACGGTTAGACTCAGTCATTCAATTTTTTTTTCTTTATAAAGAAGTACCAGGAAAAAAATGAGGATTCGCCGCTGAACTAAACTCTTGGTTAAGATCAGCAATTATTTTAGGGTGCAAAAAAAAAAATTGCCACAAATCTCAGCCAAATCTACTACGTCGCCGTTGTCCGCTGTTCATTCATTCAGACTTCTTCTAAATGAATATTTAAATTGTTTTTCATTTCGCCGGCAACTTTTAAATATTATCTAAATGTTATTTACTGTGTTCGGCTTACGTTTTTCCATACTGCATTAGTACGCAGGTTTCTTGATTATCAATCTTTTTTTTTTTTTTTTTTTTTCAGATTAAATTAAGTTTATTTCTCCCGATTTTAGAACCAGGTAAACCTCCTCAAAGTGCCTCTTCTTATCGGCCAATTTCACTTTTATCAATTCTGGCGAAAGTTTTCGAAAAACTCTTAAAAAGGAGAATACAAAAGTTCATAAACAAGAAAGAAATAGCACCAAATCATCAATTTGGCTTCCGAATTAGGCACTCAACAGTACAACAAATGCACCGTCTGGTTAACAAAATTGAAGAAACACTTGAAAAAAAAAGAATTACTTCGGCTGTCTTCCTTGATGTACAACAGGCATTTGATAAAGTATGGCATCCGGGAATACACTTTACAAATGCAAAAAAGTACTACCAATTCAGTATTAAAATATTTTGAAATCGAATTTCCGAGTTGTAGTAAATGGAACAAAATCATCCATATATAAAATTGAGGCAGGTATACCTCAGAGAAGTGTACTTGGTCCTCTCTTTTATTTATTGTTTACTTATGATATGCCAGAGACAGATGACGCACTACTAGCAACATTCGCTGACGACATGGTAATTATGACAACGCACGAGAACCTAGAAAAGTCCACAGAAAATTTACAAGATGTGCTAAATAAAATCATTGATTGGCTGAATAAATGGAAAATAGTAATAAATGAAAATAAAAGTAACCATATTATTTTTACAAAGAGAAAAATTGTACGTAGCAAATATCATATATCTATAAATAACAAACAAATACAAACATATTCATCCGTAAAATATCTTGGAGTACACCTAGATGAAACACTTACGTGGCTTCATCATATCAAGACAAAAATAACAAAACTACATTTGAAAACAAGACAACTTCATTGGTTGCTTGGACTGCGTTCCCAATTACATACTGCAAATAAAATATTACTATACCACATGGTACTAAAACCGATATGGTTGTACGCAATTGAATTAAAAGGGATTGTTGCGCTTCCAAAAGTAGTGTGAATAGAATACAACGCTATCAAAATAAAGTGCTACGATCCAATGATCAGGAGCACCATGGTATGCGTCCAACTAAACACTACAACATCAAGATTTACAAGTGAAATATGTAACAGAAGAATTAAAGCTGGCCATTAAAAATCACTTGCCGAAGTTGAAATGAAAATGCTCTCGCAACGAATTTACTACAACGACCAGCAAGTTGCAACAGGTTGAAAAGACGGAACGTTATTAAAAACAAGTTCAGTCAAGCATGAGGTTTCATGCGCTGAGGATTCCGTATGAAAGTTAACAATAACTATAATTATTTAGTATGTAAGAAAATTTGTTTGAATAAATTTCTATTTTTATTTTACTATTTTAATTTAATATCTTAATAAATTTCAGAGATCTTTTCTAATAATAATTTAAAACAGTAAAGCAAAATACTAATTTGAATCGAAGACTTAGACTAATTTGAAGTGAAATGTAACGGTTATGAAGAAAAATTAATTAAATCCTTTTTTTATTTATTTTTTTAAATTATTGGTTTAGATTTAATAATACTAATATTAAGGTTTTATGATTTTTTAAAATGTGTAATTTTGTTAATTCCTACACCTATCTTTCTTGAATAGCCAACCGTCAAAGATATTTAATAAATATATAAACGAAAACACGCAAAAAATATTAATTAGAAATAATATTGATGCTACGTATCACTCTGCTGCGGCTGCTAAAATGCTGGTATTCTCTGCTGGCAGTTTGGTGTACGTTGGTGATTGCATCCTGGATTCTCGGCGAATGGGAGGGAGAGACACGGTAATCGAAATTATAGTTTACGAATTTTTTAAATGTCACTAATTGGAAAACCGAGGTTACTTTGTTATTAAACTTCTTTCGGTTGCAAGACGAACTGGTTACTTTACCAAAAAAGGTCGATATAGTTCCGCGATGTGAAAAAGACTGTCGTTCTACTGTGATGATTTTTTAACAATTCGGTGTTTTCTTTCGACTCTCTCCGTATGTTAGACCATTATTAAATATATTTTTTTTAAATTTATTTACTAGCATAGTGCGTTAAATTGTTTAACAAATCGAAATACTATTCGCATCTGTTTTTCATCAGGCGGACGTACCACCTAAACAATGATGCGGTGAGTCCGTTCCTTTCATTACAGTTCATAACAACACTAACACACGCCGTAATGAAAATAACCAAACCAAAACCTGCGATCCTGTTCCGTTTCTTATCCCTCGTACTAACACTACTAACGCAAATTATAACAATCCGAACCAAATTCTAAAAACCGCTGCAGTCTCGTATTCCGATAAAGCAAAAAGAAAAATAACACCGATTAACAAACCTGTTTATTTCGTGCATTCAAGAAACCCACTTAAAACAAAACCAACATTTAAAACTAAAAAACTATAAAGTTCTCGAATCAAATCCGGTGCTTGCTAGTTGTGCGCGTGGGGGAATAATATTATCCGTTCGTGCGGATATTAACTTTCAACAGATAATGTTACCATCCGACATTCAACCAGTAACAGTCGAAATTCGTACGCCAGTTCCACGGGAGTCTCTAAACATAATTCCGAACCGTATTTAGAAACTTTTAAAGTTGCCAAAAAATTCAAACAGTTCCTCCCCTCTAGCGCCGCGAGTATTACAGCTAAAAATTTTGAACAGGGTTAAACATATGCGCTTCGACATATATTTCTCAAGTTTGGAACATCAAGGTTTGAAAGTTTCGTTAAGGAAATAACTTATGGTTTCGTTCTCGACAAATAACGATCTTTCCATTGATCATGACCGGAAAAAAAATATTATTTTTGAAACTTTCGAGCTTTCCGCGCTTAAGGTTCTGAATTTTAAGATGGAAACCTAGATGTTCCAAAGTAAATAAATAAACAGGGACGCACATTTTTTTAACCTTGTTCAAAATCTTGAACTACAATACATAAATTACAAGCGGGGCTACACGTCATTTTTCAGAATTTTATGAACTTTTAGTAAATTTCAAACAGTTTCGTTAAGAAAACGAAATACGGGTCCGTTCCCAAAAAATAGCGCTCTTTCCAATAATAATACACTTGAAAAAAAATTTTTTTTTACAAAATTTCGAGCTTTCAGAGCCCCAAGCCACTAATTTTAAAATTGGAAACTTAGATGTTCCAAACCAGAGAAATATACATGGATGCTCATATTTACTACTTTCCTCAAAATTTTTAGCTATAATACTCGCGTCACAAATCAATTCTCGCGCTTTTTCGAACTTTACAGCAAACTTTGAATGTTCAATTAAGAAAATGAAATACGGTTTCTTTCCCGACAGATAGCGATCCTTCAAACGGTATATAACATGCGTCAGAAAAATAAAAATTTTTCTTCAAAATTTCGAACTTTCGGCGCCTTAAGGGTCTAATTTTAAAACTGAAAATCCAAATGTTATAAACTACAGAAATATAAGGGGATCAGCACGTTTTTAGCCGCGTTCAAAATTTTCAGCTGTAATATTCGTGGAGCTAGGGGAGAGACACGTAATTATTTTTGTTTTTTTGAACTTTTCGGAACTTTGAAAGTTTCGTTAAGAAAATGAAATACGGTTCCGTTCCCGACAAATAGCGATCTTTCCAATGATATATTATAAGCTCGGGGAAAAAAAAATATTTTTTAAAAATTTTGAGCTTTCGGCGCCCTAAGGGTTTTATTTTAAAGCTGTAAACCTGGATGTTCAAAATTAGAGAAATATATGTGAAGTTGCATATTTTCTAACTTGTTCCAAATTTATAGCTATAATACTCGCGTCGTAAAGAGGGAGCTACAAATTAAAGCTCGCGCTTTTTTGAACTTTCCTGCAACTTTTAAAATTTCGTTAAAAAAATGAAATACGGTTTCGTTCCCATCAAACAGCGATATTTGTAATGATATATCACAAACCTAAGAAAAAAAAATTTTTTTTTCAAAATTTTGATCTTTTGGTGCCCCACAGGTCTCATTCTAAAGTTGGGGTCCGATTATCTTAAATCAGAGAAATATACGTAGAGTCGCGTATTTTCTACCATGTTCCAAATTTATAGCTGTAATACTCGCGTCGCAAGGAGGGGGCCGCAAATTGGAGCTGACGCTTTTTTGAACTTTACGTAAACTTTGAATTTTTTGGTAAAGAAAATGATATAAGGATTTGTTCCTGATAAATAGCGATCTTTCAAACGATATATTACGTGACCGGAAAAAAAAATATTTTTTTACAAAATTTTGAGCTTTCGAAGCCTCGGAGTTTTATTTTTAAAGCTGGAGACCCAGACGTACCAAATTACAGAAATATACGTGGAGGCACATATTTTTAACCATGTTTTAAATTTTTAGCTATAATACTCGCAGCGCTAGGGGACGCGCAATTTTTCGAGCTTTTTTGAGCTTTACCGCAACTTTGAAAGTTTGGTTAAAAAAATTAAATTCGGTTTCGTTCCCGATTACTAGAGATCTTTCTATTGATATATCACAAGCCCAAGAAAAAAAATATTTTTTTCCAAAATCTCGAGCTTTCGGTGCCCCGAGGGACCAATTTTAAAGCTGGAAACTCGGATGTTCCAAACTAGAGAAATATACGTGGAAGCGTATATTTTCAACCGTGTTCAAAATTTTTATCGGTAATATTCGCGACGCTAGGGAAGGGATACGTCATTTTTCGCTCTTTTTTGAACTTTACGGCAACTTTGAAAGTTTCGTTAAGGAAATGAAATTCGGTTTCGTTCCCGAAAAATAGCGATCTTTCCATCGATATATCGCATGCCTGTAAAAAAAAATATTTTTTTACAAAATTTCGAGCTTTCATCGCCCCGAGGGTCCAGTTTTAAAGTTGGAAATCCGGATGTTTCAAACTGGAGAAATATACGGGTATGTGCGTATTTTTAGCCTCATTCAAAATTTTTAACTACAATACTCGCGGCGCTAAGGGGTGGGGACACGTCATTTTTTGCGGTTTTTTGAACTTTTGGGCAACTTTACATAACTTTTGTACCATAATTTTTTGATTTTATTAAAGTACTCCTGCATTGTAGTTTATATTTTGAATTTCAGCGTTATAGGTTTATCTAGTGACGAGTTATGATTTTTTTAGCGATTTTTGAGGTAGTTTTATGTACCATATTATATATTCTTGACGGTTTTTTGGGTTTTTTGCCGCCCAGGGTAATCGGTCATCTTCAAGTTATAGATCGTTTTAAAGATAATTTTAATTGTAATTTATGTTCCAAATTTGAATTTTATAAGTCAAGCCGTTCGTGAATTATTGATTTTTATTTGATATTTTTGTCATTTGTGTACCATCTTATAAGGATTCCGTACATTATACATATGTATACGGAATCCTAAAAAAAGACCTAGCGTGATTATTCGATAAATAAATTTGGGATCGGCTGATAATCTTGAAATTCACGATCTTATTCCATTAAAATCTAGTAAATGACTATATAGTCAGTTCTAGATGTGAAGAAGAAAAAAAAAAAAAATTCTCCAAACTATTGATAATATTCAATTTTAACTGCACAATTTTCAAGTAACATGACCCATTGAATTAGAATATTAGTTTAATTCTCTCCCTTCTATGGGCGAGGAATTCTGGGAACCATAGTAAACATTTTTTAAATCAAAGTTCGAAAAATTTGAGCATAATTTCAGATGATTAGTGAGTAGAAGGGGAGTACCAATTCTGGCGCACAAAGGGATGCCGCCGCGTTAATTAGACCCCCTGGGGTGTGAGAACTAGAGCATATTCTTTTCCGCGGTCCGCCTGTAGCCGCTGCTGCCGCCGCGAAGTGTGCCGCTGGTTCCCACACACGCATCGGCCGCTACCGTGCTTTTTTCAAAATTCGGGGCATAAGTATTCTAGCCGGGTTCCAAAAATTATGCTATCCGATCGGGCGCGCATCTCCATGCAGCCGCATTCCCGCGCACGGCGCGTTCTACTATTATGTGTATGTATTATACAGGAGTCTACATGTAATATATGTATCATAATTTTTAATTTTAATTTTCGGGGGTTGGGAGGTGTAAAATTTTGGCGGAGTGTTAAAAACGTTCGAAACTCAACACTTAGAACCCAAATTTTAAAGGAATTTTCCGAGTCGCGCTCCGTTCCAGCATTTTTTTTTTTTAAATTTTATTTTTTAAGAAGAATATCTGATGGTTCCAGCGATCGAATGAGGGCAGGCAGGTGTGCTGCTACGAGGGGTGAATTCCAGCCGTTCGATCGATGTTTTTATTATTATTATTATTTTTAACGGAAATTTTTGAATGTTCCAGCAACCGGTTGAGGGTGGCACGGGGTGCAGGGGGTGAATTCCAGACATTCGTTCGAAATTAACTACCCGATCATCTTCGAGACCCTCGACGCCACCGATGGAATCCTGATCGCTACACGTTCACACACACACACACGCACACGTCTAATATTTTTATTGTCAACGAATATTTTTAAATGCCACCCGCGAGGAATGGCGACTTTTAAATGGCTGATGTATGCATCATCCAGGGGGAAGATAGTTACATCGGTCGATTGTTCACGGCCAAATCAAAGGTCCACATCTAGACGTACACTATTTGAATCTGTTCGACTATCTCATTCATTTATACCCTTCGCGTTGTTCGGAGCGGCCGTGTTTGAGCGACATTGCCAAATACATTGTGATAGCAAGTGTTCGAGAGCCATCTTGAACAGTATGTCTGAGAAGATCTATATTCCCGCGGTGTATAACGCCAATCACTATCGTAAAATTTTCTGTTATTTTCGAGTGTTACAAGAAAGGAATAGAATACTAACCATGCACTACGCCACCACATTTAATTTATATTCAAACGTTATTCATGCTACATCGTTTTTCAAATTCTAAGCCTAAGTACAGAAATTTTAAAAATTACCCTAAGTATAATATTTAAAAGCCTGAATCTAACCTAAGCAGCGTTCACAACCCACACCTATAGACGATCCTGCATACGTTTAAGTCGACACCACGCCATTAGTTTCCATATCATTCATAATATTATTTTCTACATCTAAGTATTATAGAATTAGCTTAAGTATTTTTATATTTTTCTGTATTCTCCGATCCCTTTGCAAAAGTGCACCGTCCATTCCTACGCTTCTATTCAACATAACGTTAGCCGCCGCGAGAGCGCACGCACCGTTCCCGCGCACGTTTTATTTATTCAAACTACCATGTTTTTTCTTTCATTTTTTTTTTTTTTTTTTTTTAAATATTTAGAAGTCTAAGTATAATATTTAAAGCTTGAATCTAACATAAGTCTCCACTCACCCTATACCACCTATAGTTGGATCCCACGTATATATCCAACATAGCGTTAGCCTCCGTGAAAGCACACGCATCGTTCACTCGCACTACCGCGATTTTTTTTTTTTTTTTTTAATATTTCGAAGCCTAAGTCTAATTATTTCAAAGCCAGCAGCCTAAGTATATTTTTTACACTTCCAAACATTTCTTCCGACCGTTCATAATTTTTATTTATTTATTTTTTTTCCTGACTCTAAAAATAAATCCGTTGAGGCCTTCACAGCTAGGAATGCGCACACATCTTCTATTGTTAGTTTCCATATCATTCATAATAATTTTTTTTTTTTTTTCGACTCTAAGTATTATAGAATTAGCCTAAGTATATTTTTATTTTCTTTCGCTATACAAACATTTTTTTTTTTTTCGAGATCTTTTGTACTATATTTTTTCTCAAATATATTTACACACATGCAGGCAAGTTGCCATGCCGTTGATTTCGATCGTGCAACGCTGTCATTAAGTCTGCTGGGATATTACCCCTCGTATCTTTTCTTGTAAAATCCGGTTCGCATGTACACACCTACACAATCATACTTAAGCCAAAAAACACCTGACAACGTCATTCATCTGTGTATATAACCAACTAACACCAAAGGAATGTGGTTTTTCTAGTGCAGCCCTCCCTTTTCAAAGCCCCCCCCCCCCATCGAGCTAAAAAATCGAACGGATCTGTTCAGGCAGTCAGTATTAGTGTTATGTTAAACGTGTGGAATTTGTTGAAGCTGTGTGCTTCACGCGTTATTAAAAAATTGACAAGAACGTTAAAGTCAATAATTTCATACGTTTTTTCTCTTTTTCTTTCTCTCTTTATTTTTTGTCTTTTTTCTCTCATTTTCATCGTTATTTTTTTCTCTCTTTTTTTCGCTCTTTTTTTTAGTAAAAATATTAAAATAATAATCAAATATGAATAACAATACCGAATCGATTGATATTAAAGCCGGTGAATTTATTCAGAATTCATTTTCGAGTGTTAGTGGCTCACATACGATTTCGTCACCTCCGACACCGCAATATGATGGTTATACATCAGAAGAATCCACATCTTTTGTGCGTAAAGTCGTTGGTCCTGTATTATTATCAGAACAAGCGGATATAGCGGAATATTTTTTAGATATCAGCATCCATATAGATTGTGATTATAGTTTTCGAGTAACCGAACTAGCAATGATCGATATGTCTGGCGGGAAGTGTTTGCATACGCTGTATAAACCAAGCAGAGCATGGCATGCATCAGAAATGCCGCATTTACGATGTTCTTCGGTAAGTCATTACTTGAAAAACCCTTCATTATTTCCCTGTCGGGAAGAAATATTCATGGCACGCGATATATTCACGATATTATCACAAAAACCAAGGGCTCGCGTATATATTTTAACGGCATATGCTAAACTTACACTAATGGAACTTAACGAAAAATCGTTGCATGACTTGGACTATGAAGTCGTTAATATGGATCAAGTTTTTCGAGTACCTAGTGTTGATGATCTACATGAAGAATACTTTGGTATAAGCAATTTGGTAACTTGTAAACACCATAATGAGAATGATAGTTTTCATTGTGCGGTGAAAAACGTTATGGTGATGAAAGCCTGGTACGATCATATTATCCATCCGCTGAAGCTTATGAATAATCTCAATATAAATGATTTAAGCCAGTTGTTCATTACAGCCACCAAAGAAATGATAATTACATTATTTCCCAGTTGCGTTGGAGACATTTATACATTTCTACCAGATAAATTAAAACAGGATGATACGATAAAATCACTTCTACCATGCTACGAACATGAACATGATGAAGAATATTATATCGATGATGATACATTGAGACAGAGTACTCGAAATTGTATGAAAGTAAAAGATTGTATCGATTGTCAACGTAAAATTTGCACGGATTAGAAATTCGTTATTTCGATCGTTTAACAATTTTGTGTATATTTGTATATATTTTGTAAATATATTAATGTATATATTTTTCCCCAATCATCCGCCCGTTCGTTTTTTTTTTATGTTTTGTTAATCATTTTTTTTTTGTAAATATATTTTTATACAAATGAAAATTTTGTTTGTATATATTTGTGTATATTTTTTCCCTCGATATGTTTCGTTCTATTATATATATTTTTCTTAATTATTTTTCATTTTTTTTCCACTCCTTTTCAATTCCGTTTATTTAATTATTTCTCTATCTCTCTTTCCCCCCCTCTTAACTTAAAGTACTGGTAATGACGAAATTTACAAAACTCTGAACCAGTTGTGTATAATGTATATAATTATTGTTTAATTTTCGAATGTAATCCTGCATAATTTGTTCGTATCTTTTTAGATTAAAAAAATTATATTTTTGTCTGTAATGCACCATTTTTCTGTAACAAACGAATCTAACTGTTCAACTTTTTCCACGTACAACAAGTATTTTCCGCAGCTGTGTGAATTTTCATTAATTTGTAAGATACAGCTTCAAACTCTGGGTGTTCTCTCAAAATTTTTAAAATCTTTCGTAATCACAGTTTTATAAAAATACATGTTCAGTTTTAATATTTTTTATTTCGTAAATATTTTTCGCATTATATATGAGTTCGTCTGTGAGGTGCTGGTCAACTGTATAGAGAGAGAAGGAGAAAACATGGTAGTTTACAAGGCATAGCATGTTGAAGAAAAAACGCGATAGCAGGAGCAGATCAGGAATTGCATCCGCCGACGCTAGAGTCCCTATAGTTCACAATATTTTTCTCTCTGTGTTATAAAATTAGCTCAAGTATATTTTCATTATTTCGTTACACAAAAATTTTTTCAAATCTTTTGTAATATGCATTGCACACAAATGTACGCTGCAGACAGCTGTTGCTTCATTACCACGAATATATCTTATAGATTTTCTGGAAATTGTAGAGAAATTCTCTTCGCTCAATTCTTCCAAGGTGATCTATTTTCAAAATTCAAATCACGCGTAATTATTTTTTCCGAAATTAATCATCACTTTACAAATTATTAACACATTTTTCCGATCATACATAATATTTTTTTTTTATTATTATTATTATTTTATTATGTTTCCGTAAAAATTCTGGATATTATTTGCATTAATCGTTGAATTTCACATTATACCATATATCACAGATCAAACAATTTATTTTTAATCTATCATACCTATTATTTTATCGCTTAAATTTTCCTCAATTTGCAAATGTATTGTTTTATACATGTAATGCGACTCCACCCCTTATAAGTACATTATTAAATAATTTTTTCTTTATTTCCCATACATGGCAAAGACAATGAAATCACAGCATCTATGAATGTGTACTCTGTACGCCTCCACTAACCTATCATGAATTTTTTAAATTAGCCCAAACGTACTATTTTTCAATATCAAAAATTATCTATTCACTTTTACCACTTTCCCGATCATCTCTGTAATTTATTTTCTATATAATCACTAACCGACGAAAACGCTTCGTTCGTTTTACTCATACCGATGCAATCACTTCTTTTCCCTCATGCTATCGATCTTCAAATTTATTAGTACGACACGAAATTAATCTAAATATACGTTCATGCTAGTAAAATTGATATATCAAAGCCTCTTTCTATTCCTTTATACATTTATGAAAAAAGCCTGCAAAATGTTTTAAAATTAGTCAAAGTATACTATTTTATTACCAAAAAAAAATCAGCTATTCCCTTATACAGTTTTACCGATCATACATAATTTTTTCTTCTATATTATCATTATAGCAAAGTTGTACAAAACCACAACATAATTTAATCATATTGAAACCTTCATATCATCCCTTTCATGCTGTACACTAACATTCAGTTCAACGATACGAAAATAGTCTAAATATACATCCATACTAGCAGATTATTATATCACCCCTTTTTTCTACTCAATTGTATGTTTCTGAAAAAAAAAATCTTGTGATATATTTTCAAAATTAAGTGTAGTATACGCTACATCGATACCTAAAAATTAACTCAGGCCCGCATATTTATTTTTGTTTCATTCATTTACAATTTTTTTTAATCAAATCTGTTACAAGACTCTATAAAAGAATACAATAAGTTCCAGTATACATTAATACAGTTCTTAGGCATTCATTTACTTTATATTTTTAACATATACATTGTAAGTTCATAATGATCGATCTTCACAACTGAATAACAGTCATTTTAGATGCAGAGACATACATCTTTTAGCGAAGCAAACAATTCTTTGCTAGACTAATGATTGAAGACATCCTTTTTTTCCAAAAACATGGAATAGCGAAGATTTTCACTCATTCAAAATAGAACGAGATAATTGTAACATTTAATCACATCTTTCCTTCATTCATCGATTTCAAACTGTGAAGGAACTTTCTACACCATGCATTCCTAAATCCAATCGCTTGAATAGCCTGTTATATGTCTGGGAGATAGTAAAGAATTTGATTTTATATGTGAAGAATGGATGAAGCAGCTCAGAATCCGATGTAAATTTGCGAGTCTAATTATTGAAATATAAAATTGAAGGAAATTTCTGTATTATGCATCATTTTAAAATGTTTATTTTTACATTTTTTTATTTTTAAATTTCCCTCACACTAGCATTTTCTTAAATGCATACTGATGTCTATGATTAGTATTCGTGATTAAAGAGAAAGAGAGTAAGATCGTATTGTGATTGCATATGTGAGACAGTGTGTGAACATGTGTGAGTATGCATGTATGTAAAATACAAGAATGCACTAATAGAAAACATCAGCTCAAGCGAGAACACAGGTACACATCAAGTTATAAAACAAGAGAGATAAAAATATGTATTTTTTAATGATTGGCGTGTGTGTATGATAAGGAGGTTAACAACATAGACATTGAGTTTACCTTTGTAGTATTTTAAATGTAAAAGCAGTGTACATACCAACACATTTTCATTACTAGAAGAGACTTTTCATTTTTGTTTAACTTCAAATATATAGGTTAGATTCTTTTTTTCATTTGGTAGTGTAAACGTTTTATTTTTCTTTGACTTATTCACAAGCATTCAAATGTATAACACGCACTTCACTCAATATATCACTCTTACATGATATTCATTGACTTACTTAATAGTGGAAATAAACTCACTAGGACAAGTATATTATATTTTATTTCTACATATATACATCTATACAAAGCACATGAAAATATTAGATGCTAAGAATGTGTGATAATATAATTTCAATTATTAATTTTTTTTGTTTTGTACAATCTGTAGCAAAATCAGAAGCATGCACAGCTTTTCATTTAAGTTTAAATATTATTTTTCAAATGTATCATGACTTTGAAGATTAAATGTTATTACAGATATTTGAATAGTTTCCCTAGCTCAGATTGAAATGATTCTTCAGTTTCTTCATTCATTTTAGAATTCAGAGCAGTAAATCATTTTTTTTTTTTTTTTTTTTTTTTTTTAGCATTCTTCAGAACAGATTATCGATCTTGTATAATAGAAAATTATTTCATTTGCTATCGTCATCAGTTTCATCCACAACATACATTATACGTCTGAATATGTCGATTAACCATCCCTTAAGTATATTTAATAATTTGATATGATCGTAGATAATAATAACGAAGGAACTAATTCGATATTGTGTACAATTTATTCAATAAATTTTATTACATTCATCATAATCAATAAAAATAAACTTTGCTTCAGTGTTAAATTCTAATATATCAGCTGTTAATAATATACAGCATAAAACAGCTAATTTAACTGAATATATCCTTCTTCAACCAACTTTTCTTCTATCATATGAATTTCAGTATCTACACTAGCATTTCCCGATTGTTTAGATGTGTGTAGTATCAATAATCGTTCAACCAGTTCATTAGGGTCGTCAGAATAATTGATATGAGGATCTTCAAGATATACATTGCGGCCAGTACTATATGCACGTTTCTTTTTTATTTTACCAGAATAAACTTTTACACTCTGTATGTTAGATTGAAACAGCGGTCGTATTATTTTTCTGTATTTAGGAAGTGGAGTACCCTTTAATACACCAGTAGCACGTAAATGAGCTCTAGTATACTCAAGTATTTGTTTATATAGATCTAAATCATTATTTGTATATTTATTCTCATCAACATTCGTTTCCATTAGTAAATGAATCAGTCCAGACGTGTAGGGGAATTTTATTTGCTTACTTCCTTTTCCTAAATAAATTTCACCGCATTTGCGATCCCAAGAAATCGGCGTTGATCCCATCATATATTCACAAGTGTTAGCATTATATCGTATTCCATAAACTTGATCATTTGGTACAGGTTCATCACTATCTATTTGAAATGGATCTATTTCACATGTATTAATCGAGTTATATCCAAGCTTATTATCAATATTTTCACAATATTCCTCATTTTTAACATCAGTCTCATCATCACCTTTCATACTGTCACTAGGAAGTTTCTGCTGTTTTACTATTACTATATCACTTATTCCATCATAATCCTTTTTCGTCCTTTTATGTTTTTGTAATGCTTCCTGAATACTCAATAACTGTTTTGTAATAGGTTCAAGCACAACAGCCGAAGTATTTGTACAAGATTTCCACTCGGACCGTAATGCATTATATTTTTTCAATATATCATTGCGTATCCTTTCCAGTTCACTTTTAAGATTTACTTCTTCATTTGTTCTGTTATTACTATCATTAGTCATTGCTTTACTCATTGATATCATTATTACAGATAATTAAAAATTCATCAAAACTCACATGTGAATTTTCTCTGTGTGTACATTTCAACATTTATATTGTTCACAGAGATTTCATGTTTATTCATCAACAGTAATCTATAGAAAGTTTTAAAGGTTTAAAGGAATATACAGTGCTAACATGCTCATTATATACATACTGTATTTAGAACTAATCCTTAATTACACTATTCATGAAACAAATTCTTGTTGGAAATTTTAATAAAATTTAAGAAACACATTATTTATTTTTTAGTATATGTACTAATATCTCAAATATGTGATATCATCTAAACTTTTACCAAATGACATTACAAATTTAGTTCAGTGTAATTTACACATAGGATATATACATCTACATATATATCTATATATATATATCTATATATATATATATATCTATATATATATATATATATCTACCCATATAGATCTACATATATAACTACATATATATCTACACATGTATATCTATATATATATATATATATCTACCCATATAGATTTACATATATATCTACACATATAGATCTACATATATATCTATATATATATAACTACATATATAACTACATATATATCTACACATATAGATCTACATATATATCTACACATATAGATCTACATATATATCTACACATATAGATCTACATATAATATATATCTACATACTTCTCTACATATATATCAACACATATATATCTACACATATATATCTACACATATATATCTACATATATATATATTTTTTTGACATTCTACTCAAAATTACTCAACTGCACCAGACTTTAACTGTTTTTATCGAAATTGAATATACTTTTTTTTAATATATATTATTTTTAATACTTAATATATATTTTGCGTTATATAAGTTATGCAAATTCAATATAAATAGTTAGACTGGATTTGCTATAAATGTAACATTGGGCTAACACAAATTGATGGACTGATAGAAAATTTATCATTGCAACTGTTATTCAAGAGATGATGGTAAAACGTTTCCAAAGTTTTCAAAAACATCTGCAAGAAGAAGCACTTCAGTCTTCAGATATATATCACTATACTCACCAAGTGTTTTGTCAACCAAGGACAGTAATCCAGAGGTGAATATAAAGGAAAGTAGCAAGAACGACTTCCTAAAAGCTAAAATGCTATATGATCAGAACTGTATTACTGTCCTTGGTTGACAAAACACTTGGTGAGTATAGTGATATATATCTGAAGACTGAAGTGCTTCTTCTTGCAGATGTTTTTGAAAACTTTGGAAACGTTTTACCATCATCTCTTGAATAACAGTTGCAATGATAAATTTTCTATCAGTCCATCAATTTGTGTTAGCCCAATGTTACATTTATAGCAAATCCAGTCTAACTATTTATATTGAATTTGCATAACTTATATAACGCAAAATATATATTAAGTATTAAAAATAATATATATTAAAAAAAAGTATATTCAATTTCGATAAAAACAGTTAAAGTCTGGTGCAGTTGAGTAATTTTGAGTAGAATGTCAAAAAAAAATATATATATGTAGATATATATGTGTAGATATATATGTGTAGATATATATGTGTTGATATATATGTAGAGAAGTATGTAGATATATATTATATGTAGATCTATATGTGTAGATATATATGTAGATCTATATGTGTAGATATATATGTAGTTATATATGTAGTTATATATATATAGATATATATGTAGATCTATATGGGTAGATATATATATATATATATAGATATATATATATATATAGATATATATATATAGATATATATGTAGATGTATATATCCTATGTGTAAATTACACTGAACTAAATTTGTAATGTCATTTGGTAAAAGTTTAGATGATATCACATATTTGAGATATTAGTACATATACTAAAAAATAAATAATGTGTTTCTTAAATTTTATTAAAATTTCCAACAAGAATTTGTTTCATGAATAGTGTAATTAAGGATTAGTTCTAAATACAGTATGTATATAATGAGCATGTTAGCACTGTATATTCCTTTAAACCTTTAAAACTTTCTATAAATTACTGTTGATGAATAAACATGAAATCTCTGTGAACAATATAAATGTTGAAATGTACAAACAGAGAAAATTCACATGTGAGTTTTGATGAATTTTTAATTATCTGTAATAATGATATCAATGAGTAAAGCAATGACTAATGATAGTAATAACAGAACAAATGAAGAAGTAAATCTTAAAAGTGAACTGGAAAGGATACGCAATGATATATTGAAAAAATATAATGCATTACGGTCCGAGTGGAAATCTTGTACAAATACTTCGGCTGTTGTGCTTGAACCTATTACAAAACAGTTATTGAGTATTCAGGAAGCATTACAAAAACATAAAAGGACGAAAAAGGATTATGATGGAATAAGTGATATAGTAATAGTAAAACAGCAGAAACTTCCTAGTGACAGTATGAAAGGTGATGATGAGACTGATGTTAAAAATGAGGAATATTGTGAAAATATTGATAATAAGCTTGGATATAACTCGATTAATACATGTGAAATAGATCCATTTCAAATAGATAGTGATGAACCTGTACCAAATGATCAAGTTTATGGAATACGATATAATGCTAACACTTGTGAATATATGATGGGATCAACGCCGATTTCTTGGGATCGCAAATGCGGTGAAATTTATTTAGGAAAAGGAAGTAAGCAAATAAAATTCCCCTACACGTCTGGACTGATTCATTTACTAATGGAAACGAATGTTGATGAGAATAAATATACAAATAATGATTTAGATCTATATAAACAAATACTTGAGTATACTAGAGCTCATTTACGTGCTACTGGTGTATTAAAGGGTACTCCACTTCCTAAATACAGAAAAATAATACGACCGCTGTTTCAATCTAACATACAGAGTGTAAAAGTTTATTCTGGTAAAATAAAAAAGAAACGTGCATATAGTACTGGCCGCAATGTATATCTTGAAGATCCTCATATCAATTATTCTGACGACCCTAATGAACTGGTTGAACGATTATTGATACTACACACATCTAAACAATCGGGAAATGCTAGTGTAGATACTGAAATTCATATGATAGAAGAAAAGTTGGTTGAAGAAGGATATATTCAGTTAAATTAGCTGTTTTATGCTGTATATTATTAACAGCTGATATATTAGAATTTAACACTGAAGCAAAGTTTATTTTTATTGATTATGATGAATGTAATAAAATTTATTGAATAAATTGTACACAATATCGAATTAGTTCCTTCGTTATTATTATCTACGATCATATCAAATTATTAAATATACTTAAGGGATGGTTAATCGACATATTCAGACGTATAATGTATGTTGTGGATGAAACTGATGACGATAGCAAATGAAATAATTTTCTATTATACAAGATCGATAATCTGTTCTGAAGAATGCTAAAAAAAAAAAAAAAAAAAAAAAAAAATGATTTACTGCTCTGAATTCTAAAATGAATGAAGAAACTGAAGAATCATTTCAATCTGAGCTAGGGAAACTATTCAAATATCTGTAATAACATTTAATCTTCAAAGTCATGATACATTTGAAAAATAATATTTAAACTTAAATGAAAAGCTGTGCATGCTTCTGATTTTGCTACAGATTGTACAAAACAAAAAAAATTAATAATTGAAATTATATTATCACACATTCTTAGCATCTAATATTTTCATGTGCTTTGTATAGATGTATATATGTAGAAATAAAATATAATATACTTGTCCTAGTGAGTTTATTTCCACTATTAAGTAAGTCAATGAATATCATGTAAGAGTGATATATTGAGTGAAGTGCGTGTTATACATTTGAATGCTTGTGAATAAGTCAAAGAAAAATAAAACGTTTACACTACCAAATGAAAAAAAGAATCTAACCTATATATTTGAAGTTAAACAAAAATGAAAAGTCTCTTCTAGTAATGAAAATGTGTTGGTATGTACACTGCTTTTACATTTAAAATACTACAAAGGTAAACTCAATGTCTATGTTGTTAACCTCCTTATCATACACACACGCCAATCATTAAAAAATACATATTTTTATCTCTCTTGTTTTATAACTTGATGTGTACCTGTGTTCTCGCTTGAGCTGATGTTTTCTATTAGTGCATTCTTGTATTTTACATACATGCATACTCACACATGTTCACACACTGTCTCACATATGCAATCACAATACGATCTTACTCTCTTTCTCTTTAATCACGAATACTAATCATAGACATCAGTATGCATTTAAGAAAATGCTAGTGTGAGGGAAATTTAAAAATAAAAAAATGTAAAAATAAACATTTTAAAATGATGCATAATACAGAAATTTCCTTCAATTTTATATTTCAATAATTAGACTCGCAAATTTACATCGGATTCTGAGCTGCTTCATCCATTCTTCACATATAAAATCAAATTCTTTACTATCTCCCAGACATATAACAGGCTATTCAAGCGATTGGATTTAGGAATGCATGGTGTAGAAAGTTCCTTCACAGTTTGAAATCGATGAATGAAGGAAAGATGTGATTAAATGTTACAATTATCTCGTTCTATTTTGAATGAGTGAAAATCTTCGCTATTCCATGTTTTTGGAAAAAAAGGATGTCTTCAATCATTAGTCTAGCAAAGAATTGTTTGCTTCGCTAAAAGATGTATGTCTCTGCATCTAAAATGACTGTTATTCAGTTGTGAAGATCGATCATTATGAACTTACAATGTATATGTTAAAAATATAAAGTAAATGAATGCCTAAGAACTGTATTAATGTATACTGGAACTTATTGTATTCTTTTATAGAGTCTTGTAACAGATTTGATTAAAAAAAATTGTAAATGAATGAAACAAAAATAAATATGCGGGCCTGAGTTAATTTTTAGGTATCGATGTAGCGTATACTACACTTAATTTTGAAAATATATCACAAGATTTTTTTTTTCAGAAACATACAATTGAGTAGAAAAAAGGGGTGATATAATAATCTGCTAGTATGGATGTATATTTAGACTATTTTCGTATCGTTGAACTGAATGTTAGTGTACAGCATGAAAGGGATGATATGAAGGTTTCAATATGATTAAATTATGTTGTGGTTTTGTACAACTTTGCTATAATGATAATATAGAAGAAAAAATTATGTATGATCGGTAAAACTGTATAAGGGAATAGCTGATTTTTTTTTGGTAATAAAATAGTATACTTTGACTAATTTTAAAACATTTTGCAGGCTTTTTTCATAAATGTATAAAGGAATAGAAAGAGGCTTTGATATATCAATTTTACTAGCATGAACGTATATTTAGATTAATTTCGTGTCGTACTAATAAATTTGAAGATCGATAGCATGAGGGAAAAGAAGTGATTGCATCGGTATGAGTAAAACGAACGAAGCGTTTTCGTCGGTTAGTGATTATATAGAAAATAAATTACAGAGATGATCGGGAAAGTGGTAAAAGTGAATAGATAATTTTTGATATTGAAAAATAGTACGTTTGGGCTAATTTAAAAAATTCATGATAGGTTAGTGGAGGCGTACAGAGTACACATTCATAGATGCTGTGATTTCATTGTCTTTGCCATGTATGGGAAATAAAGAAAAAATTATTTAATAATGTACTTATAAGGGGTGGAGTCGCATTACATGTATAAAACAATACATTTGCAAATTGAGGAAAATTTAAGCGATAAAATAATAGGTATGATAGATTAAAAATAAATTGTTTGATCTGTGATATATGGTATAATGTGAAATTCAACGATTAATGCAAATAATATCCAGAATTTTTACGGAAACATAATAAAATAATAATAATAATAAAAAAAAAATATTATGTATGATCGGAAAAATGTGTTAATAATTTGTAAAGTGATGATTAATTTCGGAAAAAATAATTACGCGTGATTTGAATTTTGAAAATAGATCACCTTGGAAGAATTGAGCGAAGAGAATTTCTCTACAATTTCCAGAAAATCTATAAGATATATTCGTGGTAATGAAGCAACAGCTGTCTGCAGCGTACATTTGTGTGCAATGCATATTACAAAAGATTTGAAAAAATTTTTGTGTAACGAAATAATGAAAATATACTTGAGCTAATTTTATAACACAGAGAGAAAAATATTGTGAACTATAGGGACTCTAGCGTCGGCGGATGCAATTCCTGATCTGCTCCTGCTATCGCGTTTTTTCTTCAACATGCTATGCCTTGTAAACTACCATGTTTTCTCCTTCTCTCTCTATACAGTTGACCAGCACCTCACAGACGAACTCATATATAATGCGAAAAATATTTACGAAATAAAAAATATTAAAACTGAACATGTATTTTTATAAAACTGTGATTACGAAAGATTTTAAAAATTTTGAGAGAACACCCAGAGTTTGAAGCTGTATCTTACAAATTAATGAAAATTCACACAGCTGCGGAAAATACTTGTTGTACGTGGAAAAAGTTGAACAGTTAGATTCGTTTGTTACAGAAAAATGGTGCATTACAGACAAAAATATAATTTTTTTAATCTAAAAAGATACGAACAAATTATGCAGGATTACATTCGAAAATTAAACAATAATTATATACATTATACACAACTGGTTCAGAGTTTTGTAAATTTCGTCATTACCAG
The DNA here is from genome assembly GCA_039619475.1 of Icerya purchasi. Taxonomy (NCBI): domain Eukaryota; kingdom Metazoa; phylum Arthropoda; class Insecta; order Hemiptera; family Monophlebidae; genus Icerya; species Icerya purchasi. The sequence goes on along the minus strand of CM077116.1, from coordinate 340,063,040 downwards.
TACTTTAAGTTAAGAGGGGGGGAAAGAGAGATAGAGAAATAATTAAATAAACGGAATTGAAAAGGAGTGGAAAAAAAATGAAAAATAATTAAGAAAAATATATATAATAGAACGAAACATATCGAGGGAAAAAATATACACAAATATATACAAACAAAATTTTCATTTGTATAAAAATATATTTACAAAAAAAAAATGATTAACAAAACATAAAAAAAAAACGAACGGGCGGATGATTGGGGAAAAATATATACATTAATATATTTACAAAATATATACAAATATACACAAAATTGTTAAACGATCGAAATAACGAATTTCTAATCCGTGCAAATTTTACGTTGACAATCGATACAATCTTTTACTTTCATACAATTTCGAGTACTCTGTCTCAATGTATCATCATCGATATAATATTCTTCATCATGTTCATGTTCGTAGCATGGTAGAAGTGATTTTATCGTATCATCCTGTTTTAATTTATCTGGTAGAAATGTATAAATGTCTCCAACGCAACTGGGAAATAATGTAATTATCATTTCTTTGGTGGCTGTAATGAACAACTGGCTTAAATCATTTATATTGAGATTATTCATAAGCTTCAGCGGATGGATAATATGATCGTACCAGGCTTTCATCACCATAACGTTTTTCACCGCACAATGAAAACTATCATTCTCATTATGGTGTTTACAAGTTACCAAATTGCTTATACCAAAGTATTCTTCATGTAGATCATCAACACTAGGTACTCGAAAAACTTGATCCATATTAACGACTTCATAGTCCAAGTCATGCAACGATTTTTCGTTAAGTTCCATTAGTGTAAGTTTAGCATATGCCGTTAAAATATATACGCGAGCCCTTGGTTTTTGTGATAATATCGTGAATATATCGCGTGCCATGAATATTTCTTCCCGACAGGGAAATAATGAAGGGTTTTTCAAGTAATGACTTACCGAAGAACATCGTAAATGCGGCATTTCTGATGCATGCCATGCTCTGCTTGGTTTATACAGCGTATGCAAACACTTCCCGCCAGACATATCGATCATTGCTAGTTCGGTTACTCGAAAACTATAATCACAATCTATATGGATGCTGATATCTAAAAAATATTCCGCTATATCCGCTTGTTCTGATAATAATACAGGACCAACGACTTTACGCACAAAAGATGTGGATTCTTCTGATGTATAACCATCATATTGCGGTGTCGGAGGTGACGAAATCGTATGTGAGCCACTAACACTCGAAAATGAATTCTGAATAAATTCACCGGCTTTAATATCAATCGATTCGGTATTGTTATTCATATTTGATTATTATTTTAATATTTTTACTAAAAAAAAGAGCGAAAAAAAGAGAGAAAAAAATAACGATGAAAATGAGAGAAAAAAGACAAAAAATAAAGAGAGAAAGAAAAAGAGAAAAAACGTATGAAATTATTGACTTTAACGTTCTTGTCAATTTTTTAATAACGCGTGAAGCACACAGCTTCAACAAATTCCACACGTTTAACATAACACTAATACTGACTGCCTGAACAGATCCGTTCGATTTTTTAGCTCGATGGGGGGGGGGGCTTTGAAAAGGGAGGGCTGCACTAGAAAAACCACATTCCTTTGGTGTTAGTTGGTTATATACACAGATGAATGACGTTGTCAGGTGTTTTTTGGCTTAAGTATGATTGTGTAGGTGTGTACATGCGAACCGGATTTTACAAGAAAAGATACGAGGGGTAATATCCCAGCAGACTTAATGACAGCGTTGCACGATCGAAATCAACGGCATGGCAACTTGCCTGCATGTGTGTAAATATATTTGAGAAAAAATATAGTACAAAAGATCTCGAAAAAAAAAAAAATGTTTGTATAGCGAAAGAAAATAAAAATATACTTAGGCTAATTCTATAATACTTAGAGTCGAAAAAAAAAAAAAAATTATTATGAATGATATGGAAACTAACAATAGAAGATGTGTGCGCATTCCTAGCTGTGAAGGCCTCAACGGATTTATTTTTAGAGTCAGGAAAAAAAATAAATAAATAAAAATTATGAACGGTCGGAAGAAATGTTTGGAAGTGTAAAAAATATACTTAGGCTGCTGGCTTTGAAATAATTAGACTTAGGCTTCGAAATATTAAAAAAAAAAAAAAAAAATCGCGGTAGTGCGAGTGAACGATGCGTGTGCTTTCACAGAGGCTAACGCTATGTTGGATATATACGTGGGATCCAACTATAGGTGGTATAGGGTGAGTGGAGACTTATGTTAGATTCAAGCTTTAAATATTATACTTAGACTTCTAAATATTTAAAAAAAAAAAAAAAAAAAAAATGAAAGAAAAAACATGGTAGTTTGAATAAATGAAACGTGCGCGGGAACGGTGCGTGCGCTCTCGCGGCGGCTAACGTTATGTTGAATAGAAGCGTAGGAATGGACGGTGCACTTTTGCAAAGGGATCGGAGAATACAGAAAAATATAAAAATACTTAAGCTAATTCTATAATACTTAGATGTAGAAAATAATATTATGAATGATATGGAAACTAATGGCGTGGTGTCGACTTAAACGTATGCAGGATCGTCTATAGGTGTGGGTTGTGAACGCTGCTTAGGTTAGATTCAGGCTTTTAAATATTATACTTAGGGTAATTTTTAAAATTTCTGTACTTAGGCTTAGAATTTGAAAAACGATGTAGCATGAATAACGTTTGAATATAAATTAAATGTGGTGGCGTAGTGCATGGTTAGTATTCTATTCCTTTCTTGTAACACTCGAAAATAACAGAAAATTTTACGATAGTGATTGGCGTTATACACCGCGGGAATATAGATCTTCTCAGACATACTGTTCAAGATGGCTCTCGAACACTTGCTATCACAATGTATTTGGCAATGTCGCTCAAACACGGCCGCTCCGAACAACGCGAAGGGTATAAATGAATGAGATAGTCGAACAGATTCAAATAGTGTACGTCTAGATGTGGACCTTTGATTTGGCCGTGAACAATCGACCGATGTAACTATCTTCCCCCTGGATGATGCATACATCAGCCATTTAAAAGTCGCCATTCCTCGCGGGTGGCATTTAAAAATATTCGTTGACAATAAAAATATTAGACGTGTGCGTGTGTGTGTGTGTGAACGTGTAGCGATCAGGATTCCATCGGTGGCGTCGAGGGTCTCGAAGATGATCGGGTAGTTAATTTCGAACGAATGTCTGGAATTCACCCCCTGCACCCCGTGCCACCCTCAACCGGTTGCTGGAACATTCAAAAATTTCCGTTAAAAATAATAATAATAATAAAAACATCGATCGAACGGCTGGAATTCACCCCTCGTAGCAGCACACCTGCCTGCCCTCATTCGATCGCTGGAACCATCAGATATTCTTCTTAAAAAATAAAATTTAAAAAAAAAAAATGCTGGAACGGAGCGCGACTCGGAAAATTCCTTTAAAATTTGGGTTCTAAGTGTTGAGTTTCGAACGTTTTTAACACTCCGCCAAAATTTTACACCTCCCAACCCCCGAAAATTAAAATTAAAAATTATGATACATATATTACATGTAGACTCCTGTATAATACATACACATAATAGTAGAACGCGCCGTGCGCGGGAATGCGGCTGCATGGAGATGCGCGCCCGATCGGATAGCATAATTTTTGGAACCCGGCTAGAATACTTATGCCCCGAATTTTGAAAAAAGCACGGTAGCGGCCGATGCGTGTGTGGGAACCAGCGGCACACTTCGCGGCGGCAGCAGCGGCTACAGGCGGACCGCGGAAAAGAATATGCTCTAGTTCTCACACCCCAGGGGGTCTAATTAACGCGGCGGCATCCCTTTGTGCGCCAGAATTGGTACTCCCCTTCTACTTTAGTGGGAGAAAATTTTTCATTATTTTAGTGTGGTGGTGTAAGAAACTAACTGCGTAGAGGAAAATATTCATTGTAAATATATTCAGAAATAGGTTACGTTGCTACCGGATATAATGCAGTTAGTAACCAACTGCAATTTGGCAGCTTAGGAGGAACAATACAAATTTGTTAAAGATTGCGGTTTTAAAATTTAAACGTTTCGAAGAAGTCACCTTGTGTTTTACATTTCATTCCGGTGAGTCAATAATTTTTTGTTATAAATAGTATATTTCAGATTTACCGTTGATATCGGTGTTAATATTAGTTTTGTAAATTTGTAAAATAAAATAATGAGAAAGATAAGGTGAGTAAAAAGTGAAAGTTAAAAACGACACAGCTACGGTTACAATACTAATAATAATTTTGAACTATTGAAGAAATGATAGTTTCCATTCAATGAAATGAATTACGAAAGGATCTGATATTTTCGAATATTTCATGTCTGTATTAAAATATATTTAGTGACTGAAATTAGAAAATTTATCAGTTATTGTAACAGTTAGTATCAGCAGAGGTGGGTAAACTTGAAGGACTCCTTTTAGTACAACAAAAGAGAAAAATAATTGTTTACTTTACTACGGCATCACAGCGTTATTTATCCACAACATTTGTATGTTAAATCTACGAATTTTGTGACATTATGAATGTTTTAATCAAGCTTCGTAACTTCATCAAACCTCGTGGACTAAATCATCGTGAATTGTAGGATGTTTTTGGAATATCGACCGGCACATTTATCGAAAGTAGAAGGAAATCTATGCTTGAATTTTTCAATCTTAAATAGCTATCAAATTTAAGGTTTTTTTTTTTTTTTTAATGTATACGTACATTTTATGATTTAAATTTAAAATTACGAGGAAAAAATAATCTGACAAATAATCGTTACGACTGAAATTAAAGCATTTGAAAATAAACTTATTTTATTGGAAAACTAGTTTAGTAAGATCGATTTAACTTAATTCCCAAATTTAGCTGTCGCTCATGTTTTGATGTGAATAAATTTGATTCAGAATTAATTAAAAAAGAAAAAACAGATGATTAAGATTCACGGATTTTTGAGAAAATGAAAATCCGATATTTTAGAATGTCTGATGATTATGCTTGCGAATCTTTAAAAGAAATCAATTTACTTGCAAAGTAATAAAAAATTAAAGGACAGATTTGATTTGAACTTAACCCTTCTTACACAAGGTCCAGGTAAAAATGACCCGGTCAATCTTTGCATCATTATTACGCGGCATTGCACAGGAGTCTTTCGTGACATTCTTTATGTTGATATTAATCGTCTCACATCCAGAAAAAGTCGCTTTGTTTACAAAAAAATCCCCTATTTGTTAGTATTAGTGTCCAGCAATCGGGTAAAAAATACCCACATTGTGTATAATGATATAATATTCTCCAAGCGTCCGGTTTTATTTCACAGAAATTTCAGCTGTTTCTTGTGTTCGTTAAATCCGATGTAAATCGGTTTCGTTATGAATTTAAATTATCCACGTACATCGGAAAATATTCTGAAGGAATTAGAACGACATAGCATACTGAATCCGATTTAGAAGAATCATACTCTGAAGAAGATGCGTCTTCAGATAAAACTACGGTTTCATTCATTCTAAGAAAAAATAAAAATGTTATTCTACTGTCAACGATGCACTTCACTGCGGACATTGATCCCGCAACTCAAAAGCCAGATGTAATATTGTTTTACAACTCCACGAAAGATGGTGTAGATTCCTTTGATCAACTTTGTCACGAAAAATCGATGGCCACTTCGATTTTTTTATGGTGTATTAGATTTTCCTGGCATCAACGCTTATAAAATTTATCAATTCAATTCAGCAAAAGAAGATGGCTAGTTAGTTTCGAGAACTTCATTTCTAAAAATTCTTGCGAAAACTTTGCTAGAACCTCATGCGAGACTAAGGGCTCAAAACCGGTGCTTACCTACAGAGCTTCAGATTTGTATAAATCAGTTTTTTTTAGAAACCACGTCTTCCGTTCAATGTGAAGATTGTAAAGTAGATAAATCGTGCCATTATTGCAACAGATCGATATGTGCAGAACATAGAACATTCATATGTCCTGCTTGCATTTAAAATTCAGAAATATGAGGTATAATAATCCATTATATTATGAATTTTTTAATTTTAATGAATTCTATTAAATTTCTAGTTTAATTTTGGGTTATTCTTAAATTTTCGGACATGCAAGATTTATTATAACCTAATATCTATCGAATATAGTATGTGTTAATTTTTTTTATAAGGAGTTATACTTTTTCATATATGTTTTTTTTTTGGCGGCGAGGATGGTCACACAGTGCGAGCAAATTTGATATTTTGATGGTACTCAATATGTATGATATATTACTAAAATTTTCATTAAAAATAAATACTTGTGGTTATAAAGAAATATATTTGTGAACCGGGTAAAAAATATCCGTCATGTGTAATATGCTACTACATACACCTTGCGTAAGAAGAGTTAATCGAGTTTTATACGAAAGATATTATCTTTTCGCAGTTACTTGAGGACAAGCTTTGAAGATGATGTAATATTTTGAAAGTACCTATCTTTTTGAACCGCTTTTTTTGGGAAAAAAAAATTATTGCCAAGTCAATAACAAGAAGTAGGATAACTGACGCCCACTTGGAAAACACTCTTAGATTTTCTACTTCAGAAAGTGGAGCCGATATTGACAAGTTTTCAAAAAGTAAACAATGCTAAGTATCACAATGATAATTGCAGAAAGTAAATATTCTGTTTTTTTTTTAAGGGGGAAAAAGCACGTTTCTAATTAAAGTTTTTAAAATTAAATTCAAATGAATTGCCCGTTTTATTAATTTATATTTCTTGGATTTTTTTTTATTTAATTTTTTTTTTCTAAATTTACAAAACTACCTGGGCTATTACGACACCTAGACTCACTGGAAGTTACAGAAGTCGGTTCAGTCTGTTGGATATTGCAAAATTCAACACTGCCCGAACAAAGTCCGGTTGGTTCGACAACAGACGGTGAGTAGTGACAAGCGATATATCGGTATCGGTTATTTTTCACCGGTTAGTTGAAAATCACTGTCACTACCTGTAATCAAATGGTTACGTTAACAGCTTCCAGTTATTTTGAAACGACAGTAATGGATACGTTTACCTAGTGAACAGTGTCGGTTCCGGTGAATTTTTTTCCCGGTGAATCATTTTCTTCCGGCGATTATTTACTTACTGATTATTCTGAAATTAACTGATAACCATATACGTTTTCTTACTAATTTAAATTGCTAAATGTGTTATGTCAGCATAAATAATGCAAATATCATTGTTCGTTTTTCTATGAACTAAATTAGGTGACATTTATTTGCATTAAACCTTTTTTACTTTCTACAAGACGTACAATATTGTTATTAAGAAAAAAGCATTTTAACTGAACCTTCAATAAATTTATATCGAAAAATTTTTAAGCGATTGATGATAATATAAAAATGCGAGAAGGACATCATCGCGAAACTAATGGAGTAGAAACGTTAAAAAATGCCAACTTTTCAGAAAATGGAGGGAAGTTGGTGGCAATTTTTTTGTTTTTATCTTTGATCTAAATAATTTACATTAGTAGCGTAATACTTTTGTTGGTTAAAGTAAATTCCGAGCTATATTCATTATTTTTATTTTTTGATGATACATACAAATATAGTTTTTTATAACATTTATACATTTGTTGTATATTAGTTTAAGAAATACGTTTACAGTTTTGATAGTTTTTAAGTATTAATGATAAGCAGTAAGACATTTATATAAATAATACGTATGTACACTAGTTATTAAAAGTGGCATTATGTTAGAAAAATTTAGTGAAACGTAGAATTTTTTACACTCGTTGATGAAAAAAAAATTATTCTGCTACTTGTAATATATGTAAAAAGAAATTTTCTTATGAAACAACTAATTTAAATTCAAAGAAATATTTAATTTCTAATGATCCTACTGTGTCTCTGAAAGAAAGGAATATGAAAATCAATAATCACATAATTGGTAGAATAGTACTTCAAACTTAAGGCGATGATCGGTCAGATCGAAGTGTCAGGCAGTATGCGTTACTCTAGCTGCCGTGGATTCCCTAGTCACAATCAGATCAATCACACTATTCCCGTTATGATTTTGAAAAGTGTACTCCTTGCGCCTATTTAAAACGATCGACTGATTGAAAAGAAGAAATTCTAATATTGTTCTACAGATTGCTGGCTCCATGTAATTTTTGATCCGACACGAGTTAGCCTCTGCAATGACCGCCACATCGCACAATTCCATACTGCATTCACGGATAAATAAATTTTGACACGTTATAGTATTATTTACGTTTAAAAGTTTTAGAATAAATTCAACCATAATTAATCGTTGATTTAACTTCATTATTTGCGGCTATGAAGCAGGCACACTTCCCCTATGAAAAGATGAGTGATCTCATAAGCATCAATAAGCGGTTTAACTTTTTCCTCGATGAGTGAACCTCCGCTCTGACTCGTCACGCAAATAATGTATTTTTTTCTTCTTTGCATTTTTCTGCGATTGTAATTCTTTTTTCTTTAGCTAGATACTTGGCTGCCATGTGACAAAACCGATACATTCATAACATTGTACTATGGGTATATGTTCCTCATACTTGTGCGAGAACCAATTGATAAATAGTCTGTTTTTATTTTGTAATTTATTAAACTGAGCAGGTTTGCGACGAACGTATATTTTATCTTTGTTATTTTTGGTGGCTTTATTAATTGTTACAAGTGCTTTACCGGTTAATTTTAAAATTTTACCTTCTATTTCTTTCACGCTTACTTGCCCGGCATCATAAATAACAATAGTCGGATTCGGTTCTCTTTCCTCGATAATACGAATATTTTCGATTTTTTCTTGCATAACTTTTTCAGTTTACTAGCCTCTTCTTTGCTTTTAGTAGCTATAGTTAATGTATTTCTTTTGTGTGTGATACGTTCCACTTCGATGCCCAATGATTTCGGTTGAATATTGACTTTTAATTTGTTTGTAAGGTCTTCAGCATTATCATCACTCTTTACGTACAGGTAAGTTATCATTTTCTAAGTTTTCAGCATCTTTGGCCTGTTAGGAGGTGATTGGCTGTACACTTTAGTCCAACTCGTATCTTCACTATTCAAATTAGTATTATGCCGATTAGTAAAACCAATTAACGATTGCTCGACATAGTGTTTATCATTAATATATGCACCTTTAAATATTAATTTATAAAAATAAAATTCACTAATTGTCATATTTTAAGGTACGAAATATTAAAACAGTTAACCAAAAACGGAACAATTCTGTAAATAAAAATTTTATGTATACAAATAAACATTTTACGTGTCTAATTCTATAACTTAGATTAAATCAAATTTATTTATTTTTCTATTTTCTAATCTTATTTTTAATTTACAGAACTTTAAAACGTATTTATGATAAATCCAGAATCTACCGACGTCTTATGTGATATCAAAAAATTCTTACAATAGGCCAAAGTGATGTAATCAATTCCAAAAAATTTTGTACATTGATCAGTTTGTATAATTTCTAAGTTAGTTATGCAACTCACATTGTTTTTTTCACGATCTCTTCACATTGAGAGTGTTATGTTTATTTAAAGGCATTACATCAGAATTTATAAATTTATTATTACAGGATCTGGTGAAAAGGAAGGTTATAGAATGGTTAAATACATAAGTAAACGGGTGCAATGTTCACAATATTCAAGGCTCGCCCGAAAATAATCGGAACACTTATCTGTGTACTATTTTCTGCCAATCGTAAAATTAATTTACAAATGTACCTCCTCTTAGGTACAACCTTGCTTATCATGCCGAAACACTTAATCTACTTTTTATTTATTGAATACGTCTCTCTAAAAGAAGGAGAGACGGCAATGAAGCTAATATTGATAAGATTAACAATAAGGCGCCGTACACCAATCACTATTTTTGGCTAGTTTAGACTGAACGAACATGTGTTTATAACAACTTTTTTTAAATTTTTTTATTGCATTAAGACGATTTCGTTACTTTACAAATATAAATGAAAACGGGTAAATGTAAGAGTATACATATATCAAATAAGTCTATACTTTGGCAGCGTGTAATAAAAGAGCGTATAAATTTTGCGATCTATATTAAATATTCGAGGCGAGGCTGGACCTAACTTTAGAAATACCTAAAAAATAGTTTAATATAAGAAGAAATAGAGCTACTTTATGAAAAATATTAAAATAAATAAATATTACTAATAGTATAATGAACTTTAAGGCATGAATTAAGGTTTTTTTTAATTTTTATTTTGTTGAACTTTGTTTTCGCCCAATCAGTCCGTATTACGTCACAAAAGTCAATGTTTGAAAACTAATTCTGTGATCTAAAATAAATTTGTTGTAAACAGAATACACGTTGAGATCGGACGAGGAAATCAAAGAGTTTAAATTATAAGATAGCCTTCCGCTCTCATTCCTCTATGTCCAATTTCCTAGCCCACAAAGAAGCCAACGCAAAAGCTCGTTTCATCCTTAAGTTCTTAATAAATCCACCTTGTCTGCTCCTGGCCGGGACGGTTTCTCATTCCTTATTCTTAAAAATCTCTCTCCTGTCGCGCTGCTTTTCCTTCTCCATATTTTTAATTCTTTTCTCCTTTCTGGTTCTACTTCAAAATCCTGGAACGATTTTATCGTCATTTCCATTCCTGGGAGAAATCAGTGTTCTTTCCGTCCCATTTCCCCTTGGCTTCTTGTCTTCGTAAACTTTTTGAAGGTTTAATTAACAATCGTCTCGTGTGGTGGCTGGAGCACAATAATCTAGACCCTCCTAATATGTTTGGTTTTTGCCCTGAGCTTGGACCGGTTGACTGTATTAGTTATTTCCTTTCGGATATCTATGAGACCTTCCTAACTAAGAAATTCGCCATTGCCTCCTTTGTAAACATCTATTCTGCCTTTGATAATGTGCATCTTCTCTCTCTCTAGGTTCCAAACTACGTTCTCTTAACCTCCCTTCCGTCGTCATCATTCTCGTACTCAACCTCTTCCAGAACAGAACTCTCTTTCTTTCCTCTCTTTCCCTTTCCTCCTTCAGATGCGTTTATCGTGGACTCCCACAGGGTTCCTGTCTTATTGTTAGTTCTACGCTTTGCAATATCTACTCTTTTGATATCGCCTCTCTTCCTATTCCTGCCTTCTCCCTCTTCTTCGCTGACGACATTCTAAATAGCAATAGATGCTATTTTGTATTGTTATTTTAAACTAGCAATAACAAAAGCAGTTGCTAGTTGCTATTGAAATAAATAGCATTTTACCATCTCTATTGTTAAGAAGAGTGCTTTTAAACAAAAGTTGCAAAGATAAGCCGCTTGCTTTGTTGGAATATTAATATCGATTTACTGATCATATAAAAGCTGAGGTGAACCACGTCAATAACTCCTTTTATTGTTTAAGACCGCAGAAATGAAGATAAATATGCACCTGCTGTTAAGTATGCCACATAACCCAGAGAGCTTCTTTTTGATCTGAAGGTAAAATTGCAATCTATTAGTAAGGAGTTGAACTCTAGCCACCAAACCAGTATATTCTTAAAGAATTTCATGGAGCATGCTGCCACCGAAATAGAACAATATGATTCAGCTGCTAGTCTACCTAACTTCAATTTCTTGATCGGGATAAATATAAATTTGGACCACAAATACGGCATTTCATTGGCGGGGAAAAGACGGTAAAAAATATTACATAAGATGGTCAAAGCGAAATATGAATGCCGTTACGGAATATGTCATTTTATCAATTAGTGACTTAGAACATTTTTAATGTTTATAGTTAACTTAACTTTGGTTATGGTAAAGTATTCGGTAAGAAAATGTTTTTCGGTAGGCTTTGATGGAAAAATATCTATCTTGAATTTCACTTCAGTGCTAAACATCTGAAAATCAATATTTTTTTTTGGAGGAGGGGGGCAGTTTTATTACAATGGACTTTCCAAGCGATTAATTTTTTGAATTGTAAATATTTTGAGGTCGTTTTAGAACATCTAAACAAACGGTAAGCCTGATTCTTACGATTGTAGGCAGCCGAACAGTCGGAATTCCACCAACTGTTCTTGCATCAATCTGTCAAACTTCAGTGCGCGGTATATTTAGCGTAAGTGCTGCGTTAGGGTGTTCTCTGTACCGATTATGTAACTATGTCTTGTAAAGATTTTAATTGTACATCCAACTTACTGGAAAATGCTTACCAGTTGGCTTTTTTAAAGTTCCGAGAGTAAGATGTGGTTCGTTGTGAGCTAAATCAAGTAGTTCGCTTACAAAATTGCTAATCGTAAGGTGTTTACTATCGAAGCGCAAATTGACAACAGACTAGTTCATAGAGGTAGAAAGTTTTGTGAAGGTAAGAGTAATGTCTACAGAATTCGCTTGTTGCAAAGGAGACCTAACAGTTGCGCGATTATTATTATTGAGACGAGTAGCTATTTGCGAGAAGATGGTGATGACAATTAAATTCACCTCTTATTATCGTTTTCAAAAACTTTTATAACTCTATTGAATTTGCACGGAAGCAACCAGTATGCTGAACGGCAACAATAGAATCAATAATGGAGATTGGTTTAAATTAATTTTGTAGAAGATCGAAATACAAATAAGCCGAAAATATGCAGTTGCTGTGAAAGGCTAAGCCAGGTATCAATATTTTTATTGGATAAGAACCCTTCAAGGTTGCAGTTATTTTAAATGATGCTTTCGGAAATTTCATTAAATAATACACATAACATTTAGAGTAAAGAAAGGAAGTTATTCCAAGTGTTAATTCTCTAGTATTTGTATAGTACTAGTAGAATTATCAGAAGCCAAAAATGTTCCGCTACCGTTGTTAGGACCGTTTCTAAAATCGGAAATAACCTGTTCAACAAAGAAAATAATCTCGGACAATTTGGGTGTATTAATCTGTTTTTTAAATATAGACTAACGGAAACCTGTCGAAACTCGGCGAAGTGATAATTGTGCAAGAAGCTATTTCATGGCCAAACGTGAGAGTTAATAGTGTTCGCAGTGCCTGTTTGATCAGGTTAAAAATGAATTACGACGCCGCGATTTCCGGGTCAGAGAGCCAATCCATGCTTAACAAAACATCGTCCATCAATCCGCAATATGTATTGCAACAGGGGCTTTTAGAACCTCTCCGTCAAACAGCCTGTTGTGCGAAAGCGGTGAAATTTCGTTGAACTTAAGGCGGCAATTACCGAGTTCGAAACTATTACCTGCATGTGCTGTCCTCTCCAAAGTAGATTTTCAGACATGGAATAATGTACCTCCAAACACTTCATACTATGCGCTTACAATACACGATAAAACAACCAGTTAAATGTGTTGGAATTGTAAATGGAAAAATTATAAAAGAATCTATGGATGATAGTTTGCTTTAGTATTGTGTTGAATGTGTTTATGTAATGATCTTTAAAGTCTAAGTTAAATTTTGTTTTACACGATTTTATTTATTTTTAATTAAAAAAGTTTTCATTTCGTTCAAGTTTTCTCCTTCTGTTTCAGTCACAATGAGTAATACTCGCGATGTTATAATAGATTTTCAGTGTTTTAAAATTAATGATAAATTCCATTCTGTGGAATGCTGGAGATTCTGATTATAGAAATATATCTATCAATTTGAAAAATGTTTTAATTGGTTTACAAGCTTTAAAGATTTACGTTAAAAGAGATGCCAAAATTGAAACTATATGGGGAAAAATTATAAAAACATCACTTACAGATTACAAGGTAATTAATTTAGAAACACATTACGATATGCCAAATTTAAAAAATTTAAATAAGTGTAATGGTATATCGAGTGCTGTAAAATGTGATGTACACACTGACGGAAGAATTAATACATGTTCATTACACAAAACATTTATGTAATGATGAAATAGTATAATATGAACGGTAGACCTATTTTATCTGTGATAAAGTATCCTATACAGCAAACGTTGCAGAAAGTTACTGCGCAGAAACATTAATTTCTGAATGTCCTGATAAAATTTATGATGTTTACGATAAATTACCTAAATCATTGAAGAAAAACGAAATGGTTAAAAATTGTTTGCTGTTTTTTAAACATCATAGATATGATGTACCCGATTCATTGCCCCTTAGTGCAATTCATCCTACCTTAATTAAAAATGGTAAACAATGTAGTCGTAAAAATTTAGCTGATTTTTTATGTGATACGTATCCAGAAACTTTTGTAAAAGATTTTAATTATGAAGATGTAATAATTTTAAATAAAAACGTTGTTTGCAAATGTTGGGATTGATTTTCAATTTTTGTTCATAATTTTTTTTGATTTTTAAAACTTTTGCTTGTCATTTTTTGTATTTTAGTTATAAATTTTTGAATAAATGTATATATATATATATATAATTCATAAAACTAATATTTTCTTCATCTTCTTTACTGCAAATACTTGACTTCCAGGTAAAAACCTGCATTTTACCGTAATTCCTGCAGAACTGACCAATGAAAAGATTGACAACAGCAGAGTTTAATCATGATAATGTTTAATTTTACATGTGTGTGCGGACGTTCGTACTCGTATCGCGTCATTGTGTGTGTAAACGCTGAAAATCAGTCCCTACCAAATAATGGTAATTAACGTACAAGTAAAGGCATGTAACAATCGCTTGGTTGACAGGTGCAAGGACACTTGCAAGACACGCGTACGAATATGCATTGATAGTGATAATGATGGTGATTTTTACGTATGTGTGCAGACGCATGTACATGTTGGTGTGCTGATGTGTGTGTATAATTAACGATTCAGCGATCAAATGGAATGCAGTTCCGCGGTCTGAGACTCTCCGGAAACGGCTCTAGAAGGCCTTAATTAACCGTGGTGGCATCCTTTGTCTGAGAATCGGCATTTATCTACTACTTATTATATTAAAAATTTAGATTCTGAGGCGATTGTATAAGGAAAGCGCAAAGATTGGTGAAAAGGAATTACCACTGGAGATAGAATGGAAAACGGAAGTACTGTAGGGAGCAGAAAGATCTAGAACTTAGATTTGCGAATTCGAAAGAGCACGTTTACTAACAAAAGCTGAACACCCAAAGAGGGAGGGGGAAGTAGGAAGAAGAAGATAGGAAAAATCGATTTTCTATGGCAATGTTGTTTGCATTAAAAGCTTGTTGAAATTTTTTTTACGCCGCACTGATCTGATCGGACATTTTTAGTATTGCTAGATTATATGCATTACATAAATTTAATATTTATTATTTATCTCCACCAACAGAACACCAGCATCACTGATACCTTTACCTTGCGCGATATACTTAAGTCAGATGAAGAGAACCTTCTTTGTGGTATATGCCTAACTATTATCACATATGGGATTTTTGTATCTGTGGATTTTTTGTAGCCATCTATAATAACCTGTTCGGTATGTTTAGTGATTTCAGGTGCAGTTTAAATGGTAGGTTCCTGTAATTTTTAAATTCAATTTTCACTTATTTCTAGTAGGTTATAGATTTTTTTTTGTAAGAAAGATACCGATGTATTAGTCATCGGTGTTTAGCTACTCAAGTTCCCTTTATAAGTTCACAAATTTGGACGAGAACGGGTCTGATTCTGTTTAAAAACTTCTTCAGTGGAATCGAAGCACACTGTCTGAATTGAATCAGTAATCTCATTAACGGCATTTAATTTATTTTTCATTTAATGTTGTTTCGTTTATAAAACTTTGTCAGTTTTTAGTTATTTATTTATTTATTATTATTATTATTTTTGTTTTCTTTGTTTTATATACTATTACCTTGATATCAGTTGATATTATTATTATTTTTTATTTATTTTTATTTTTTTCTGTATATTTATAGAGAGTTTTAACTTATTTACCGCATATCGTTCTGTAACGCGCTATTGTATGCTTTTTTATTAACCCATTGTGCTCGCAATTCTCGCACTTATGGTTATTTTCGTTAATATTGTAAATTGCTTTTTGGTTGTATGTAAGTAAAAAAATATATGCTAATATACTAATCTTTTAAAAATTGGTATAACTGTCTACACTCGGCTGTATTTGGTTGAGCTACTATTTGTTGTGTTGTTGAAGGTAATGTTTTTAGGTCTGCTAGGATTGATTTCAATAAAGTTTTCCTTCTTTGTTTAAATTTGATGCATTGCTAAACTGCGTACTCTAACGATCCTCCTAAACCGAAAAAATCACACGCATTGCTATCGATCATTGCCAAACGTGTAGGATAAGATGAAGTACGATTATGTCCGAATCTAATTCAGCATATTGTTATTATGTAATCTCTATCTATATTATATCCGAATCACGAATACCCATGAATTAATTTTTTGAGATTACCATTTGCCTTTTGTGCTGAATGAACTTTCTGTATGAAGCCTCCAGCTGTTTAAATGTATTTACATTTAGTAAGATTTACAGAATTAGCAGCGGACACATATTATAGAGATTACTCTGAAATGCGACGTTTTCATTAAAAGTAATTTTATTATCCAATATTAAGCCCCGATATTTGTCATGATTGGACTACGGCTGAACCCGAATTTCTAAATCCTTCTCGCCTTAGTGTAAAATATTTTGCTGAGAAAATTTAAATGATACGAGATTAAATTAAACTGATTTCATTGAACGATTAAATTTCTAATTAAATAACGAAATATCGAATCATTTCTTAAAACATATTCGAAATGCGGACACCGTCTAAACGGATGATTATTAATGTATAGAGTTCGATGATAAACTCTTACTGCCCGACTTAAATATTTTGGCAACAGTTTAATAATCTAATTAAATTAATCGCAGATTTCAAAAAATTAAAGCGACGGAATCTAGTAACTACAGTACACACTTCTAATCATTCTTTAGTCGTATTAAGAGGAATGTACACTCTGTAAACTGAACTATCGTTAATTGGTTTTAGAGTCTGTGATTTACATTACACTTAATAGTTTCTGCATTTTCTAAAAATTTATGTTTATTTATCGGTTAATTGTTTATCATTCAACATCGGAAAACTTTGTGCGATGCCTTTATTTACAAAAAATAAATTTAAAAATGGGCGTATTAGTATTGTTATCACCGTGCTGGAGGGCTGCCACGTCTTAAAAGAAGTAATTAACGATAATTGAATAATTAGAAAAAATAAGATAATTACTCGTACATCAGCATTATTATGTAAATGCAAATAATGTCATAATTTGGAGTAAATTGTTTTTTTTCTTTTTATGCAAAAGTGAAGAATGCGGTAATTTTTAGTAAGTTGTTTTTCTTCTTTCAGTTGTATTTACACATAAACGTACGAAGAATTTTCATGTTTCCTACTGAAGTATTGACACTCGAACATTTCCTGTTATAAGTTGTTTTACCTCTTTATCATCGGTTTTAGGCTTCACCGAAAAACCTGTTCTTTTCGGCTTCTAACATTAATTATCCCCGAAAAATAATAATTTTAAACGGCATCATCACAAAGCGAATGAGACAGTAAATAAACGTAAGAAGGGAGTCACTCTGCAAATTATTTCTTGATGGATAGTTTGTTTACGACAGTTAAAAGCCAAACCTTATCTGAACAAACCTGCAAGTTTTTCTTGACTAATAGCACTTACTTTCCAATTTAGATGGGACCATCGGGTACTCGCTCCTTCAAGCTCTATACTGTTTGAAATACATTACTAAATTAAATGGCCAGTTTGTAATACTATTCAATAAGAAAAAATAATAAAAAAATCTGATTGGTCTATGATATTCCAGAAAGTTCTAAAATGTTCGAAAATAATCTGACATGCATTAAAATGATCTAGAATGGATTAAAACGTTCCCAAATAATCTAAAGGGTTCTAAAATAATTGAAAATATTTTAACGTGTTCGATAATAATCTAAGATGTTCTAAAACGATCTAGAATGATCTACAATGTTAAAGAATAATCTAAAACGCTCTACAATAATGAAGAGTAATCTGAAATGTTCTAAGAAGATCTAGAATAGTATAGAATGTTCGAAAATGTTCGAAAATACTCTAGAATGTTCAAGAATATATTCAAATTTACTAAAATGGTCTAGAATAGTTTAGAATATTCCCGAATAATCTAAAGTGTTCTAAAATAAAATCAAGAATGTTCTAGGATGTTCGATAATATAACCTAAAATGTTGTAAAACGATATAGAACTATCTGTAATGTCCCAGAATGCTCTGGAAGTTTCGAAAATAATTTGAAATATTCTATAATGATCTAAAATCATGCGTTATTTTCGAAAATATCCCGAAATATTCCATGATGTTCGGTAATATTCTAAAATAATCTGAAACGATCAAGAATATTCTAAAATATTCGAAGTTGTTCAATAATAATCTTAAATGATCTAAAATCAATGAAAATAATTTAGAATTTGGCGAGTTAAGCAAAGTTTTAAGAAGTGTTAATCTTCGAAGACATATAAGGCTGAAAATTATAATAACAATACTATATTATCGATAACTCTAATAATTACTAATAATTACAATTATTAAAAACAGCTATCAGTGGAATTATATAATTATAATTTTTTTAATAGTTAAAAAATTAGTTTAAATCTTTCGTAATTTTTTAAAAATATTTCAGGATTTTCTGGAAAGATCTAAAATTTATTCCCCAGAAAATTGTAAAATATTCGAAAAACTTTAGATTCTGGAAATTATTTATGCTATATTTCAAAAATTTCCATTCTCGAAGATGTATAAGGCTTTTTATTCTCAAGAAATTTCTTCACTTTCCGAAATCAAATATATCCAAATGTTCTAAAATGTTTTGAAACCGGACTTTTAGGAACGATTAAGAACGGATCAGAGAGAAAAATACTAAAAAGTTCAAAGTGACTGCTCAAATAATAAATTCGAATGATTCTGGAAAAGTGAGTATAAAACTTCTAAACTTCATAGTCCAGACAACTTATAACATTCGATTACTCCCTAATTATAGCTGGCTTTAAAAATCTCAGCGGATCGAACATTCCGCTAATTTCGCCAAGTAGAACGCATTTCGCTAAATTCGGCAGTAACTCGTTCGCTCGCTAAATAAATTCGATCGCTGTACTAAATCCTCGTCACGACCTAACAACGAGTAGTGGTCCACGTACAAAATTGTGCATTTAGAACGGCGCTTTGAACATTTTTTTACTGACGATACGCAATTTGTTATGCTTCACAAGATGAAATCTATCCATTAGCTCTTGGGCTCTAAAGTTAGCACAACATGTTAACCAGTGATTTCGGAAACAGTCGTAATCCAGAGTTTTAGGAATCCCCAAACCGGTTATATATGACTTTTTTCGATGCTATCCCTTTTAAATTCATATCGTCCTCTATGTTAAAATATGTCTTCTTCATAGTCGTTTGCGCAATAGCTGCTCATCGTGACCTCTATTTTAATCTGCCAAGTACTAGTTGTCTCCAGCGACTTCTGTTCTGGCTGCTTCTCATTGCCATGGTTCGCGTTTGATCGCTTAGTGCTGTTATTGTATCTATCTATCGTCGAGGCGGTCTTCCACGAGGTCTTGCTCCTTCTATTGGACCCACTATAATATATTTTTCAAGGCTATCTCTTTCTCTTCTCATAATATGACCATGGTATTTCATAATTCTCTTTTGACAAGTAACCGAGAGACGTTGTTCTATGTTTAATTGATCTAAAATGGAGTTGTTTGTGCGTTTCGCCATCCATGGGATTCTCAGCATTTTTCGCCAAGTCCACATCTCGAACGCGTCAATTTTTCGTTTATCAGCTTCTCGGAGGGTCCGTGTTTCTATTCCATATAGGAATATTTAAAACACGAGATCATTTACCAATCTCTGTTTTGTTCTTGTATTAATACACCGGTCTTTCCAGATTTTATATAATCGCGCCATCGCCGACTTTGCCAGTGCAATTCTGCGCTTGATTTCTTTTTCGCTTCCGCCTTTATCGCTGATTAATGATCCAAGGTATTCGAATTCTTTTATCGCTTCAACATCTTGAAATATCTGTAGATTTCTCGGCGTGTAATTTTTGCTTATGGTCATGATCTTCGTCTTCTTTTTATTGATAGACAGACCTAGCCCAATACTTGTTTGTTCAAGTCTGTTCCACAGGTTCTTCATTTCTTCTTATGACTCGGCGATGAGCGTGGTATCGTCCGCATATCTCAAATGTACGAATACCTTTATGAGACGGATAGGTTTGATTATCAGTTAATGAGTTTTCCCAGTTACGTCGGGTATCATCAAAAAAAAAAAAAAAAACCCTAATTAACGCCTGTCCTTTTACTTTACCAGAACGCTGTTCATCTTTAATCATTTCCTCTAACACCTCTCCGGGTTTATTAGCTTTTCTGTTCATAAAAACCTTTCTAATTTTTCTCATCAGATACCTCTAAATATTTGCAACTCCTTTCTCGGTTCCGGTTACATTCCTGGAGCATTTTTATTATTGTTCTTATCCGAAAACCTTATTTTTCTTCGCTTCGACCTATTTTTCTGCTTCGTGTGTTAGGAAGCTTTTCGAAAGTTTTTTTTTTTTTTTTTTTTTTTTTTTTTTTGGGCACGTCAACAGTAGAACTTACCCAACGCAAGGAATTGTACATTATTATATAAGGAAAAGATTAGAAATTGAGGAGATAAAGAAGGCCAACAAAGGAACTATATTGAGAGAGGGGAGTGCAAGAATGGAGTGGGCACTATACGGAGTAGGAAGGCCAAGGCGCAGAAGACTAGAATACAGAGTAGAACGTTCGGAGGAAATAAAGGGGCATTCAAACAAAATGTGATTCACATCGCAGGTATAACTGAGCTCTGGAGGGACATAAGGACACAAAGGAGATTGAACAATAGAAAAACGGAAAAGAGAAGCCGGAAGCAAACTATGATTGAACCGCAGGCGAACTATAGAGGAAATAATCGAACGGCTAAGGTAGGGGAAAAGATTAAACCAAGGAAGAGAGGAAGGGAAGGGTTAAACAGAAAGGTAAAAAGATCGAGGATTGGTAAAGAATGAAGGATAGAATCCGGTCCAGAAATCGTGATGGGAACGATAAGAAAGACAGTAGAGAGTTTGAGCAGGAAATCTACTAATGAATAGACCATTGGTTGCCGCCGAACGTGCCAACGAGTCAACTAACTCGTTGCCAGGAATTCCGCAATGACCTGGAATCCATAGCAGATCAATTACAACAGAACGGGATGCAAATAAATCAGAAATTAAGAAGCGAATTTGGAGAATAATGGGATCAGTGACATGAGTAGGAAAGAGAGAGGAGATAGCCAATGAAACACTTTTCGAGTAGTCCGAGGATAGGAGGAATCTAGAGATGTTATTTGTCGAAGATATGAAAAGGACTGCCTGCAGGATAGCCATGGATTCGGCAAGAAAAATAGAGGAAAAGTAGGGCAACCGAAAGGATTCGGAATACGTAAACGCGGGGATAATGAACGCAGCCCCAACGCCAGCATCAGACTTCGAACCATCCGTGTAGATAATTGTATGGGAAGGAAAGTATGAGGATAATACGGGATTGAATTCGTTTCGAACGGCAGGATGAGGAAGAGATTTAATGTTCGAGGGGAGAACAAATAACTTCAGAGAATGCTTGAATTCAAAGAAATTAAAAGTGAAGTAAGGTGGTTTGGTGAAAGGGAGAACAAAAGGCAAGAAGAGCGTAAGCCGAGAAGAGATCGAGGATAATATAGGAATTTTGCGAGGAGAGAAGCGCCAGTTATCGGAAATAAATTGATAGGAACTTAGGAGTTTAGAATTACTAATGGGAAGGCGTTTAATCAGAAATCTTTCACCTAATAAGAGTCTTCGAATGAATAGAAGAAGGAATCCCGACTCTGCCAAAATGGCTGGAATTGGAGAAGAGTTAAGTACTCCGATACAGAGCCGAAGACATGAGTTTTGGATGCGATCAAGTTTACGAAGAAATTGCTTGGGAGCACTAGCGTACAGGAATGCGCCGTAATCAAATTTGGAAAAGATTATTGATCTATATAGCATAAGTAAAATATAACGATCACCGCCCCATTTACGGGGTGAAAGAGCTTTTAGTATATTGAGCCTTTTGAGAGCGGACGTACACAGATAACTGATATGCTCCTGAAAGGATAAAGTGCTATTAAGTATAATACCGAGATAAGAGAAGGAATTGACTAAAGGGATGGGATGGTGGCGCAAGGAAAGATTGACTAAAGAACGGTTATAAGGACGGAATGTGAAAACCATAGAGGCGGATTTTTCGGGTGAGATAGAAATATGAAGAGAGGATGAAAGTTCAATTAACGAAGGTCTCGTTTGGTGGCTCGAACATAATAGTCTGTTACCTAATAATATGTAGTTTTTCGTCCTGAAAGTGATCCAATTAGATTGTACCGGTATGTTTCTATTGGACATTTTTCGGAATCGAGGGAAATGAGTTGGTTGACTCATGCGCTCGATTATCTTCCTCTTCTGGTAGTTCAGCTTCTAATATTACCCTTCTGTCTGCAGCTGCTCATTTCAGACTGTGGTTTAACTCCTACGTCTCCTCATTCTCCAACCCGAACTCTTTTTTCTTGTCTATTCAACCGTCCCTTCCACGCTTCCCCTGGTTTATTAACTTTCCTTCTATGCGTTGTTCTAATCTCTCTGCGATTTGCCGCTTGCGTTTTTTTTGGGCATAGTTTGCTCCCTTCCTCATTGTTCTGTTATTCTCTCGTGCCTTCTCCTTATTGTCCATTGCACCCTCCCGGCGATCAATGTATTTCTGATCCCGATGATATTATGTTCAGTTATTCGTAATTATCAACTGAACAAGCTTCTTTTTATTCCTTCCTCCTACAAACCGGTATTCCCGCTCCATACTGTGCTTCATTCATTCTCTCCCTTCCTTCTCCTTCGGTTATTCTAGCTCTTGATTTCTTTCTGTCGGCTATCTCTGATCGTGTAAAGATCTGAGTCTCTTTTTCCCCTCTGTCCCGCTGTTCTTGGGCCAATGTCCATGTTGACGAACCCATTAAAAAAAAAGAAAAAAATTGAACATTTCTATGTCATTCATCAATAAAAAATTCTTGATACTTTTATTGACATTAATTGCTATTGGAAACGTTTACCTTCGCAAATTTTTTCACAAAATGCTCTTAATTAAAAATTCCGGTCTACTTTCCTTCTCTTATTATTACAATATAGAACTGTAATTCTCTCCTCTTTTTTCTACTTTGTTACAAAATTAATCTTTCGAGCTTTACCTTAAGATTCTTGTCGCCGAACCTACATTCTTGATGTAAATAGAAATCTGAATAGTACTAGTAGAGTGCAAGATATATTGAAATTGAAACGAAGTAACAATACAGAGATTTTATGATAAGAAATGATACTTGTATCGGTGGGATCTTCAGTCGGTACGTCAATAATTTAACAACGCAACAGTACAATCCGTATTTTTCTCAACATCGACTTTTACTTGCAATTAGTATCGCGTCAGTGTAATTAAATTGATGCAAACCGGCCTTTGTACTTTCTATATCATTCGAAATAAAACATTGTTACAAAACGTACTATTTTTTATTTTGTTTTTTTTTATTAACGTCAAAAAGTGTGGCAAATTCAAAAGCCTATCATTCGATGTCGGATTTTTAACAAAATCTAGTTACGGTCGAATTTGTAAGCATCGATCTAAAAATTATTGAAGATTCTAACATTTCATCGAATTTTTTTACGAAAAGAAAATGGAAATACGAATCTCCATTGTAAATTTACCCTATTTTCTTCGGTTTACTAAAATAAATCGTCGAAGAGAGAAACGTTTTCTCAACTGTTTGTTTACTAAAAGCATTCTATGATTTAATGTTTTACCATAAAGCGAAGGAAATTGGTGTACATTTTATTATCCTTGGCACGCAAGAATGAGGTCCATTTCAACAGCTCACCCATTTTATTTACTTTTTTTTGTTGTACATCGTTTGTGCAGAAATGTGTACAAACCTTCATTGTTTGTACACATTCCCATCCCATAATATTGAAGAAAAACGGTTTAGAGGATGTTGAAACCCCACGAAATTAAAGAAAAGTGGTTGGAGAGCTGTTGGAATTTTATCCAACGAAATTAATGAAAGGTGGCTAATAAAATTGCTGACATATTAGTTCATTGCCAAATAATCGTTTAGTACAAAAATCGAAAGAAACATTGTTTGAACAGCTGTTTATTAGTTTACATTTTTATTTATTAGGAAATTAATAGGTTTACTTTTTTTTTTTTTTTATCTTGGTCATTTTCGTCGACTAAACATATTAACAACATCTAGTATATAACATTTTGATAATAATAAAGGTAAATACTTTTTTAACAAGTGCAGATTAACAATAGCAGGCGAAAAAAAATCAATAAACGAACAAAAACTATTTTGGAACCTATATAAAGATATAACATTTCGATAAATAACAAAGAAAAAGATTTAACAAATGTAAATGACTAGTGAAAAAACTACAAACGATCAATAACTATATTAAACTATAAACTTTGATTTGTTTCAAAAATATGATTGATATGTTAATTTGTGAATTGTGATAAAGTTTAATTGTCTCGCGTTCGTTTTTCGCGTCTATTAAAGAGATTGTCTCGTGTTTAGAGGCATTATCTATTGATAATGCCATCGTCCCCTGCCTCTCACCGAAGGCAGACCGTTCCAACATCGGAACCGATCGGTGAACAAAACCAAACCGATTCACCACCTTCGCGCCCTCCTACCCCTCAAAAACAGCTGACAGCCGCAACGACTGCATTAGCGCCGGACGGTAAGTATGGTGGTAAATCGCAGACTTCAGGTAAGCCAACGGCGAATCGAAACACAACACACACCTCACACATGCACAATACCGCTGATAACGATGATACCGCGGTCGTACACAGCGATGCGATAAAATCTATCTCCGAATTAACTACCGCTACGACTGATTACAATTATCAGTTTCCCGCACTGATAAATAACGAAATTCCAAATAATT
Source organism: Icerya purchasi (assembly GCA_039619475.1). NCBI lineage: Eukaryota > Metazoa > Arthropoda > Insecta > Hemiptera > Monophlebidae > Icerya > Icerya purchasi. Next base: position 340,038,085 of record CM077116.1, on the reverse strand, counting down.
TAAACCAACAAAATAGAAATTCAAAACATACCTTCGCAGATAAAATCAAATCGAATAAAAAGATCGCCCCATTAATTAATTTCAACTACCCTTCCCGTGAATGCGGAATTATTTTTGATTATATCGCACCCTACGTTATACGTGATTATTTTGTCGCGCTTAAAAACCATGTAGCAGGCAGCTTAAACATTGTAGCAGGCTCCCGTATTAGCGGTGATAGAATTCTAATATTTTTAAAATCCAGACAAATAACAGACGAATTTCTAGCAAAAGGTGGCCGGATCACCATAAATAATAGAACAATTACTGCCCGGAGACTTAAACAACCGGCGAATAAACTCATTCTATCAAATGTCTGTCCAACCATCCCGAACGAAATATTAGTTCGACATTTGCAAGAAGTTTATCCAATAAAAATCCTTTCGCAAATTTCCATTTTACGTGTGAATCCGGTGGATGATGAATTTGCTCACGTAGTAAGTTTCAGGCGGCAGCTTTACGTCGAACAGTTTAATTGCAAAAATATCCCTGATTCCTTCACATTGAGGCACAACGACTACGAATACAGGATCTACACGCAGCTCAATGACCATTCATGTGAAAATTGCAAGAAGAAAGAAGGAACAGTTAATCAAGAAGTTTTTTCCGAAACCATAACGACATTTCCAGCGCCGGTCGAAAATGCCTGTGCTGATAATAATCAACAGAGATATCAACCAACAACGAATAGCGACAAACAAGATGCAACATACACCGAACAAACTAAGACAATGGTAACTGAGCAAACTGTCCGACAGGAGCAGCACCAAAACATAGAAGAAACACGCAATCAATTACAATTAAATATTGCCCCTTTTACCGACAATACCTCTACTGTAATGAACATTGATAATAACAACCCCCTTCAAAAACGACCACACCCCATTAGTCCCGATGAAACATACAATTCAACTCAACCGCCATTTCCAGATAAAACTGCTACTAAGCGAATAAACCTAGAAAATCAAAATTCTACGGCGCACAATGTAGAAATTAACGTCATGGACAATGCGGCCAAACCAGCCTCTAAAGAAGCAAACAAAGGAGTTGATATTAACCTATTAACAGAAGGAACATTACATCTATTTACTAGCGGCCAGACTCCGTTCTTCTTAGACTATCAAGAATTTCAAGAATTCATAAGACAGGTGGCCACAAGTCAGGATTTTGTTAATTACGCACTGACTTTCACAGAAGATAGGGATAACCTTTTACACATGCTTTCTCAAGTAAGACCATTATTAGGCAGCGTAGGACTTAAGAACAGATGTACTCGCATAATTAATAAATTAAAACCTCTCCTTAGCAAGGATGACCCTGAAACTAAGATATAAAACTAGTCATCTTAAGTAACACTGTCAACAATAATTAGAGAAAATGGCTGCAAATCTCAGTATTCTGCAATGGAATTGCAGAGGGTTTTATAAACGTATAGACGAACTGAGATTACTCATTAATAACTACAATCCAATAATCATTTGTTTACAAGAAACGCACTTAAACTCTTCCCATTCACCACTTATTAAAGGCTACAGAATATTTCGCTCTGACTACACACAGGGACAAGCAGCATGTGGAGGAGTCTCGATACTAGTGCATGAAGCGATTCCATCACATGAAATAAGGTTAAGCACCATGTTTCAAGCGGTAGCGGTGAAGGTGAAAATCCCGTCCCTTCCGCTCTCATCCATTACAATCTGTAATTGCTACTTCCCACCCGCTACAAACGTAACCAAAATAGACTTTGATACATTACTATTTCAACTGCGGGACCCAGTGTTATTACTGGGAGATTTCAATGCCCACTCTTCTGAGTGGGGTTCAACACAGCCAAATAGACGAGGAAATATGATTTCAAATAGCATCCGTAATAGTGACCTGGTACTCCTCCCTCCTCCATCACATACACATTTCAACACAACTCATAACACTTTTTCAATAATAGATTTAGCATTTGCATCCGTTTCACTATTTCCTTACTTGAACATAGACGTACATGGTGATCTGTGTTCAAGTGACCATTTCCCTATTTTCATACACTTTCCCCACCAGTTGCAAAAATTGCACTCAGCCCAGGTAACAAAAAAATTTGCATTCCATAAAGCAGATTGGAAGGGTTACAAAACAAAGGTTACTATCCCTAAAATTCAAACGGAATCGGTAGAGGAAAATCTGAAAATTCTCATCAACGCGATGAATGAAGCAGCGACAGCAACAATACCGAAAACAACAACAGCTCCTCGGAAAAAGCGAGTACCATGGTGGTGCCCCGAAATCAAAATGGCGATCGCACAACGGAAACGAGCATTGAGGAAGTATAAAACAACGAAGTCACTTACAGACCTGATTGAATTCAGAAGATTTAGAGCTCGAGCCAGGCTACTTATCAAAATGAGAAAACAGGAGTGCTGGACAGCATTTGTATCATCTATCTCAAAAGATATGCCTGCGACGGTGGTTTGGAGAAGAATCAAGTCGTTGTGTGGTAATTATCGTCCTCCAACTACCCCTTCCTTACTCATTAACAATGTCCTGCTCACAGACACCAAAGAAGTGGCAGATGCCTTTGCGCAACATTTTGCTAAAGTATCTTCCTCAGCATCCTACACCGATTCCTTCCTAGAACACAAAGCGAGACTAGAGGAGCAAAAAATATCCTTTCCTCCAGATCAAAAAGAAAAATACAATGATCCTTTTTCAATGTCTGAACTAAATTACCAGCTCGATAAAAAGCTAAAAAACAGTGCACCTGGAGCCGACTCCATTCATCCATTCATGATCAGATACCTACCTAATCTAGCTAAACAACTACTCCTTGACGTATACAACAAAATTTGGACAACTTCCTCCATCCCAAAATCCTGGAAAGCAGCTTTAATTATTCCTATCCTCAAACCTAATAAAGAAACCTTCATTCCTCAAAATTACAGACCTATCTCCTTACTATCTTCACTCTCCAAAATCATGGAAAAAATGGTGAACAGACGACTATCCTCTTTCCTAGAATCTTCAAACGTTCTCTCCCCAATACAAATTGGAGGTCGCAAATCAAAATCCCCAATGTTACATCTCCTGAGCCTAAAAAGACAAATACTTGAAGCCCAAAAGAGGTCACAAGCTCTCTATACTGTCTTTTTTGACATAGAGAAAGCATTCGACCGGATATGGCGATATAAAGTGCTTACAAAGCTGAAGAACGCCAATATAAAAGGCAATATGGGCAACTATATAATGAATTATTTGTCAAACAGACACATTCAAGTAAAAATTGGCTCAACTGTATCCTCTCCTGTCCTAATAGAGAATGGTATTCCTCAAGGCTCTCCTCTAAGTGTAACACTCTTTATCCTATACATAAATGATGTGGCGGACTGCATACAGCCGCCGGTAACATCCCGATTGTTTATAGACGACCTCAATATATCCTTAGCATCAAACTTTCCTTCCAACGCCAAATCTATACTACAATCCACAATCAATAGGTTATATTCGTGGACCGAAAGTAACGGCCTTACTTTCTCCTTAAATAAAACTTCTTGTGTAAAATTCCAGAAAAGTCGTCGAGTAAACCCAAACCATGATTTTTCCCTTACCCTAAATGGACTTCCTCTTCCAGTCACATCCTCAGCTAAATTCTTGGGTCTAACATTTGACTCCCATCTGACATGGTCTCCTCATATTAAAGAACTCAAACGCAAATGTAATAAAATCATAGCTATCCTAAAATGTTTATCACATCATAAATATAACAATAATCCAAAACTACTTCTATCTGTATACAGATCACTTATTCTAAGCAGATTAACCTACGGCTGCCAGGTGTTCTATTCGGCTAGTAAGCAGCTCATAAAATCACTTGAATCAATCCATCACGCTGCCTTAAGGTCCATCCTTGGGGCGCATCGAACATCTCCCACGCAGGGTGTCTGTGTGCTATCAGGAATTCCGCCATTATCCTATATATTTGACTTCTACACCTCCCGTGATCATCTATACTGGTACCAACAATATCACTTCTCTTCGAGGAGCACTGTCATTCCTCCTCCAGCCTTTCAAAATGATCCAATACCTAATATTCTAAATTTTTTGACTGAGAAAAACATCAAATACAATCCGGATCTCCTCCTGTTCCCAAAAGAACCACCATGGGAATACCCCCCATTGATGGTAGACTTATCACTCTTTATCTACCGTACATCTAACGAGGACCAATATACAGCTCGCCAAAAAAGTATCGAAAAAATACAAACTTACACACATGATACACACGTTTATACAGATGGAGCTAAAGCAAATGTCGCTGGCACACTGTCCACTCCCACAGCATGTGCCTACCTAATCTCAGGTGAAGCCGAAGCAGTGAGGCTACATGATGACAGCTCCGCATTAGAAGCCGAGCTATACGGAATTCTCTTTGGATTGGAAGCATGTGCGTGTTGTAAATCTGAGAACAAACAATACATAATTATCACAGATTCACTGGCCTCCCTTCAAACTATTCAGTCACTTACTATAACCAGTTCATTAGTCTATAAAATAAGATCTACAGCACATCGCCTTACCCAAGAGGGGATACAAGTAGGCTTCTTGTGGGTGCCGGCACATGTTGGAATACCCGGAAACGAATGTGTAGACCGGGCCGCCAAGTCAATGTTGTCTGTCCCTATGCCACCCAATGTCCCACCACCAGAAATCACTCCCTTCTTCCACAAAAATATGAAAGAACATTGGATCTCATCCTGGTCCCAACATTCAACTTTCCTAAGGAATATTAAACCAAATGTTGATCCTTGGTGGCCACCGATCCAAATGTCCAAAAAAGAATTCTCTGCCCTTAATAGATTGAGACTGGGACACACATCGATATCTCACAACCATGTCCTCCAAGGAGCCCCTCCACCGATTTCCTGCCCATTCTGTAATGCAGCAGTGCTACCTTCGGTGGAACACATCCTGAAACAATGTCAAAACTTAACAATAATCAAGGACGAACCACTACACCTTCTTTTAGATAACCGTCCAGAACAGGTTCAGACAATGCTAATCTTCCTTAACCGAAATAATTTAATAAACAAATTGTAATAAATCCGATACTCGTTGTGCCGTAATGACCCTGGCAGTTATACATGGCCAACGAGTAGATTACACACAAAAAAAAAAAAAAAAAAAAATATGATTAGTTTCTGGACATTTTCTTCATTGTTACCTAGAATCATATCTTCTTCGAGTGGTTGTCCCATGCATTCAAATCTTTCCATTGCATATTTTGGACATTCTATAATGATATGTTTCGTTGTTAACACAGTGCTGCAATTGTCGCATTTTGTTACTGTTCCCTCTGTTATCAGTGACAAGTGCTTGATCCTGGAATGACCAATTCTCGGTCTTGATAATACAATTTCCTCTCTTCTATTTTCTCTTATGTTCCATTGGAAATGTTCTTAATTTTTCTCAGTTTATTACTTGTTGCCTCGTTCCATTTTGTCTGCATTTTCAAGTTTATTTTATCATTTATTTTTTTGAAGATCAATTTGGTTATTTTATCACGTTGGGTTTTTTCGGTTATTGCTTCCAGTGTTCTAATTTCTGCGTCTTCAATCTCATATTTGTTTATTACATCACGACAAAGTTTTCCAAAGGGTGCATATGTCGAATACTGGTTCTCTAGAGGTGAATGGAAGGTTTTATAATGGTTAGGGTGCACGTTATTTGCCGATATTTTCGTGTAATATTTCAAGGCTAGGTCTTTTCTCTGACTCAGCGGCATTACTCCAGTTTCTGCGTGTAGGCTATTTATTAGACTCGTTTTAAATGCTCCTATGCATAATCGTATCGCTTGGTTTTGGATTGGATTAAGTTTGTTTAGTTGTTTCTTGTTGGCACTCATATATACAATTGATCCGTAGTCTATGATTGATCTGACGCGGCTATAGTAAATTCGCATCATTGACTTTCTGTCTGTGCTCCAATTGGTTGCGGATAGTTTTTTCAGGATTTTTAATTCTTTGTTACTCCGCTGTTTGACAAGTTGTACATGAGTACTCCATGTTAATCTTTCGTCAAGTACCATTCCCAGAAATTTAGCTTGGCTGGCCTGTGTGATTTGTTTATCGTATATTTTGAGCTTTATTGGTCGATATGTTTTTTTCCTGTGAAAGCTGACAACTTGTGGTTTTTCGACAGAAAAACGTAATCCTTTATAGTTCGCCCGTTTTTTCAATACATTTATTGTTGATTGTAGTGCGCGCTGTACTTTATCAATAAATTCACCTCTTAAATATATCACCAAGTCATCAGCGAATAGTGAACAGTTTTTATTAGTAGTTTTATCGTTGTTCTGGTATTAGTGCAATAATAAACAAAATAGGACTTAAAACTGAGCCTTGAGACGTACCAATATCTTGTTGTTTAGTAGTTGTTACCTATTCTCACGTTGAATGTTCTGTGTTCTAAGAACGTAGCAGCAAAATTTAGAAGGTTTCCGTGAATATTTAATTTCTGCAGTTCCTGAAGTATGGGTATTCTTGGCAAACTATCGAATATCTTTTCTATGTCGAAGAATACTACTACCGTATATTGTTTTGTTGTGAAGCCGTCTATTATTTTTTCCTGTTGAATTCTAATCAGCTGATCGATAGTACTTCGGTTTTTCCGTTATCCGCACTGTTTGTCATCTAGTAACATTTTCTTGTCAAGGAAGTCCATAAGTCTATTAGCGACCATTTTTTCTAATGTTTTACATAAGCAACTGGTTAATGATATAGTCCTGTAGCTTTTCACGTCCAATGGGTTTTTATTTGGCTTTAATATTGGGATTACATTGGTCTGTAGCCAATCTTTTAGTATTCTACCGCTTGTCCGTACTCTATTTTTAATTGTATATATGAGTAAAGGGGAAAAAACAGACGTGCGGCATCGAAAAAATAGGTAACACTCACCCTGCTTAGCGTTATGTTTTAAAAACATGTATATTCTCATGCTTGATCTTTTAAGAGATTGTTAGATCAAATTATTCCCACTAAAAATGTACAAAACCAATCTTTTTAACATTACATATTGTAAATATGTTTTAAAAATGTTTTATAAAAAATGATTTGAGACAAAATATTTAATTTTTTTACACAACGTATATCGACTAGCGAATTTTATTTAACCATAGGCAGATCGCCAGTCCAACGTTTCTGTTTTTTAAATAATTGTAAAAACAATATTTGGAGTGATTTAAAGAAAAAATTATATTACAGCATGCCACTCCGAACTGTTGAACCGCTAAAATCTAACCGGACGAAGCAAACTCAAGGTAATATGTGTGTCATCTTCGGAAACTCGGTTAGCTAGGGAGTTGAAATGAATGACCGCTTTGTATCGCGAGACTTTCGAACTAGATGCTTTCGTACTTGTCATCATCTCAGTTACAATAAATAAATGGGAAAATCTAACTTGAAAATCTAAACTGAACTTAGAAAGAAAAATAAATCACGCCCAAATCATGCGTTCAACAAATGATAAGCACTGCCAAAAAAGAAGATGGAATCGGTTTAGGACATCATGGGGATTTCAGGAAAATTAAATTAAAAAGACCTTTTGTGAAAATACTTCGACGAAAAAAAGCGCGATTTATATAAAACCATAGAAAGGCTGATAAAAATAATTCCCAATTAGTTCCTAAAATTCAAAAACACATTACAAAAAAGAAAAAAAAAAAACAAATAGGTTAGGCTTATTCGAAAAAGACGTACTAATAACAATGAACTGTTTAAAGTGACCTCTATATTCATGGGATTACGTTCAATTGCATTTTTTTCGGGTTCGTCAGCTGTGGACATTAACCGAGCCCAAATGAAATTTTTGTATGTCTTCAACGAGCGCAGCGGGATAGTCATCATCAAGTCCATTGTCCTACGTAAGGACGTGGTGGCATCATATTCCTTCTACCGTATCCTTCCATTTATTTCGATCCATTGCTACGTGGAATGCTTCTGACAACTTGTACCCAGTTAATGTATTTACTCGATCAGCCCAACGTAGTGGGCATCTTCCTCTGGGACGTTTTCCTTGCACCTTACATAATGTTTCTTTTCATGGAATTTATGTTCCTGGCTATGTGACCGAAGTATCTGATCATATTCCGATATATTTCCTGCAGAAGCCTGGTTTCTATCTTTAGCTCCTCTAGAATTGATTTGTTGGTTCGGCGTGCCGTCTACGCTATCCGCAGCATTTTCCTGTACACTCCCATCTCAGAGGCATTTATCCGAATTGCATCTCTTTTTTTTTAATAGTCCAAGATTCTGAAGTATATTTCGCAATGGAGAAAATCAATGTTTTCACTAATTTTAACTTGGTGTTTTTCGTCATATTTGTATCTTTCCATACTTTTTTTTAGTTTCGTTGTTGCAGTTCTCGCCATTGCAATGCGTCCGCGGATTTCTTTTTCACATTCTCCTGTGTTTGTAATCAGAAATCCCAGATAAATAAATTCGTCTAATATTTCGTATTCTGCAATTTCTTTCGTTTGCGGTTGATTCCTCGAGGCTCTGTCTACTATCATTATCTTTGTTTTTGCCTGATTCACTTCGAAGCCATACTTTCTACTTATGGTTTTCAACTAACTTATGAACTCCGTTAATTCTTCTTTGGATAATGCTATCAGTATTATATCGCCTGCGTATCGGAGATTATTGATCTTATGTCCTCCTATTGTTATTCCTCCTTCCCACTCCTCGAGCATTTCCTGCATTACGTGATAGTACGTCCTACCGAAAAACGAAACACCACTGCCTAACACCAATTCCTCCTCGACAGCATTCAGCCTTTTGTTTGCGCGCTTAACTTTATCGCTTATCGCGTTCAATAACTGATAAGAAATTATCCGGTGAACCCGTTCCTTTTATTTATCTCAAGTGGCTTCCCTTATATGTTCACTATACACACAAAGTTAACAGTTTCGCTTTTTATTTATTTATATACTTTTTTCTCTTTTTTAAATTTATTTATTTATTTATTATTATTTTTTTCTTCACTCGCACTTCTGTCCGATGAGTGTGTCTAAAGATTTTCTAGCCAGCCATCCAATTTACCTAGATATCTTATTTCTAAATGTAAATCTTCGGACCCCCTTTTTCCGACGCTTAATCGGAAGAGATCAGACTATCTCAAACTGAATACAACGTGGCTCCTAATAAAAATAATAGTAGCGATAGTATTAACGATAGTAATAATCAGATCAAACCGAGTACCTTTATTATTATTATTCTACAATTTCCATCTGTGAGTAAAATTCGAACGATATAACATTGAAATATGATGAAAGTACAGAAAAGAAAAAATGAATGAATAATGAACAAATAAATTGATAAATATAAACATTTCTTATCTGATTTTAATAAATAAAGAAATATAAGGCATACGTGAATTTTATGGCACAGGAGTAACTTATATGTAAATTTTATACAATAATATAACCGAGAGTAACAGTAAACGAAACAATATAAAATTTCTGAAGTATATGTAAAACTACATAAGTACGCAAAGTTACATAACTAAATATAATGATTATAAAATTTTACTAAATGCTTCGTAATAATCATTTATAAACAAATAAACATACGAAACAATATGTAGGAATGAAACAAAAGGCGCGTAGATTTTTGGAGTTTCCAACTAATTAATTAATTATAAGTTCCTTTTCACAGAATCTGATAGTAACCAACTTAAATTCTTTATTGCCTTTTTTAACATAAACATCAAGAACTGTGTTTTGTATGAAACATCTGTATTAAAGTAATTTCTACTCGATTGATTCCCCTCATCTGTTTCAATAAGTCTAAATATTTTATTCTGTTGAACTTCTTCACCGAACTGGGTGCCATCTTCTTAAGATGTTCATTTTACTTTCGTTTTCAAAATTTCTTCCGCAAGACCTACTATCAATTATCTATTCGCTTTTCATATAACCATGCTTACTGATGGTTCGAATAGGCCGGATAGTGTCAGTGCCTCCTCACCAAATTTGACTTGCTGGGATCTTTTTGTCTTCCTCCGTTCTGCTACTCATAAACGAATTAATGAACACGCCGCGTTCCATTATTTTTATTTCCCTAATCGCGTTTCTTGCAATTTTTTTAAATGTTTCCGACTCCATGAGCAGGCCAACTATTCTTCCCTATCCGATCATTCCTTCGATTTTATTATTCTCCGTATACTTCCGCTTGTCCACATTCATTTTTCCCTTCATTCCATTCTCACTGATTTAGTTCTGATTCCCAACCATTCGGATATTATAATAATGAGCGGCTGATTCTTTGACTCGGACTGTTGCTTCTTTCCGCTTCCTTTCTTAAGAAACACTTCATAATCTAATCTCTCCTTCCGTTACGTACAAGTTTTCATCTTAGATTTTTTGGTCTGATGTAAACGCTTCCCATTTTTGTCTAACAATTATTCATTTCATCCGTTCTTTCGTTTTTCACGATTTACCAGGCCTATTATTCGCCTACGTTTTAACCATTCTTTATCTTCCTCTCGTTTTCATTTTTCATTGGTTTCTTGGCCACATTGCCCTCCCCATTCAAACGAGGCACTTTTTCACGACACCAATTACGTTTTTTGTAGGTGTTCTCATTTCTTTCTTCTGAGCATTCTACCTTGTATTTCAGTTTTTGTGGTGATTCCATCTTCCTATTCTTATTGTTTATCTCATATCCTGCGTTATCCTCATGCACACGTCATACCGGCTATTTGTTCTTTCTTATTAACCACGTCCAATTAAATTAAAATATAACTGGCTCATTTTCCTCTTAATAATTTCTGCGTAAAGATCCCCGGTTGATATGTGTCCCCCCCCCCCCTCCCACAAAAAGAAAGAAAAAGAAAATAACGAAATATTTCTGAAAATTAAAAAATTTCTTCCGCGCCATTTAGTAACATGAAAGTAAATAGCGAAAACAACACCATATTTGAGAAACGTATGACTGTACTGTAGGTGATGAGCCCGCCTTACGGCGACAACGGATTATGGCCAAAGAGGCATAAAATAAGAAGGAAGCGCAGTTAAAATAATTTATCAACAAGCGATATTAATAAAATACAAATCAAACGGGAATGATTCCGTATACAGTACTACAAATATAATGCGGTAAAAAAATCTCGAAATTTCAACAATTATTTCGAAATAAACTCGATGTTATCATTTCAGTACGTAAATGCATTTTAACCGCATACTATAAATCAAAAATATGAAGAAAAAGAAAAAGGAACAAAATATAAGATCAAAGTTAAATATGGAAACAAGTTACAATAGTACCATATTTACTACGAAGTAACAAACAGAAACCATTTCTTGAATCGTTACGTATCTTAAAAAAATTGCTGTAACGAACAGGTGGAAATATTCAAAATTCTTAATTTCAGTAATTGTGGCGTACTACGACACTAGACCGAATCGGTCGTAAATTATTTTTGTCGGGAAGAGTGATAAGTTCGAGTAGAAAGATGAATAAGAATAATCGATAACCGTCTAAGTACAAGAACATGAGAAAAAAAGCTGATTCAGCGTTGAGGTTATTTACCATTTTAACGAGAACAAACGATGTCAGAATTTCAAAAAAATTAAATGAATAATGTTACAGTTTCGAGATTCCAGCTCGAGGAATGAGAGATGGGCTTTGATGTTCGGAAAATTTTAATTTCCATGATCATAAGTAATTTTCGACGGCAGTTAAAACAAAAATGGCGCTTATTACGTATTCAAAAATTTTAACGCCGAAATTACAGTAATAGCACTAAGTAATCGGTTTTAGATGTATGTGTAGGCTTTTTCTTGTGTATTGAAAAATTCATCGTTTTAACAGGTAAAAATATCTTTTTGTTACTTAAACCAACATGGGGACAGTTGAAAATTTGTCGCACGGTGTTCTCCTCTGCAGATGCTAAATCGACGATAATTTTATTGAACATTAATCGATGAAATTTGTAGTCAACGGTGCTTTCGTTGAATATAGCTCAGCTTCATTTCGATTCCAAGCTTGAGCCATCGCAGTTATCAGTAATGACTTTATTTGCAAAATACACCCTCAAACTCAAACTCATTTAAGCATGATTCTACCACTGGCTATGGCAGTTAGGATTTAAGAACGAAATAAACGTTAGATAAGTGACGTGGATGATATTGAACGAGAAAATCGTTTCGAAATAAGTTTACGTTGAAAATGGGCGAATACGAATGAAATTCTTCATCTCGGCTAAATGTCAAACATTGTATATGATTAATTTTCATTTCGTAGTACGTGTTTGTTGATTGCTATGGTCGACAGTACGAAAATAATGAAATTTGAATATAAATATATTGTTAGCATTTTCTCAAAGAAACCCGGTAGACCAGTTGAAATATTCAGGAAACAGTCAAGATCAGTCGCGTATAAAAAGAATCTCTGGAACTAGTCACTAATACGAATAAAAGGAAACAATCAGATCAGGAAAATAAAATAGAAGGATAATATTTTTTGCTTTTTCCAAAATTTTTAATATCGAGATGCTTACTTTATTAATGTGATTTTTTTGTTTTAGGGTGGGAGGGCTCTCATTCGGACGGCTGAAAGAGAAAAAATTTAAGTTCAGAAAATTTCTGTGAAACCCACTCGGTACATTTTTTTGTTTTTACGCTCGGATATTTACGAAAGTTGTATTATTTATTTCGAATTAAGGTATTTTTTAAGATAAAAATCATTTAGCAACTTCATATGTCCTATCAGGTAATGTTATTTTACTCCAATGAAACTCGATTCGAATTTCGCTATCGGAAAATTTTGAAAATTACCATCGCTTGTGTTGCGCTAATATCAGGAACAGTCGAGCCTGAATAAATCTGAAAAATGAAAATAAAAAATAACACACTTCTTAAAAGTTTTACACTTTTTTTTTTTTTAAACTCTGAAACAAACTATTTGTCTAAATTTTAAGACCCTACTTTATTCTCCTCCAACACCATCCAGCAATGATGGCGTCTTTCGATAATTATTCTTTTGCACTTATTCAACCATCCTAGTAACTAAAAAAAGAATAAATTATTTGCTGATTTTTTCTACATATATAAAAGGTCCCTGGTTATGTGTACACCTTAATAAAAAAGCGGACAACTGACTTATCTATTTGTAATATTAAATTAATACACGTAAAAAGCGTGAATTTAAAAATTTTTTTTTTTTTTAATCAAACAATTCTTAAAATTAAGAAATTGAAATCAAAAAAAAAAAAGAAACATTCCATCAACGTTCACTTGTTTAATGATTCATTTGTAAATGACCTGCTTTGGATTCCTGGCCACTGTGGTATAGCTGGTAACGATCTTGCTGACTCGTTAGCTTGCTCGGCAGCAGTAAATGGTCGTTTCATAGTCAGATTTCCTTCCCAAAGTCCTTACTCTTTCTCTTTTCGTTCTCACCGTGGCTTTTGGACTGATCTCTATCCGTCCTGTTTCTCCAACCCTGACTCCTTTTACCTTGCTTTACAGCCTTCTCCATCCGTTTCTCCCTGGTTTAATAATTTTCCCAGTATCAGCTGTTCTGTCATTTCTTCCATAGTTCACCTTCGTTTTAATCACAGTCTGCTCCCGGCTTCTTGTTTCCGCTTTGCTCTGGTTCAATCTCCTTTGTGTCCCTTTCATCCTCCTACCTTAAATGGCACGTGTGACGCAAACCACGTACTATTCGAATATTCCTTTATTTCTACAGAACGCGCGAACCTTTATTCCAATTTGCTTAGCCTTGGCCTCCTTACTCCTTACAGTGCCCTCTATATTCTCACTTTCCCATCTCCTTCTGTTGTTCCCTTGTTAGCCGCCTTCATTTCCTCTGTCTCTAATCGTTTCTTGATATAACTTGTCGCTCCATATGTCCTTCCATTCTTTTAATCTTTTGTGTTGGGTAAATGCCCAGTGCTAATGTGCCCATTAAAAAAAAAAAAAAAAAAAAAAGGAATTTTAAAAATGAATAAACGAATTTTTTTCTTCATTCGCTTCAACTGTTTACCCTCAGCCGTAAATCCACTTTTTTCCATTATATTAGACGTTGAGAAATCAATCAAGTTCTACTATTTTCCTGCTCCAATATTACATACAATAATGAATCTAACAATATCGTGCTAATGTGCTATTTTATAAAATATGAAATATATAAATATAAATATACTACGAGACCGAGCGGCTCTTTCGGATTTATTATTTAATTCGTGAATTTTTAAAAGGAAGAACATTGCAGTGCCCGCACAGTATTTATTTTTTTATATGAAAATGTGGATTTAAAAGCGGAATCTGAACTATCTAAAAAACTAAACCGCTAGCTAAATGATGAAAGTAAAAAAAAAAAAAAAAAATTACGATACGCTAATCATTCTTTTTTTGACCCCCCCCTCCTCCCATGGGTTTATCAACATGGACAAGTTAACAGTGATGAACAACCAAACATTATGTGATAGGGATCACCAATAAATTGGTTTTTGGAGGGGTGCAATGGACAATAAGGATACGGCACAAGAGAATAACGGGAAAGCGAAAAAGGAAACAAACTGTGTCCAAAACGCAGGCGGAAAATAGCAGGGAAGTTGGAGCGACGCATAGAAGGAAAGTCAAGAAACCAGCGAAAGCGAAGGGAAGGCTGAATAGATCAAAAAAGGAATCCGGATTACAGAATGAGGAGACGTAAGAGTTAAACCTTAGTTTGGTATGAGCAGCTGCAGACGAAAGAGTAATATGGGAAGATGAGAAAACAGGAAGAAACCTACCGGAAGAGGAAGACAACCGAGCGAATGAGTCAACTAACTCATTACCCTCGATTACGGCATGACCAGGGATCCAAAAGAAATCCGTTTGGATAAAGTGAGAAAGGAAAAGATCATAAATCACGGAGCGAATAAGAAGAATAACGTAGTCGGTAGTCTGCAACACGCTTTGAGCATCCGACAGGATGAGGATATTGCAAGAGATCGGAGAGGATCTGATAAAAAGAAGGGCACGCAGACTAGCAGAGTCCTCCGCATAGAAGATTGAGAAAAAGGAGGGAAGTTTAAAGGACTCGACATAATTTAGAGGGCAGAAAAAAAGCTGCGTCAACACCATTGGGTTCCTTGGAGTCATCAGTGAAGATCGAAAAATGGTTAGCGAAAGAAGAGCTTAGATTCTGTAGAAATTCTGATCTAACAACATGATGATGAATAGGTTTAGGAGAAATAGGAGAATAAAAGCAGTTAATAGGATGAAGAAAGGAGGAAAAATTGAACAAGAAGTATGAAGTTTATTACGAATGTAGGTATACAGTGAAAACTGAATGAGACGACCAACGATAAGAGATAGAATTGAAGTTTTGTTGACGGATAAACGTCAGTTATGTAAAATGGTTGAATAAAAAGAAATAATACAATCGTAAATTTGTTATGCAAAAGCGTTTTACAATCTGAAATATTCTTAATTTTAATAATATATTTTATTTTTTTTGTTTTTATTCAAAGTTAATACGTTTTATTTAGAACTGCATAAAAATAATTTAAAGTAAAGGCAAGTTTTAATCAATTGCTGATTATATAAATATATTTGCATTTCGAAAAATTGAATAAATCATACTGCGTTTTATTCCCCTTTTTTCTGATCACATGGACAATTATGAAATTTTAAACACGCCTGTTTAATTTATATGAAGAAAAAAACATGATCAAAAACATCGCATGAGTGTATCAAAATTAGCTTTGAACCCAATGTAGCGACAACAACGGCGCAACGTCGCCGTCGCCACCACTACAATTACAAATAGTGCTAGGCGATTATGATATATACCAGTGTTTTTCAACTTTTTCATGCCACGACCCTCCTATGATCGGAATAAATCCCACATCACAAAAATTTTAGAACAATTATTTTATGTAAGAGCTAAATATGTTTTACCTTTGTCAAGTGCCTTATTGGTCGCCAATAGATGGCCGTCATATGTCTTGTCGATAACACAAACAACTGAGCCAACTTTAAAATACAAGAAAGTCAAGGAATTATTAAATAAAACAGATTTGCATGTGCAAACAAATAAATCGTTAATAATAACGGGGTAACTGAAAGACAAAATATAATAATTATTAATACAAGGTTCAAAATGAGAAACTTGGTTATGTATTCAACGTTGTTAATTGAGTAAGTTTTTAATTTTGAACCTTGTATTATTAATTCGGTTACCAGGTTATTATTTTTGATATATTATGAACCGAAACGGATTTAACAAAGAAATCGTTGCTACAAAGTGATCCAAAAATACCGAACTTTTATGGCCTGTCAACAAATACAGGAGGTATTCCCTCCTTTGCCAGTACTGACTCGCCTACTTACGAGCTGTCCAAATGGTTAGCCAAAAAACTCGCACCATTTGTAGGCGGTACTGCATCTTTTGACAAGAACTCATACTACTGCAATTGAACAACTGACAATGGGTGAGTTTCCATGTGATATCACTGTTCACCAGCATACCCACAAGAAACTGGATCTTAAATGTAGAAAATTGCAAGAAATTAATCGATTAGGAAAATGCAAATATTCTAAGTGCAGAAAGCAAGACCTCCAAACGACTTATCAGAGTACCAATGGAGATTTACAAACACAAAAATAATTGCATCAGAGAAGATAGTTTTCAGTTTCAAAAACATGACAGTATTAATAAAAATTCCAAAAACAGATTCATAAATTATCAGAAATGTCGTTTACAATAACAACAAAGTCAATAACATCACAACAAGGGTGAAAACATTCGTCCTTGTGTCTCTGGGTGTTTAGTGAGTTCATAAACACGATTATAGCGCACATAATTCTAACAGCAAAGGATAAAATCAGTGTGTTCGTTTAAAAAATTCGTTTATGGATAACTTCTATGAAGAAAAATGTGTTTGAGTCATTTCTTTGTGTTGAGCAGATTATTGAAGATATCTCAAGTGATCAATCAGTGAAAATTGCCGTTGAAATTTTTAATATGATTGTAGGATTGCAAAATTTGAAAGATCAACTATTAAATTACTTTGCAGAAACCAAATCTGAAGATGGTGATGGATAAACTTTACGAAAAAACCGTTAGAACTAGCTAAACTTACTACAACGATGGAAAAAAAACTTATAGATTTTTCGTCTGATGGGATGCTTAAAATGGAATTTAATTCACAGATGAGACGAAAAGAAAAATACCCAGAACTTGCTAGGGAAGCTCTGAGGTTAATAGTACCATTTGCGACATCCTACATGTGTGAATCAACGTTCTCATCAATGGTACATTTAAAAAATAAATATAGAAACAGAATGGAATTAGAAAAAGACTTAATCGTTTGCATATCAAAAATACAACCACGTTTTAACAAATTAGTAAAAGAAAAACAGGCACACCCGTCTCACAAATAATTAATTAATGATAAGTAACTAAAAACATTTCATACTTGATTTTGTGTTGTTTTTAATTTTTAATAAATCATTCGATTTTATTCGTGTTTTTTTTTCAATTTATTTGTAATCAGCGACATTGAGATATACTAATGGAATCATTCGATTATGAACATATCTCGAGATATTTCGATTACTACTTTTAACTACCGATCATTCGAGTGATCATTCGAATTATCTTTCAGTGTTTACTCACGAGAACTATTACGTGATTTGCTTTTTTTTTTTTTAATTTCATTATTAAGGTTAATTTTTTTTAAAATCATTATTTATTTTAATTTTACCGGTAGTTTTTGACAAATATTGATAGCTTTATCGGCGAAATTAATAGCAACGACAGATTTATATTCAAAATTATATAATGATTGTGAATTACAGTTGTATAAAATAATTCGATTAGGAGAACCGAGAACATCTTGTGAATACCGATTATTAACATTAGTTATGTAGAAATATTAGACTTACATATTAATATAGGTTAAAATTATCTCGATAAAATAATTTATACCCTTAAAAATTAATGTCTTATTTAAAATGCACAATATAATTTCAGAAAATAATAAATATCATCATCATCATCATTTCCATCTCCTATTCAGGAGGTTGGTGCGGTCCCTCGTTTTACTACAGTTGTCTCTGCCTGGCCATTTGTATTCCTTCCAAGAGTGAATTTATTCCAGCTATTCCATGTACGTAATAAATTCACTCTTGGAAGGAATACAAATGGCCAGGCAGAGACAACTGTAATATACAAAAATTAAAAAAAAAAAAAAGTTCAAAGCACCACTAATATTCTAACAAAACAATTGATACATGTGTTGTTCATAATATGAATGATTACTATATAATCGTTACTCATCATTCGTCATTCGTCATTCATCACTCGATTATATAGCGTATTCAAAATGGCATATTTTTTAAATATATTTTACAATCATTATACCAATAAAAAACCAAAAACAACTTCAACACGCATTTCATAATTTATTAATGAAATTAATTAGTTCATTTTAACGTCATTTCGTTAGTTCATTTTCCGTAGTTCACATATTTAGTCTCATTGTATAATAATTAATAAAGCTGTATAATTTTTACTTCGATTATAAATACAAAAGTGAAAATTTTAAATAATGAAAATACAAAACAGTTATTATTGTTATTATTATTTCACTTACACGTTCAATTAAATTAGATATGGTGATAAAGGGTCTAACCAGTTAAAGGGGTAAAAGTGCCTTTGAACCAAACTTTATAAAAAAAATATATACATCTGGGGCATGAAAAAATTAGATGATGTTGAAAGTTTCAGACCACTAGTCCCACAGGGGGCTGCTGTAGTCACCATTTTGTGATTTTCGGGTTTTTCCCGATATCTCAGCCATTTTCCGATCGATTTTAAAAATTCTTATTGGAGATTAAAAATAATGGAAAGTTCTATAACGGTAATTTTTTCAGATTTTTAGACGTTAAATTCAAATTTTTAGAAACGTTCAAAATTTTTAAAATGACATAAAAAAATTTAAAAATTCAGTAACGACGATAAAAATATATAACATGTATTTTTGTGAAAACTATCCACTGAAAATTTTTCAGATTTTTAAAAGTGGTGGAAGAGGTTCAAAAAAAAAGTAAAAACAAACATTTTTGGCTGAAAAACCTCTTGAAATTCAACTAACAACGGAATAAATATATGTTACGTATTTGAAGATAACAAGTTTTCCTGAATTTTTTCAGATTTTTGAAACGGGAGGAACGAGCGGGAACATGCCAAATATTAAATAAAATCATGCGTTTTTGGTTGAAAAACCTCTTGAAATTCAACCAACAATAATGAAATAGATATATGTTACGTACACTATAATAAAATGTTTTTCTGAATTTTTTCGGATTTTTAGAACAGATGAAACGAGTCCAAAATAATGAAAACATGCATTTTTGGCTGAAAAACCTCTGAAACTTCAACTGAAAGCAAACTATAAAATGTAAGTTACATAATTTGTCATTGTGTTACCTAAATTGCTATTATTGGAATTTTAAATTCGCGCGGAATCTCTATATTTTTTTATTTCTTGAATGCGTCATTATTTTTCAGTGATAATACATTTGTCATATTTAGAACAAAGAAAAACCCCGTAAGTTTTTTTAACACCCTTTAAAAGTTAATAAAATGGAAAAAAATCGGAAGCAATGGTTAGTTATTTTTTAATGATTTGTAATAACTAAGCTAGTCCTGTGCAATAAGAATCACAGGAGAAACTCTAGTCGATTTTACATACAAGATTTCGTAACATATATCTATTTCATTATTGTTAGTTGAATTTCAAAATGTTTTTCAGCCAAAAATGGTTGTTTTTATTTTTTTTGAACCTCTTCCACCACTTTTAAAAATCTGAAAAATTTTCAGTGGATAGTTTTCACAAAAATACATGTTATATACTTTTATTGTCGTTACTGAATTTTTAAATTTTTTTGTCATTTTAAAAAATTTTTTTGAACGCTTCTAAAAATTTGAATTTAACGTCTAAAAATCTTAAAAAATTACCGTTATAGAACTTTCCATTATCTTTAATCTCCAATAAGAATTTTTAAAATCGATCGGAAAATGGCTGAGATGTCGGGAAAAAACCGAAAATCACAAAATGGTGACTACAGCAGCCCCCTGTGGGACTAAGGGTCTGAAACTTTCAGCATCATCTAATTTTTTCATGCCCTAGATGTATATATTTTTTTTATAAAGTTTGGTTCAAAGGCATTTTTACCCCCCTTAACCGACTAACCCCTTTATTTGATTATTGATCGTGTAATGTCAACTTTTTATCATTTTCCAAAACTTTTGTTCGTTAATTTGATAATACATGGAGGCAGACAGTATTCGTTTTAGCAATTACATTTGTATTTAAGGTTTATTAAAAAGTAAATAAATTAAGCTTATTTACCACGGTAAATAATAAAGTGAAAACAAGTAAATATAAAATTAATTTACAAGGCGACTTTAAACATTATCCCGATTAAAGTATAAAATAATTGTAAAATTTTACAAATGACGCTTTATAAGTTTTTAATTTAGTTTTATTTTGTGTCACATGAAAATACTTCAATATAGAATAATAGCGAAATGTTTGCAAACGTAACTTTCATATTACACATTACTATCTTTTTAAATGTTAGTGAAATTTATTAATACTTTGATTAATCGGAAAATTTAAAATACATCGAAAGCAATGCTTGGTTATTTGATACTAGAATACTTGATTTTTTATGTAATTATTTTAAAATTAACTATATGAATACTACACGCAAATGTTCAGATTTTTATAAGCGAATCCCAAGCTCAACGATTTCCAACTATTTCAAATTACTTCGTTATTTAAAATGTTCTTACAAATTAAGAGAAAAAAACAGAGACGTTTATGCCAGAAAAGAAGGGATATAATCGAAAAGTGACAAATGTTAAGATGTTTTAATTTACTGTAATTGTGATAAATAAAATTATATTTGTTATACCTGTAAATCTTTATTTCTATTCAAAAACATCTTCAATTAAATCATTTTCGTGTGAAGAAATATCTTGTCATTCTATTATAATGGGCTCTATCTGATCGTTGATATAATATAAATTATTATAATCATCTGTTTGTATTTTATCCGTATGTTCAACTGCCTTTACCCAATCATCAAACATTATTTTATCCACGGCATTATTCAGTAATTTTTCAACGTCATTCATTTTAAATGTATTACTTTGAGTAACCATCTCATCACACTTTATTTGTGCTTAAATTAGTTCAATTGTATTATAATGAGGATGATATAGCAGTTGACAAATGATCTGATGACATTTTTCATTCGCCAAATTATCTAATTCATATACTTTTTGGTGCATCTTTCATTAATCGAAAATGATATTGTTTTTAAACCATGTTTGTATGTTGTTGTTTTTTTCAATTTAACCGTGGTACTGAATATGGTAAAACTGAATGATAACTAGCATTGTTCATTACAATTGCAGAACTTTCTTTTAATACATTTAGAAAATTTACAAACTAGTTTTTAAATACAGTGCAATTCATTTGATTATGATAATCTGAGTCATTTTTTGCTCATAAAATCAATTTGCATTCTTTAAGAAATCCAGTTTTTGAAGAACTTACATGTAACAAAATTAAGCGTCCCCCCTTACCAATTGGAACTTTTAGTCCAACATTTAGATTTTCATCCTGTCAGAATTTACTCAGGCTGTGATTTTGATTATCCCATGTCTCGTCTAAATAAAATACCGGCCTTTTTAATTTATCATTTTTAAATTCATACATTTGGCGAAAAATTTGGCTCGAGCGGCTATTATATTAGTGCGTCCCATTAAAAATTTCCATCCGTTTGACGATTTTCAATACTGCAATTTCATATTTTTTAAGATATTCCATATTGATTTTTTACAACCCTGAAAGTTTATCTTATTTCGCAATTCACCGAGTATGTTTTTTCTATTATATACGGGTGTGTGTATGTGCTCGAGCGAGCGAGTATCGAGATTCGAGCAGCAAGCATCGTACGCGGTCAACTGTATAAGCCCAATTCTAAACACGTGTACATTTTATTGAATTTGAAAATTGACGCGTTTTTTTGGGGCGACGTTACAACACTTCAACGAGTTTGATGATTTATTTATTGTTTTTGTTTTAATTAATTCATACGGGATTTATATATTGTGTCATTTTTTATCGTATACTTTATAAGTAACTTTATACTTATATATCTACCAAAAAGTGAAAGAAACTTCGTTCCTACCGGGTGTCCCCCTCTAGACACCACTTCTCTTTTTTTTTAGTATTATAAATACTTTTCACTGATATTCCACATGCAGCAGCAGCGTTCTTTTGTGCTTGTTTAAAATTAAAGACTTTTGAAAATATCTGGATTCTAGGTTATCCGCTAAATTCTGAAAAAAATTGTAAACATTTACAATTATCATTTTACTATGCTTATTGAAATCTTTTCCCAAATTTGAGAGAATGATCAATTCTTCATTACTACTGCTGCCCTTTTTTTTCTTTTTTTTTTTGTTGTTGTTAGATGTTAAAAAATTGGACAGGTGGAATATATTACATGTATAAACAAGGGTTCTGAGAAGGACTACTTCTGGAAAGAATGAAACGAAAATGTCCGGTAAAAGAAAAAAGGGATAAAGTAAATAAAGATAAAACTGGAAAAATACAAAAATAAGGAAATCAGAACTAGTGAAAATATTTTGAAAAGATTTTTAGAAGTACTAATGAACAATTGAATGAAAACTACAAAAATAAATACAATATCGCATATTTACTGAGAACAAAAAGAAACGGGAATTATTATTACAGAATTACAAAGGTATTCACCTGAAATTTATTAAAATATTGTAATCTATTAACCAAGCATAATTTGGTAAAGAATGATATATTTTTGAAAAATTAAATTAAAAAGATACAAATTCTGTTGAAATTTTTAAATCTTGTGATGATATTCATTTTTCACGTTCTAATTTATTTAATTTTTTCAATCATCTATAATTAATCTAAAGCTTGTTATTGCTGTCTATAATAATTCTATGCAAAGAACTAATCAAATTAAAATAAACGATAGTCACAATTTAATTTGAATAATTTTTATTATTAAAAATGATGTTAATTAAATGAACTAAAATCACAAAACGATTTAAATGAACATTTAATTTTAATTTAAAACCATAATTACTATTGGCAACACTCAGGCCCGCCGTAAGCGGGCGTGCAAAGCGTGCATCGCATGCGGGCGGCATGTCTAGGGGGCGGCAAATTGACCGATTAAAATATATGATAAAAATATATTTAATTTAATGATAAAACAAGCATTCAAAGTTATAGGACCCAGCTAAAAGATAACAAATGTCATCGTATGTAGAATGAAACACGTACGCGTAAATATTGCCATCTATTGGTATCCAGCAGAATTAAGATGTGGAACGTCTAACGTATTTGAACAGAACTATCGCACATTAAACCGTAATTATTTTGTTAACAGTTGTGGGATATGTCTGTCTAAGAATAATTATTGATAATTTTGTTCGTGTTATTATAATTCAGTGTATTATCTGTCAGTGTAAAATGTAAGTGCAAAAATTGCAATTATGGTAAGTATCTACGTTTATTTATCGGTTTATCTAAATAATTAGTTCCTAGTAATTATCGCAGAGGGCGCCTGAGCGAAACCGTGCAAATGAGCTAAATGATATACATATACATATGACACATTTGGATCTGAACGATTGAACCGATATAGTGAGAGATAGAGTGAAACTGAAAGGTATTTACTCGTTTGTGTATATCACTCGTGAGCTACCCATTTCTATATCGTAGTGTAGATAATATTAACTTATCTGTTTCTTGGCCTGATCTGAATTTACTGTATTAAAAACATTTTAAAAAATTAATATTTACCGTTTACTAAAAATTTCAGGAACCGCAAATGCAAAACCCCACAATGAATCCTCAAATCTGTATAAATTTTTTGGATAAATTGATTGTCAAGTTCACTGAATATCGCGCGAATGAACACGTTGAGAAGATATTAGAAGAACCAATCAATGTGGCTCAGGTTCTCAATGTAGAAATAGAATTCCCAGCAATAAACGCGATTCGTCCAAGAAGAAGACCAACACAATTTCAATACGAACATAGTGATGAAGTTTTACTAGACCCCAAGATCAAATACAAAGTAGAGTTTTTTTTTTTTTGAGAATCCTAGATCAGACGCTAACTTCTTTAAAGGACAGATTTGAGGAGTTAAAAACATTTACCGGTGTATTTGGCTTTTTAAGTAATAACTTATTTAATTACTGCAATGATGACTTAATGAAACATTGTAAAGATTTAAAAATCTAAAGCTTAAAGACGATTCTAGTGGTGAAACAGGACACATTGACGGCATTGATTTATTTAATAAAATCAGGGCTTTAAAGTTGAATTTTCTAGGAAACCAGTTTAATGATCCGTAGACCTTGTTACAATATCTTTTTACTAATGACTTAATTTCTACATTTCCAAACACGCAGCAATAGCGCTAAGAATATTACTTACGTTACCGATTTCAGTTGCATCCGGTGAAAGGTCCTTTTTAAAGTTAAAAATTATAAAAAACTACTTAAGATCAACAATGCACCAGCAAAGACTAAGTAATTTAGCTATAGTTTCGATTAAATATGAAATTTTAGACAGCTTGGATACAAAAAATTTGATAGCAGATTTTGCAAACATAAAGGCAAGAAGAGTTCAATTTATGTAGAATAATCTTTATATAGAATATATATTTTGTATTATTTAAATGTGTAAAAATCGTGTAAATGTAAGACAAAATCACTAAGTACCTACTTATTATAAATATAAATATAGTTTTTCTTTGTAAAGCATTTCTTTTCATTTTTGCATACTCCTAAAAAGACAACACTAAATAGTCTTTCTACATCCTTATTCAAAACGGCTTGAATTCGATTTGATACTCGGATTCGGAGAAGTAGTCGAACGAATTAGATGATATCAAATCCGTTCCGGAACGTTCCACTGATTCGCCGATTCTGAGATCAGCATAAAGTTGTACAGGGGACGGCAAATTCGGTATTGCACACAGGCGTACGAACAGCTAGAGGCGGGCCTGTTAATACTTTAGCATTTTTAACCGGGGGGGGGGGGGCTAAGATTTATATCGACTTTTTTCCATCGGTACATTTTCGTAGAACGAAAATTACTTATTTGATGTTCAATTTATGTAGTATTCAGTTTGTTAGGGTAAAAAAGTTGATTTTTTAAAGGGAACATAATTTTAATTTTATTAGTCATTCATGTGTACGCAGTAAGTTTTTTTTTTTTTTTCGCTTGTTTGCATATACACCTATAATACTGAGTTTCTTCATAATTTTCTCTTTGAAGGGTGGCCCCTCATTCAAGAAAAGTTCCAGGATTCATAATCCTTAATCCGCCCCTGGTTCAATTGCTTTATAACAGGCAGATGAAAATGATTAACCTTAGTATAATGAAAACAGTTTAAGCTTCTAATTGTTAATAACGATATAGCTGTCCCTGTTCAAAATAAATATTATATTATCTACGGTGTCGTTAAACACTGAACAAACCAAAAAAAAAAAAAAAAAACTAAATGGGAAAGAGAACATGTTGAATCATTCAAGGGAAAAAGAAAACGTAATTGAATGAAAATACCATTTTTTCTTTTTCAAATAAACAAATAATCACAACACAACTTAATACTCTGACAAATGTATAAATTTGCTTACTTTTTGGATACGACATAAACTGTTTGACAGGAATATTACTGTCTCCTCTTAATAATTGGTTATTTGAATTTTAAACAGTTTTAGTTGGCTGTGCCACGATCATTATTTTAAGATTAAAAATGGGCTGAAGCCTTTTGATACAATTAAACTTTAGGGGATTTAAAACAATTTGGTATGATGCAAAATCATAATTTGATAATCCATTTCTACTGAAAATATAATAGTTTATGTATTTTTTAGAAAAGAGTTTTTTTTATTCCTTCCCATGCCTTCAACTTCAAATTTTCAAAAAAAGTGTTCTTATTCGATATCTTCAGTAAGTTACACATGATAATCACGATTCGTTTTGGCTGTAGCATGATTTTTTGTTTCCTCAAAAACGGGTTTTACCCTATTTTCACCTTAAAATTTGCTGATTTAAATACATAGTAAAAAGTCCAGACTAAAAAATAAAAAAAACTTTTTAAAAATATCCTTTTATTTATGCACTAAAAAGTGCAAAATAACTTTATTAATGTGCGACTACTAGATACACATCTTAACATTAAAATCTGAAACTACAAAATATTCTGAAAAATAAAAGCGGTGGCCGCAGATTAATAATTAAATATTAATATTATAATACATCCTAAACCAAAACTACAATCACTATTTAATGTTGTTCCATTGTTGTGCACCACAATACCACATAAACTGAATATTTTTGTAACTGCGGCCCCCGCATTTATTTTTCACAATATTTTGTAGTTTTAAATTTTAATGTAAGTTATTTTGTACTTTTTAGTGCATAAATGAAAAGCCTATTTTTAAAAAGTTTTTTTTATTTTTTTTATTTTGTTATATATATATATATATTTACTACACGCGTAGCGCATAATTTTCGAACCGTCATTATGTGACCGTCCGCTGATCGGCTGAGAACCAAGTCCGATGTTTTTCTTTGCCTATTCGTTCCTTGCCGTTTCCAGGTATCTAGAATTACATGAGTGATCGGGTTGTTATACTCGTTAAGCTGTTTCTAAATGTTATTGTAATTTTAAATTTGGTGCCGTCACGACAAATATATAATATAACTACCTCCTTTTTGAAGTCGATAAAAGTACACAGAAAATGCTAGTTTGTAATAATATGTCTATCTGTTATTTTATTTTACCATAATTTATTTTGTTTTACCACAATTTATTTTATTTATCATGTTAAATAGGAAATTGGAATTTTGCGATAAAATAAATTTATTTAAGATATTTACTTGGAGCAATTTTTGAGTATTATATAACCTAAAAAATACATTGTCAAAATTTTCGTATTACATGTGCATTATTGTTTCATTTTTAAATGTTCGTGAAACTCACGAACTCGATTGATCTGCAAGTTTGGAATAAATCCGAGCAAGGCTGGGTCACCAGGAAGCAGCAAAAAAAAAAAAAAAATTAAAAAAGTAACAGCTCATTCAACAATAACTAAAGAGTTGACTTTATTTTTTAAAGAAATCTCAAAAGTTTATAAATTTCACGTACAGCCCAAATTTCGAAAAATGTACATATCAAGAGGAAAGATCAAGAATTTAAAAAAAAAAATGCCACAACCCACAGAAATAATTAAGAACCTTAAAAATCTTTAAATTTAAGCGACTAAATTGGGAAAGAGATACGTAATTCAATGCTTTTTACTAAACTAGCATTATATTCATTTCATTTCATTTAAATGTAAAATATTTTGTTCTGCACAAATTTTATTATGTTCGCGGTTTCTCGATCGTTTAAAACCCTGTTTTTGGTATAATTGCTGCAAATGCATGGCTATATAAAAACTATTGTGCTCTAATTTCTGTGTTTACTGAACTTTTTTTTATTAACATTTTATTCGAGTAAGTACTAAGTGACAAACCAAGTTCGCTTTGACTGTCTGCTCATTTTGTGTATAAATATATAATTTCATTGATGGATCCATGGGAGGAGGTACATTCTTTCCCCAAAAGAACCAAAACCTCGATGAAAAAAATTGTTACAACAGAGAAACTTAATTTATAATATAAAAAATTTGTATAAATGTTACTTATCTATGGATTTAATTATAACTAATATTTAATGCTGTTTTCTAGTAAATCTATTAATGTTACGTTTTTATTCTGTTTTAAACGTAACTGTCGTCGTTCTTTTGTTTATTTTTAATTTTTATTTTGCAATTTTAATTAAAAATAGTTCAATGAGAAATATATATATATATATATATTTAAACTTGCTCGCGGACAAAAAATTCGGATTGGATTACTAACAAAAATAAAAAAGAAGTAAAGTCTAATAAAAAATGCTATCTTTTTATTCTTTCTATTAATTTACTATTCAAATTCTAAACTACCATTTTTTAGGTATAATTTTATAACATCGTTTTGTTTTTCATCCCTAAAAATAAAACAAAAGTTAAATTAAAAATTGTAGAACATTTTAAATTTCTAAAGATGTCGCTTTTTGATTTTCTTTATGAAACAAGATATTTCTCAAATCTACTGCCTACCACAGAAGATATTATGTAAATATATAATATCCCCCCCCCCCAAATGTCTCTCTGGATGCGCCACTGTATAATGTAGTTTTTTGTAAATTTTCATTAAGTAAAATTTTGATCCTGCAAATCACGGCATTCTTCCCATAATCAACTTAAAGCTTAAAGCAGGTAGCGATAATGGTAAAAAAGTTTATTATCCGTTTTATTTTAAGAGTGGAAACAAATCTAAAATATCAATATTTCAGAGAAATAAGTATCGTTAATAAATCATTATAAAAAGTAATAAATTTAAAATATTTCTCGGGCAAATTTCATCCTGCAAGCAGCTTTAGTGTGTGAGGTATTTTAAATTTATTGCTCTTTAAAATAATTCATTACCGATATTTATTTCTCGAAATTATTGATAATATTTGAAATTTGTTTACACATATTATATACATATATGTATGCAGATGTACATGTATATACATATATATGTGTGTGAGTGTGTACATACGTAAAAATAAATGTACTTTTAAAATTTAGGCAGCGCTACTTACGCTACCTGCGCTTAAATCCAGCAGTGAAATTCCGTAAAAGAATATTATCTCAGTTGATTTCTGTTGACACTTTAGAACCCTGTTAAATTATAAAAACTTTGTAACCATCAGTCGCCTTTGTTTTACAAGAAATTCCAGCTTCAGCATCTATTGAGGATTCAACTAAACAAAAATTTACTTGAAGAAAAAAACTGAGGATATATGTATATCCTATCATACTGGTAACATCAGTTACTCGAAAAAAAATAAATAAAAGGGGGGAAAAATTAAAAAGCGTAATCATTTACACATACATATTGTGACAAAAGAACGGTAACCATAGTGAGATGTAACATTTTCGAAGAAAATTTTTTTCCATGTTAAAAGGTAAACAAGAATTATGATTAGTGGAAGAATTGGAATCAGTGATAATATCGATTAGCAATCGGTGAAGTAGACGTATAAAGAGTGAGAGAGCAAACAAATTTTGCATATTCTTCTTGACGATAACAATGACCAAAATGTTATAAACTGTCATTTCAAGTGTTTGTTTTTCTGTTACGTTTACATACGACTTTCTAGGGTGTGAATTCGATACACTATATTCCACTGACGCAAGTACGTAGGCATACTAAAACATTGCGCACCTCATTATTGAACTGTTAACGACAAACAAATTGTACAACAGTTTGTATTTATCTCTCTTTTTCCTATAAATCAGAAATTGGCAATTTAAAAAAGGGGATGTTAGGGCGTAGAAAGAGGAAAGCGAATTTTGGTTCGTTTAAATAACAAATGAAAGGTGTGGTACTCGCCGTGAACCGAATACAGCTGAATGAGAAGTGTACTTCCGATAGCTAATAAGTAGTCTGTTTTTTATATGGTTACTTCAAGTGCATGTAGCATGCTTTTACTGTGTATCTACTCGCGCACACCTGACTACGTACACATGTGTGAAGCTGATCCGGCATGTATAAAAACGGCTCGCTTAAGAAAATTTATTTAGTCGCGAACGAAGTGAGCTTTGTAAAGGGAACAGTGACAAATAAATCAGGAATTATATCGTGCGGATAGTCTGTAAAAATGTTAACAGTTGCTAAGTTAATTTTAACAGTTTGGTCGATATTTCTATCGATCGATAGCAGACCTGCCGATGCTAAGTTTTTGGCCGGATTTGAAGATCACAATGGAACAAAGTTTGTAGATCCGAAAGGTCCGATCGAATGGTGGCAAACCGGTGTTATTTACCAGGTATATCCGAGATCGTTTAAAGACAGTGATGGCGATGGAATAGGAGATCTAAAAGGTACCATGCATAATCGTTAGTTCTCTAAAATGTACAAATAACACCGCCTAATTCGTTTATCGTTTATAATGCTAAAGTTGCATTGAAAGCACATTGAATTAATAAGAAGTCGTCAACATTATTATGTTTTGAAAGATCTCAGGCTGTATTCGTGTGAAACTTTTTGCCACCATCATCAAGTTTTAGAGTTTCTAGAACATATAAAAATATATATACATATATATATATATATATATTCTGTGATTGGACATATTTAAAATTAGACTAATTATTTTGAACACTTGTCTTTTTTTTTTTACTTTTTAAAATGAAAAAGAATGATTAATTTCATATTTGCTTCTTATTAAATATCAGAAAAGATTAAAGATTACATTTTTCCACCCGGTTAAATAATTTCGCGATTATAATTAACCTTTAAAATGGTTTCCCCTTTTTTTCAAGAAAAATAGCTGTCTCAGTAATTTGCACTGCAAAAATTTTATTATCGATTATATGAATGTTTTTATGTTTTTTTTTTGTAATTTTTGATGTTGAATATTATATAATTAGCTGAAAAATTTGTCTTAATCGTTGACTATTAAAAGAGTTTACTACGATGCTTTTAAATTCCGTTTTTTTTTTTTTTTGGAATTACGTATAAAATTTTAATCCAAAACACAAAATTTACGAGGAAAATTAACAAAGAGAACAAAAAAGCGCAATTTCGACCTATTTCAAAGCTAATTTAAGCAAAAATTTTATATTTTCGTACGGTTTTAAGTCGAGGAAATTTGATTTGTTTTTATTTTCTTAAATATATATATATATATATGTATATATATATATACTGATTTCACTACACCGTTAAAAAGGTCAAATTGGCAAAATAAGACGAACAAACTTAACGAGATTATATTATAGAGTAATTGGCATTTATCGTATTTTCTTCCTATTTCAAAACGCATAACCCTCATTGCCAAAGCAAAATTAATAATTTAATTTCTGCTGTATACATTCGAGTAAAGCTATATTTTAAGATTTCCTATTTGGTCAAATCGTCTGCGTCCATTTGAACGATCTTTAATACCCGTTGAAAAATTATATTTTCATAATAAAAGCGCACTTTTATTGAAAAATATTTCTTTTCTCAGAAGCGTAAAGAGAAGGAAAGTTTCCGTTGCATTTTAACGAAACAATTACATTAAATAAGTACAAAAAATTGCACACAGAGTTCAAAGGAGGTCAACAAAGGAGTGTTATGATAGATCCTTTTTGTCTGTCAGTCCTTTATTCACATTACTAGTTAATGCAACGAAACTTTTTAGTGATATAGATAATTTTAGTAAATGGGCACATGATAGGAGGTTATGTATAAATATAAATAAATCAAAAGTATTACATATTCGAAACAGTTCTAAACATAAGATACGCGATCCGAGAATTGCCCTTCATAACAATGATTGCCTTCATGAACTTCATGTAAATATCAATACCCATTTATGTTATTGTCTACCGTTAGAGAACGTAAATGACTTTAAATATCTAGGTGTATATATCGATAAATCTTTGAACTGTAAAAAACACATTCATAGTTTAAATTCGAAAATAGGACAGACAATTCCGGCTCTATGTATAAAATAAAGCAGGTACTATCGAACACTACATACATATATATACTATAATTCAATAATAATGTCTAGAATTTTATATGGAATTCAAATATAGGGCGAGGCTAAGAAAACGGAAATAAATAAAATAAGCAAAATACAGAAGAGCTGTTTGAAACTTATACTCCCCTGCTGGAAGTAAATCAATTTTAGATCAATTATGCGTGAAAGGAAAACATCGAAATTCCCCCCAAGATGTACTATTTCTATTATGGATTACTAGAATTTAATGTCAATAATATAAAATTACCATCCAGGCAAAAAATTCGGTTAACAAGAAACCAAAGTAATACACATTACATTTATCCACGCGGTCTAAATCTACGAATTGATAACACTGATGATTCAGTTTTAATTAAATTAATAAGTACAAACCCTAATCATATATTAAAGAGAAAAAAATATTGGTGTGTGGAAAAATGGCTGAAGGAATGGTAGAAAAGATTGAAGAATAAGTTTCGTCTTGAATCTCTTTACGTTTTAAATGCTTCTTTCTTTATGTATGTTGTTTTGACTTTCTCGTGTCTTTCCCTGATATTAAGTTCTCAAAGAAGATTATGTTTTTTAATTTTAAAATATTAAGCTGTCTGCAGGTACCAGTTGTACAGATGTGTATTACGTATTTGCATGCG
The DNA here is from genome assembly GCA_039619475.1 of Icerya purchasi. Lineage (NCBI taxonomy): Eukaryota > Metazoa > Arthropoda > Insecta > Hemiptera > Monophlebidae > Icerya > Icerya purchasi. The sequence goes on along the minus strand of CM077116.1, from coordinate 340,005,685 downwards.
TATATATACTTATACTTAAACATAACATTAGGTTTACTGATATTATGACTTATGGAATACGTTAAGAAACAAGGGCGTCGCCAGCCGATGAGCCGGCGGGGGGGAGATGATAGAAAGGGGATATGAGTTATAGGAAAAATAAAATTTATAAGTTATATAGGCTTAATATTTTATTAAACAAGAATAAAATCTTAAATAAAACATAAGTTTTCCAAATTGTCCATGATTACGCGCCTATGAATACTCATCAATGCTAGTTGATTAAAAAGTTCCAAGGCTCCAGGAGGAAGCAGCTGCCCCTCCCTGCCCCCCGCTGGCGACGCCCATGTTAAGATAGTTTGTAAATGTTGTATTTTTTTCGCTAATAAACGTTAATAAGAGTGTCGGGCATTCACGCAATAGTCATATTTGTCCCGTGAAACCCACAACTTATTTTAAAAAAAAAAAGAAAAAAAAAGATATTGATTTTTCTTCTCTACGGCTAAACAACATTACTCGTGAATTTAAAAATTTTAACACCAATTGCAGTATTACAGTAGTGAAAAAAAACTATTTACCTATACGGTACACTGATAATATTTTAACAAATGTCAACCGTCGCATCATGTCAAACCGTCAATTTCGTAAAATACATATATATCGAAAATAATATCGTCGGGTGAAATGTGGTATTAAGTATTGATTCAGTAGGGCCCGCCGAGTGATTTAATTTAGGACGCGAACGGCTCACGTCACTTTAAAGATAATTCGAGACGGTAAATAAATAATTCAGAAATACTCTTCCAGCAACTAAAAATATTTCTTTCGAATTATTTGTCAAAAAAAAAAAAAAAAAAAATAGGATCAAGAAGAATAAAATTTAGTTTTAAGTAAACTTTAAGTATTCCGCTATAATAGAACTTTTGTGCGTCTATTCAGATACATACGTACAAAGTGTAACATAAAGTTTCTGCGCTAATGAAATGCAGATTTCTGTACGAAAATAAGCAAGAGTGTGCATTTTGTTTTTTTAAAAAAAGTAATTAATAAATTATTTTTGTTTTTTATTTTGCAAATAACCGAGTAAGTTTTTCTACTTTTTGATACTTTTGGACTACGTAATACTATTTGTCCGACCTGATTATGTCACTGGGTTCGGTTAGACGATGAATATTGTCTGTTTTTGTATGAGTTTAATTTGAAATACCATGTTTTTCCTACTCCCATCAGTGCAGTTAGGCTTAGTATGTTTTAAACCTTCACAATTATTCCCGACACCATATCGTAAAGGGATGGGATTTACTTTAATTTTACCTTTTTTTACTTTTATAATTTTGTCAGTCACGCTATTTATATTGGTACGAATTTTTTATTCGCGTGAAACTGCAGCATAGTTTATTTTGACAAAGGTACTGAATTTTAATTCGGCTATTCCCTTTCTTTTTCTTCTTCTTTACTGTTAACCGGTTCCGTTTTTGCACATCAAATTGAGAGTTTGCAAACGGCGTAGTACTCGTCACTTTTTTTTCTAACATCATTAAATCCGTTTTGAGTTAATTCATTTTCTTTTTTTTTTTTTGGTACATAACTTACATTAGTCAGTTTTAAAACGTTTAAAAAATTAAGAACTTTTGTTTTTTATAAATTGCGGTTATTAATACTTTAAATACTGCGAAAATTTTTAATCTTAAACCGTCTTGTTTTCAGAAAATTTACATCTAAATAATTATTCTTTTACTTTGTCACTGTCAGGTCTATCCGAAATTACAAATTTATTCATTTTTTAAAATTTTTTCACGTAATTTAATTTTACAATATCGATTAAGAATAAAAAAAAAATAAAAAAACCTTGATTATACTTTTTCTTAATAATACTTTGAGAAACTCTTCAGATCAACATCGGGTAGTTTGATCTGATTACTTAAATAAAGTTAAAAGAACAACCATACAACCATTTCAAAATTATATTCGCAATGTCTCTTTTTTTTTTTTTTTTTTTTAATGACAAAATATGTGGAAACAGATGAATTATGTAATCTTTTATTAACAAATTATTACATAGGGTAGTCTGTGAATTTTACTGATTTTCAGTAGAGTTATTCACACTATACAAGTGGTGACCAAAGATAAGACTTCATTTGAAAGAGGTCCGAATTGCTGCGTTTGAAGCTTACAAATAGCGAAAGAAAAACCAAAAAATCTATTTAAAAGTTTAATATTTTGTTAAAAAATCCAAAAAGCAAGTCCATAGTGCGAATTAATCAATGCAACGAAAATAATGGAACTATAATTTTACGTAGTCTAATTTCAATGAAAAAATGTAACAAATTTAATTATTATTTGGAGCTGCGCGTCATTAAATGCAATTTTATCGTAAGCGTTTGATTATTATTTTTTAAGAAAATATTTCTGATCATTATTATAAAATTAAACGGATTTTAACTACGATTTTTTATGTTATTGTGCAATCGATCGATAAATTACAGGAATTGAAGAAAAGGCGGAATATTTCAAAGATTTGGGAGTAGCGGCTGTTTGGCTATCACCGATATTTAAATCCCCGATGGCTGATTTCGGTTACGACGTTAGCGATTATAGAACTATTGCTGAAGAATATGGAACAATAGAAGACTTCCAATCACTAAAATCAAAGTTACACTCTTTAGGTAAGTGCGCAATAGCCCAATTATTGTTAAATTATGGAACGCGTTAAGCCAGATTAAAATAGTCATAATTGAACAATATCTGATCATTTTAAACTAACATGTATATACATATATGTATGTGTATATATATATATATATATAAACTCGGCCATTTTGACCTCGCAAGGGGCTGTGCCCCTTGACTCCTTTTGCTTTCATTTCTGTCTCTTTCTTTTCTATACTTTGTATAAAATGATCAAAATTTACAACATAATTCTTACTGGCATCAACACAAAAAGAATAACATAATCAAAAAAATCCTATCCTAACATTTAACTTTCATTATATAAAATTAAAACATTTTTTCGTTACATAAAATTGTGACATTTTTTAAATAACAATCACAAAAATCCTATAAAATATAACAAACGTTACATAAAATTGGGACATTTTTTCTAATGGGGGTAGCCTAAAAATTACGTTGTAATTAATATATATATATATATATATATATATATATATATATATATATATATGTGTGTGTGTGTGTGTGTGTGTGTGTGTGTGTGTGTGCATAAATATTCTAAAAAGAAAAAATATCGAAAAAAGATTTAAACATATCTTAGTATACTGAAAATAAAGAGAAGTGCATAATTTTCGAATCTTTTTTTTTAGGACTTAAATTAGTACTGGACTTTGTACCAAATCACTCTAGTGACGAACACGAATGGTTTAAAAAGTCGATAAAGAAAATCGACCCTTACACCGATTATTACGTTTGGAAGGACCCGAAAGGCTGGAAAGATGGTAAACCCATTCCACCAAATAATTGGGTAAGTATGAAAAACACTTGTGGTTCAATCAGTATTAATGAATTATTATTCTGCCAAGCCGGTGCGGAACTAATGTAATGTTGGCACGTGAAAATCGTAAATTTTACTAAACGCTCACATCAAAACACACTTTTTCATCTTGAACATTCCAATGTACAGCGAATGAGCATACTTTTCGAAAAATTTATTTTCCTTTGTGACGTACAAACAAAAATCTACAATGCGAGACATAAAGAAAATACTTTTTCTCACTCGAGTCACAGAATCAAAATAAAAACTGAGAAATATATCGAAAATGTTGTTGGTAACTTAAGTTATTCTTTAAAATAATCGAACCCGTGAAATTCGTAGAATTTTGAAAATTACCAGACGCAATATTATACGTGAAAATATTCTTTTTTTCCATATTTTACAGATTAGTAATTTTAGTACTATCGCATGGACGTATGTTGAAGAAAGAAAACAATTTTATTATCACCAGTTTGGAATAAAACAACCAGACTTAAATTACAGATGTAAGGAACTAAAAAATGAAATGATGGTAAGTATCAAAGATAAAATTGCAACATTTCTTAATTTTCAAAAAAAAAAAAAAATTATGATTAACATGTTAACTTTTTTGTAATTTCAATTAATCACAAAAACGGAACGAAGCCATGTTGATTTTTAATCGTAATGATTAAGTATAAAAATACTTCTGTAGTAACGTGTCTACAGATTTATAAGAACCAACTGGTATATACAAATGATATTACTGTCTATAATTATGTGAATTATATTTTGCATTGAAATTTTATGAAAAATATATTAAAAATAACATCGCTGACTTCCGAAGTTACGTTACAAACATTTTTTAAGAGTCGTAATGGGAATACTAATTTCAACTAAATTTGTCTGCATATATATGAAAACACCTGATGCGGCAATATTGTTAAGTCGCATGTCAGTTTCTTCCGATTTTACCATTAATTATACGAATCACTAAAATTTTTAAAATTTGGATTTTTTTGGTTAACACTAAAGATGTTTTACTTTCGTTTTTTGAAATTACGCAGGCCAAAATTGTTAGCAAAAAACGACAACTTTTACAATTTAAAAGGGATATTGATTTCTCGAAAATTTCAAACTATCCTCTCCTCAGCCTCGACGTTCATTTCTGGAAATCCTTTCTCTCGTTTTTTCATACAATTTTTGTTTTCTTCTATATTACCGAGAAGCTCCGATGACCTTCTATGTTAGTCATTAGTAGTGAAGAGGTGGAACACTAACGTTCACGTTAAGATTCTTTTGATCTGAAAAATAATTCAAAGGGACATCTTCTGTTAATGTACGGATAAAATGAATGCGTGTCAATTTCTGGAATAATAAGTAACCTTTCATTTAATAGTAATTTTTTATTTATTTTTAAAGCAGATAAGCACTAAGCGGCTAGTTTATATATATATATATATATATATATATATATATATTTATATATAAACTCGGTCACTTTGGCCTCGCAAGGGGCTGTGCCCCTTAACCCCTCTTGCTTTCATTTCTGTCTCTTTTTCTTCTATACTTTGTATAAAATGATCAAAATTTACAACGTAATTCTTACTGGCATCAACACACAAAAAATAACATAACCACAAAAATCCTATTCTAACATTTAACTTCCGTTATATAAAATTAAAACATTTTTTCGTTACATTTTTCGTTACATATTTCATTACATAAAATTGTGACATTTTTTAAATAACAATAACAAAAATCCTACAAAATATAACAAACGTTACATAAAATTGGGACATTTAGCGTTACATAAAATTGGGACATTTACATAAAATTGGGACATTTTTCTGGGACATTTTTTGGGGATATTTTTTCGAATGGGGGGTAGCCTAAGAATTACGTTGTAATTAATATATGAACATGATCCTTCGCACTTCGCCATGGGGAACATTCTCTGCAACCCTTGAAAAGCAATTTTCTATAATTATTACAGAACAATCGGTTCTGACTATGTTTCATTTTTAAACGTTACAACTGATACGAAAAAGTTATGTATGCAATAAGTACAAATAAAAATGACACGACTTTTCATTTTACTCCTGCTAATGTTTTTCAAAAGTTTTACGTATTTGATAGTTTTCAACAAAAGCCGATAGAAGGAAAGTGAACAGTACCTAATAATATTAAAGAAAGAGGTTATCATTAGTAGTTTCGTAAGTTTCCTCGATAACGGATCATTGAAGTAGAGGCATCGAGAATTTATGCGATGTGTTATTCATTGAATGCAATCGTTTGATGGACGATACTTTAAAAATGCGTAATCTATTTACTGATTCGGGCAAACTCAGTTTTTAACGGAAATAATGGTGGCGCGCGAAGTGGTCCGATCTGAAATAAATCTATTTAATGGAAAACGAAAAAAACGAATTAAGAAATGGAGAATAAATTTAATTTGGAGTTCAGTTCAAACTCGATAAACATCTCTCGTATAGTTTATGGCAGCTTCGAAACATTTATTTTCGTGCCTAGAAGTATTAACCTCATTCTATTTCTGCTTCACTTGTTTCAGGACATATTGAGCTATTGGATGGACGAAGGTGTAGATGGTTTTCGAATAGATGCAGTACCGTACCTTATTGAACATGAAGATTTCAAAGACGAACCGGAAGATGAAAATTACGTTAAGCAGACAGGCAAATCGGATATTCCGGAATATAATTCTCTGTTACATGTTTACACGTCAGATCAACCGGAAACTTACGATGTAGTGAAGTTATTCAAGACAACCATAGTGAATCATAATCACGATTTTAAATCGAGGTAAAATTAAGCGAGCGTACATATTTCTCCTTAATCGCGTAAACATTTTAAGAGTAAAAGTAATTCTACGAAAAGAAATATCGTAATGTCGCGTTTGGGCGAAATGCTAATTGAAATTATAAAAAATTAGATAAAACATTGTCAAACGATGTGTAACGACATGTTTAAAAAGCTATTACATATTTGCAGGGTTATGGTGACGGAAGCGTATACCAGCCTGAACAACACTCTGAAATATTATATAGGATCCGATGGGGCAGGAATGAATATGCCATTTAATTTCTTATTTATCAATCAGTTAAATTCGAAGTCGCATGCGCAACACTTTGTTAACACTATTCATTCGTGGATGGATAATATGCCAGAAGGGAAATGGTCTAACTGGGTTGTAAGTATACACTTTGCTTTTTCAAATACCCTACAAAAGCGTTAATGAAAACAAAAAAGAAATCGGGATAAACGTTATACTCTAATTTTTATATGATAACCGTAAAAGTACTTAATTTACTATTTATAAATAAAAATTCGAAGCAAACAAACTTTTTAATGATTAAAATTAGATGGAATTCGTATTAGTAAATTTTATCATAAAATATATATATATATATGTAAGAATAACTTTGGGTTTTAAAAGAAAATAAATCGTCAAGATTTAATGGTTAATTTTGAGAGTATACATGAATGGTAATTTCATTTCTATATTGTAATCGTATTGATACGTTTTTAATACATACGTATTATTACCTACTTCGATGATTGATAATTGAAAAAAAAAAAAAATCTGTAAATAATATTTAATTTTTATCATTTTAATAAGTTAATAAAAATTCTCCTTGCGCAAAATGGCATGTTTTAGTGAAAAGTAGAAAGATAAAAATGTTAAAACTTAGGGGCATATATAAATATTATATTCAAAAAGGCATTACATTAGTTTTAATTATTACTTCACGCTATCTAATGAATCTATAAAAATCAACCTGTTGCGTTTTTTGTCGAAATTTTTATATAAATGTTGCGTATGTACGCGTTTTAGGGCTCTCCCCTATCTGCACTCTATACTACTGGAGTGAAGACGGTACATCTCCAGCACAATTTAGGCGCGGGGAGAAAATATAAACTTTAATAATGTATCACATTCTGGTAATGAGCCGTAGAGCTAATTGTCTGATGTCTACGTGATAAAATTATAACGAATATGCGTTCCGTGTTCATTCGTAAAGTTGACAATAAAAAATTCTTGAACTTCCTTCTTCTTTTTTTTAGAGCGGTAATCACGACAACCCCAGAACCGCTACCCGATACGGTGAAGTTCTAGTAGATGGTATAAACATGCTGATATTAATGTTGCCTGGTACAGCGTTTACATATTACGGTGAAGAAATCGGAATGGAAGATACTAACATAAGATGGGATCAAAGTGTTGATCCGATAGCGTTGGCTTCAGGACCGGAACATTACTACAAATTTACCAGGGATCCTTGCCGAACACCGTTCCAATGGGATTCATCAGTTAGTGCCGGTAATGCAAATACCAGATTAAACCGTTTTTTATATCGTTGTTAATGTATTAAGTAAATTTTCTATGTGAAGACGTTTTTTATTTTTAATTACCGAATCGCCACCATGAGCGGGATTACAGTTTTCCAACTACTTATTAAGTATAAAAGAATTTAATGAAAAATTCCAAGGTCGGTTAAGTTAAATATTTTTGCTAATTTCAAAAATTTCCAAATTACCCAACAATGGGAATAAAAATTGATTATCGAAATGGTGACTGTGAGAAGGAAAATGTATCAAAATTTTCAGCTTTAGTCATGAAATATTAAGAAACGTTTCTAAAATTCCATACAAATCGGTAATCAACATAATAAACTTCGATAGTTTTATTACGATTATTATTTAAGTCAAACAAGTAACAAACGATAATAAAGAAAAATAAAAATAATAACCAAAAATAAAAGCAATCAATAAAATTCTAATATTTTAAAATTGAATTATTTGAAAAACAGTTAACCGTAAAATTTCCTTGGATAAATTATCTGTAAGTTTAAAAAAATATTCTACTTTTAGGTTTAATTATTATTTTTTCATATACTTTATGTACTTACGTACATGATTATTTAATACGGAACGAGTTGTATTCGTTCATTTTTAAAAATGTATTAAGCAACGGTTCGTTGTTTTGTTATCCCTTTTTTTTTTTTGAATTTTACATAGCGCTTTTATTTTTAAATTTAAATTAAAACATTTGCCGTTCTCAGGCGCCAGTAGAAATCGTTCGGTTTTTATTCTTCGCTTAATTTAATTATTGCTGTTTGTTAAATGTAAAAAAAAAAGGATAAATAGAAACTGGCTGTTCTCAAATTCTCTCAAATTATTATTTTTATTTAAACCGAAGCGAAAGAAGAGTTTTTATTAAGCATTTCTACTGGTATATTTGTAAAACGATTTATTCGTTTTTCCATACAGTATACAGTTCTTTTTGCTTTAATTATTCATTGAACTGTCTGATTAAAGTTGGCATTCCAATTTTTTCTTTTCCAGTATTATTTCGTTCTGCATTCCACTTGAACTAATCACCGGTAGTCAATTTGTATACCGTATTATACGTTTTGTTTTGATCATCCTTAACACAATTAAACGCACGTAGTTAATAATGAAAAGTACATTTTGTGGAAACGTATTAGCAACAGATTTTTGTATCTTAATGAGTAATATGGTAAGGTGTGTCTCTTGTTGACTGTATAAAACGCCTTTGTATCTCTACGGCGTTTCTCACTTTGATGTTGAAAATCACTTATTTGTTCATACAGGATTTTCGAGAACCCATAAGACGTGGTTACCTGTAAATCCGAACTACTGGTTTCTTAACTTGGAAAACCAAAAGAAAATGGAGAAAAGTCATTACCACGTATATAAGCGCTTAGTTAATCTACGCTCTACTAGTCCAACGATACAGAGAGGAAAATATATGTCGCGAGCACTATCCGATTACGTGTTACTTTTAGTCAGGTAATGCGTGAAATAATTTTTACTTAATTATATTTGTACATAAAGTTAATGATGAAACTTCAACATGCCGGCCATTCAATTTACATGACAGTTATAGTCATTATATTGTGCAGTAACTTAAGCGCTAAATACAACGGCAGTCTATTGTGGCAAGTTTAAGCGGATGTGTAGATTCATTCTGCATGTCGCGCATTCAAAGTGCAAACCATACATAGCTTTTCGTCTGCCGACAAAAACATAACACATGCTTCAAACTTTCGCATGTGAAAATCTCGTTCGCGTTCCTACCAATTACAAAAGCTTCTGTTAAAATCGTAATGCTCCCGATCTAACAGTGGCGCCAAGTGAAACATTCGCAAATCTAAACATAAGAAGAGTGTACAGTTTGTATATGAATATGTCAGAGGAGATTCAAACAATTTCCTTTTTCTTTCTGGAAATTTAAAGCCTTTTGCCGAATTTTAGAATATACGAGATCTGTTCAAAAAATAAGGCGACTTTTTAAATTTCGCGCGCTTCGTACATTCGATTTGAGATTTGTTTTTATTTTTATTTTGTTGCTACACATGTCCCCAACATATGTTGACACTGTCAGCTGTTTTGCATTTTTAGTTTGTGTTTAACAGTTATAAATGTTAGACCTGTTTTAGTGTGCTTTGCGATTTTTTGTTATCGAAAAAAAATGGATCTAAAAATCTCTATTAAATTTTGCGTGAAAAATAAAATCAAGTGCTCCAGCGCATTTAAAATGTTGACTGTGGCATTCGGCGAGTCTACTTTGAGCAAAAAACATGTTTATAAGTGGTACAAGCTCTTCACAGAAGGTCGGGAAGATGTTAATGACGATGCTCGCCCTGAACGTCTCAGCACGTCAACAGCCGATGAAATGTGGAAAAACAATTCATGGCTTTTGGATCACGATAATGCACCTGCTCACACATTGTTGCTTGTTCGGGATTTTTTGGCCGAAAACAACACCGTAATCATGTGTCTCAGTGACCGTATTTAGCTCCCTGTGACTTTTTTTTGTACCGAAAACTGAAAGGACCCATGAAAGGGCGGAGGTTTGTCACAATTGAGGAGATAAAGACCGCATCGCCGCTCGAAGAGCTCAAGGTCATATCAAAAAGTATATATCAGAAGTACTTCGAGGATTGGAAAAAGCGCTGGCACAAGTGTTTTATATCTGAGGAGGATTACTTTGAACGGAACAAAATAGATATTGATGAATAAATAAATATTTTTCGAGGAAAATAAAAAGTCACCAAAAAAGCAGCAAAGTGACGTAGAGAAAAGTATAGAATCGTAACAACGAGCGTGCACATATTTTCGAGAAAACCATGTAAGAATGTTGGCAGATTCTTAGCAATTACATCTAACCCCACTCATTGTTTTCATCATTGAAAAAAAGGAAAATTGCATATTTCGGCCACATAATCCGTGGAGAAGAATGCCGAATTTTGCAAAACATACTGCAAGGTAGAATAGAGGGCAAACGGCCAAGAGGCAGGAAAAAGTCTGGATGGATAATGAACATAAAAGACTGGACAGGATTAAAGAAATTTGAAGATTTGATGAAAGCGGCAAGAAGCAGAACATTAAAGATAGCCGACGCGTCAATGACGTAGGGCACCAGAAGAAGAAGATAGAGTTTTTTAACGCCTTTTTACTTAATCTACTGAGGATTTAGGTGATGATTCTGTTATAACCAAGTGTTTCGTTGATTTGACGCAGTTTACTGTTTTATTCGACATAGGCTGTTCAACTTTAGTGCAGCAGTTTCTTCTACTTCTGTTTTCCAATGGTTTTTCTGGTGAGTTTTTGTGATAGGTGCATGGTTCGACGCTAGATAGTCCTAGTATAATTTTGTCGTTTTAAAAACATAAATTCAATCGGAACGCAGACACTCGCTAATACTAGGGAAACTAAATGCGATGAATATTATCTTTTTTAACTCTACAATAACAATTAACGAATGAGTTGTTATTCGTCGGTATCCTTCGACGTACAAGAAAACGTGAAGCAAGAAAGTATCGATGAAGTGACGTAATCTAACCAGTGAACTATGGAATAGCTGACCAATGAATAGTACCTTTAATACACGTTGCCAAAAATAAATTATTCCAGCAGCTCGTATTATTTTGGTTGATATTCTGACTATTTAAAAAAAGCATTGAAAATACACTTATATGTCCAATTTGACCAGTTTAGAAAAACTGTTTTGTACAGAAATGAAACCAGTGTAAAGTATCTGAAGCAAGCGCATAATTAAAAAATTGATTGGATGATGCAGCCAGAGACAATTACCGCATTATCCCAAAATGCAGAATAAAATTGACGCTGATTTATGATCAGGATTTAAAACGGGGCCCATATTTATGCAGGAGATCAACGCAAAGAGGAAGTTGACGTACTGATAAGAGATTGAAAAATATTAACTTTTTTTCGAATAATCATCAGCAATGGTTGGCGGGTGAAAAAAAGCAGTTTAAAAGCCTCCATTGTTCGGTACTGTCAACCGGTTCGTTTATCGAGGCTAAAGAAGAACTTGTAAAACTCGCTGGGGAAAAGGTCCGAAAATTTTATTAATGAATAACGGTGATGAAAACAGCGGAAACATATTTTAACAAAGAACATACCTAACCTAAGTTACATTAAAATGGTTAAATTAAAAAAAAAAAAAAACTAAAATAAAAACTAGAAGAGCGTTAAGATCAATATTTATGAAGCAAATTCTCGTTGTCAGCTTTATCAAAGCATCCATATTTTTATATATACTATCCAAGATAAACACACATTTTTCAGCGGTGGAGTCGCTGAATTAATACATTTCAAATGTTTCCTGACGAAAGACGTTGCAAATATTATATTGATAGGAAATGAAACTAAACGAAAAGTATTGGAAAGCATTGGATGCAAGAAAAGCACATAAAAAGTGACATTTCCGGGGAGTTGTAAAAAAACGGTAGTAGTTTATGGGGAAAATCGAACAGTTCTAGGAAACGTAGTTGCTTTTTGGTTAGTCTGAGCATTCTTGGTTGTGTTGATAACGGTTGACACTAAAGAACATTCAGTCGTAAAATTTGCACAAGACAAACTTAATTCTCGTAATCTTTTTCATTAACAGCGCGATACCGACGTACGAATATAAAAATCGCAACAATAATCGGTAGAATAATGTTAAATTTTGTGTCATAGGCAAATGGATGGTTATCCTACATTCGCGGTTATCGTTAATTTCAACTCCGATGAGATGACCATCGATTTGGAGGCAATTTCAGAATTACCAGCCGAAATGATAGTCCATACAAGTAGCATCAATTCGGAACACAACATTGGGTAAGTTAAGATATGTTACGTAAATCGCGGCTTTCTACTGCGCTAGCGAAAAATAAGAATAGCATCTGTAATTGAGATAATATTGCAGAAGAAACTCAATAATCCACACCGGATTACATTGAATGAAGCGACTTCAAAAAATTGATATGAAACCGATAAATAATTGTTTGTTTTTTTTTTTGGCGAATATCAAAAAATTTCAAAATTTATCAAAAAAATTACTCAAACAAGCAAGTTTTGCCTGTACGCTTTAAAGTTCGAAAAAAAAAAAAAACAAAAACAAAACAGAACCGCATTAGACGATTTTATAATATCTGTTCAAAACAGCGAGGGTAGTTGGAATGAATTATGATTTCATTTTTGTCGCAGAGGAAATAACATCGATTAGAGCGACTTTAAAACTGCCGGGCATATCGAATCTGGCTGTTACGTCAAATGCTAAAAACTCATTGATGATCAGTCAACTTGTTTAACGCTTTAAAACCGCCGAGTGTGTCGTTGTTGTTGCCCTGAGACATCTATATTTCAGACTGGAGAAATGAACATTTCAGTGTACGAAAACGTCGGAAAGCGAAAAAAAGAATTAGGTAGGAGATACAAAGATTCAATAACGTGTGCTCAGAGTTGAATTTCCAAAGTTTCAGCCAGTACGGCAGAGTGTAGACGCGAAGGAAGCTCAATGCTCTCTGCAGGCGAGCTTAAAAGAAAAAAAAAAAAAAAGCTTTATTGGTGTTTCTCTTATTACAAGGTGACGGATGACTGATAAATTTTATGTATGATGAACCATGGCGAGTGTAGGAAAGCAGCTCAAATTTTAAGTTTAGTGTTGATTAATAAAATTTCTATAACAAATCTGAGATATAATAGCGCTGCAGATCTAAATGAATTAAGAAAAGAGAGGCAAAAGTGATTTGATCAAACTAGTAGTTGGCGTTATTTATTTGTTCATGTTCCGTCGTCTAAAGAAGTCGCAGCATAAATTAGATCTTCCGTTAAACTCTGAACGCATGCGTATAAGTAAAATCCATTTTGCGCGAATAACCCATCTCTTAAAATAACATGCACACGGACGCTAAATTTATTCCTATTAGAGTTCTACTGCTTCCCAAATGGACTGACAACTGTGCAAATCTAAGTATACCTTGTTTTTTGTTGTTTTTTTTTTAAATTTTTTTCTTCTTTTTTCTCTAAAAAAGGGATGATACAGATAAGGAAGGAAAAGGAAAGATGCAAGAGGCACGTAATAGAAGGATGCTTGTAATTTTAGCAGGCAAAAATAAAAAATAGAGCATTTAATACGTTTAATAACAATACGTATCGAGTTTTCGATATTGCTAAAATTAAAATTATGAAATTTTGAGTAGAAACCGCGTTTAAAAATATTATTTAACGCTTCGAACGCGTTCTGCACCTGTCGCAATTGATTACACGCCGCCTTACGACTTTGTAATAAGAAGCGAATTTCAGAAGTTCCGATAGTTGGCAATTCCCATTTATGCAAATGCGAAATTTCATACTTTGAAGGACTATAAATCTTCAATTTGTGCATTATACAAACCTCAGCTGCTACATAAATAGAAATAATTCGAAGAAAATGGCTACGTATAATCCAAATTTACATTATGCATTCCATTTGTATATTGTATTTTTGTTACGTATGGTCGAAAAATGTTTTCGCAAGCAATATTTAACGATAATTAATTCACAATATTGTGCCGAACATAAATAGTACACAAAACACTTTAAAATTTATTAAAAAACATTAAAAACATCGACTAGTTCCAGCGAACTACCGTCATTATCAAGGTGTTAATTAATTATTACAAAGTGAAGTTTTGTTTGTAATAATTAATCGTCATCTTGATAACGACGGTAATTCGCCGAAACTAGGCGATGTTTTTTAATAATTTTTAATATATTTTATGTATTATTTATGTTTGGCATAATATTATGAATTAATTACTTTTATATATATATATATATATATATATATATATATATATATATATATATATATTTAGTACCGACAGTGTCGTTTTTAACTTTATATAATATTTAACGATTTCTTGTTTTTAATAACGAAAGATCAGATTATATGCGGCAAAAAGGGCTTTAATAAGCGCGACGATTTAAAATAAACACAAAACTGAGCGAAACATATTCAAAAAAGAAAGAAAGAAAAAGAAATTCTTTATTAAACACATAAAAATGACAAAAATATTTATTAATTTCACTTATACAAGTCTAAGAGTATATAGTGCCGCAGTGAAATTGTACCTCGCTTGTCGTTTAAAATAAATTTACTATTCGGAAGATCGGCGAAAGTTGCTTTCACTGATCGATAAAATTATTCATTTGAGACACAATATGTCTCGTGATGATTTTATAAAATCATATTAAACTTTCTTTTTTTCTTCTTGCTTGCAATTATAACTAGCAACTAACAATTACGTATCGAATTCCTTCATTTAGGGTAACTTTTTATTTGCAGTTGTTTAATAGATTTACGTATAAATGAAAAGTTCATAATAATTAAAGCGAGACTGTTCCAAGGTAATTTTTTTCTCTCCTAATGGGTTTCTTAACGAGAACATTAGCCCAAGAAATGGGAAGAATGGGAAAATAAAGTTCTCTTTAAACATTTAAAGATACAGGGAATAAAAATAATTCAGGGGCAGCAATAACCGAAGCAGATGGAAATGAGGAAATGTAAGAAGCACTGAAAGAAGTAAAATACCGAGTTTTAATAGAATAGAGTAGAAAGACGATTTTACTCAATAGAAGAGGTCGAACATTCAAATAAAACATGATATCAGGGTCACAAAGAAAGTAATTAGAAGGGGGATGAAAACGACCAAATGGAGTAGAAGTAGATAAAAATCGTGAAAACGATGCGCGAAGGAGACTGCGGTTAAAACAGAGGCGACAAATAGCAGAGATTGTAGAGTAATTAGGAGAAGGGAAAAACCATGGACGAGGAGGAAGAGATGACTGAATAGAGGGATAAAAGGAAGCAGAATTAGAAAATGATAAAGAATAGGAGTTGAGTCTTCAAACAGATTCGAACTGTTTGTTTCAGAAAAAAAATGTAATCAATAATTCCGGCGGCAAAGGTAGGAGTTTTTTTTTTTTTTTTTTTAAGAAAATATGCTCAACCAAATAGGAAATAGATACGTGTATTATTCGCGTTAATCTATCGAAAAACAAGGAAATAACTTCCGTTTCATCTTAAAAATATAGAAGTTGTAGAACGATTGTAACTTTTTACATTCTAAAATCGGAATATGGAAAAAAAAAAATTAATGGTAAAAACGAAAAATATTTAAAAAAATTAAAAAGTGTTCCGAACATGCAAACTCATACGGAAAAGTATGCGTTTTCAAATAATAGCAAACGGCGAGATTATTATTATTAATTATAATCGATTTATTTTATGATGTACATCAGACAT
The DNA here is from genome assembly GCA_039619475.1 of Icerya purchasi. Lineage (NCBI taxonomy): Eukaryota > Metazoa > Arthropoda > Insecta > Hemiptera > Monophlebidae > Icerya > Icerya purchasi. The sequence continues at coordinate 339,989,615 of CM077116.1, read as the reverse complement.
TAGTTTAATAAGCTATTTTTAAGTTATATATGTGCTATTATATTTTTACAGCGACAAAATGAGCGTATTCAAAATGAGGCCGAAGTCCAGCTTGATTCTGACATCAGGTAATGCAGACCTAACGAAAGCCGAAAAAATATCCGCACTTTCCGGTTCCGCTTCGCTGTCGCACTTTTCACTGTTTATTCAACTATTTCCCGCTGTTTTATTCCTCCTTTACAGAATTTTATAAACTTGTTTTTTTTTTTTTTTCTCTCCTCTAGAATCCTAACGTATTTATCCTAAAGAAACTTTTTTTATTTTTTAAATTTCGCTCGTTTATTTGTAAAATTGTTTTTTTTATCATTTTTTTTTTTATTATGTGTTTATTTTTATAAGTAAATATTGCTAATTTTTAGTAAATGAAATATAAAGACTGAACTGATAAATTAACGATTATTTATCACGAAAAAAATAAAATAAAAATAAAAAACCAAAAATAAATACATGAACGTCGAAGAACTTTGGAAAACTAATATGTACGGCTCTTATTTTTAAGTATAATACGGAGGCTTAAACCTATGACTGTCCAGGTTAGCAGGTGGCTAACGAAAAAATTAATTTTTACACATTTAGACACTTTCATCGAGAATCATATTTGTTATGTATATCGATTCTTAAACGGTTGTTTTCGATCCTCAACCCGGGGTTACTGATACTGTATATATAAGCTGTTTCGGGAGATCCAATTAAACTAATAGAATTTTAGAACATATTCTAGTTGCATAGTGAAATTTTTTTCCATAAATCAGATTGTGAACAAGACATAATACAGACTCTTTGCAGCATATCTAACCAAGACTATCGCGCACGTGATATGAACATTTTTTTTTGCAGTGCAAGAAATTGTAATAATTTGCGATTTGAATAACGCGGTAAATCGCGCGGTATGTCGGTGTATACAGCAGAGAAGAATTCAGAAGAGTCATTAGCCTATCAGCGTGTTTAGAATTCAAAACTTTATCTATAGTATAGATTTTTAGGACATTTTATTATCGTAATGTAATAATTTAGAATTTAAACATCGATTTAAAATAAACAACTATTTAGTATTGTTTAGCGGCATAGTCGACCTGGCGCCAAGTGGCGTGAGCCTTGTTAAAAAAAAACATTTGCTACTTTTAAAAACAGACGGTTAAATTATTAATACTTTTCACGCATCAGAATAAAGATTAAACTTTGCCGGGGAAAAATTAGCTAAACGAGGTAAAAGCCGAGTCGAACGATAAAGAAAAAAAAACAGTTCACGCTAAAAGGAGAGTTAACTGAATGTCAAAAATTACGGTATGGGGGGATGTGAATATACAAACTCGCGGCTGTTAAGTAAGATGTCACTCATATTTTTCCGTTAAATTCAATGGCAAAACTAAAAATGTATTAAGCTGGAGGGGATGGATCGGCTTCAATGATATAAATGGAAATTTTTAATTTTCGTTCAATTTGTCTCAAATACAGCTTCTTCTTTTTTTCCCCCCATATCTCAACACCATCGAGCAGAAATAAAGCAACAAGCAGATAACTGAATTCCATTTTAACGATGGAACAATTTTATTTCTCGAATGAAAAAATAAGAATATTTTTAAGAATTAGTAATTAAAAACCTTAAAGGAAGTCTAGCAGAAAAATTCGCCAATATCAAATATCCCCGTACCATGAAGTTATTTCAAGAAAAGAAGCAGAAAGAGAGAGGAGGAAGGCTTAAAAACTCTCTAAATTTCCTCGCGATTTACACTGTTCGGTTTGCCGAGTTTGTTGAAGTTCAAATAATAACAACTGTTTCAATCATACCTTTCAATATTAACTTCTTTTTGAATATCTTGTTCATACTCCAGTTGTTATTACCCACAAAATTATAATAGCCATAAGTTTTTTCACTTGAATATTATCATTGGAATATTTTCATTGGAATATTTTCATTGGAATATTTTCATTGGAATATTTTCATTGGAATATTTTCATTGGAATATTTTCAATGGAATATTTTCATTGGAATATTTTCATTGGAATATTTTCACTGGAATATTTTCACTAGAATATTTTCACCGAATATATGCAAAGCACTGTAAGCATAGAGGCATGTGGTGTGCACGCGTATGAGCGTGTATGCGAACAATTTTGGTATTGTAAGTTTAAAACTTTTGAAGTCACTAAAAAGCGACCATTTCAAAATGCTTTATTCGATTAACGCGCAAAATTACAATTTAAAAAATTAATTCGAGTACATTTATTAATCGATTTTTACAGACACACGGACATGCGTCGAAGAAATAAGTTAAAAGATTATGCGACAAACTTAAACGAATATTTGACACGTTTTAGAATGAAACGGTTCTAAAATATTTTAAAGAATATAGGAGGGTGTTCACTTAAATGATTTTTATGCACTCGGCGTCTGATGATAAGTAATCACTAAAAATGAAGTAATAAGAAATTGCTAAACAGCGACTAGGGTAGTAATGCAACCTGTTAAAACCGTAAATTACAGAAAGGGTCTAGAGCTACACAAGAAAAAAAAATAGTTAAATAATATATTTCGAACAGGTGTGATTTTTTTTTTTGAATTTTTATTCTTGCAAAGTATTCTATTGTTAACTTTATTGACATTGAAGTCCAGAAACTAAGACCGGCGAAACACAAAACTTTGGATTCGTCATTTAATATTAGACTTATTTTTTCGAAAACCTCGAACTGTTACGCGTTTTTAGGATTCCGTATACATATAATGTACGGAATCCTTATAAGATGGTACACAAATGACAAAAATATCAAATAAAAATCAATAATTCACGAACGGCTTGACTTATAAACTTCAAATTTGGAACATAAATTACAATTAAAATTATCTTTAAAACGATCTATAACTTGAAGATGACCGATTACCCTGGGCGGCAAAAAACCCAAAAAACCGTCAAGAATATATAATATGGTACATAAAACGACCTCAAAAATCACTTAAAAAATCATAACTCGTCACTAGATAAACTTATAACGCTGAAATTCAAAATATAAACTACAATGCAGGAGTACTTTCATAAAATCAAAAAATTACGTTACAAAAGTTATGTAAAGTTGCCCAAAAGTTCAAAAAACAGCAAAAAATGACGTGTCCCCCCCCCTTAGCGCCGCGAGTATTGTAGTTAAAAATTTTGAATGGGGCTAAAAATACGCACATACCTGTATATTTCTCTAGTTTGGAACATCCGGATTTCCAACTTTAAAACTGGACCCTCGGGGCGACGAAAGCTCAAAAGTTTGTAAAAAAATATTTTTTTTTATAGGCATGCGATATATCGATGGAAAGATCGCTATTTGTCGGGAACGAAACCGAATTTCATTTCCTTAACGAAACTTTCAAAGTTGCCGTAAAGTTCAAAAAAGCGCGAAAAATGACGTGTCCCCCCCCCCCTAGCGCCGCGAATATTACCGATAAAAATTTTGAACACGGTTAAAAATATGCGCTTCCACGTATATTTCTCTAGTTTGGAACATCCGAGTTTCCAGCTTTAAAATTGGACCCTCGGGGCACCGAAAGCTCGAGATTTCGGAAAAAAATATTTTTTTTTTTACACTTGTGATATATCATTAGAAAGATCTCTAGTAGTCGGGAACGAAACCGAATTTCATTTTCTTAACCAAACTTTCAAAGTTTCGATAAAGCTCAAAAAAGCTCAAAAAATTGCGCGTCCCCTAGCGCTGCGAGTATTATAGCTAAAAATTTAAAACATGGTTAAAAGTATGTACTTCCACGTATATTTCTGTAATTTGGTGCGTCCGGGTCTCAAGCTTTAAAAATAAAACTCCGGGGCTTCGAAAGCTCAAAATTTTGTAAAAAAATATTTTTTTTCCCGGTAATGTAATATATCGTTTGAAAGATCGCTATTTATCAGGAACAAAACCTTATATCATTTTCTTTACCAAAAAATTCAAAGTTGCCGTAAAGTTCAAAAAAGCGCGAAAAATGACGTGTCCCCCCCCCCTAGCGCCGCGAATATTACCGATAAAAATTTTGAACACGGTTAAAAATATGCGCTTCCACGTATATTTCTCTAGTTTGGAACATCCGAATTTCCAGCTTCAAAATTGGACCCTCGGGGCACCGAAAGCTCGAGATTTTGGAAAAAAATATTTTTTTGCTTGCACTTGTGATATATCATTAGAAAGACCTGTATTAGTCGGGAACGAAACCGAATTTCATTTTCTTAACCAAACTTTCAAAGTTGCGATAAAGCTCAAAAAAGCTCAAAAAATTGCGCGTCCCCTAACGCTGCGAGTATTATAGCTAAAAATTTAAAACATGGTTAAAAGTATGTACTTCCACGTATATTTCTGTAATTTGGTGCGTCCGGGTCTCAAGCTTTAAAAATAAAACTCCAGGGCTTCGAAAGCTCAAAATTTTGTAAAAAAATATTTTTTTTCCCGGTAATGTAATATATCGTTTGAAAGATCGCTATTTATCAGGAACAAAACCTTATATCATTTTCTTTACCAAAAAATTCAAAGTTGCCGTAAAGTTCAAAAAAGCGCGAAAAATGACGTGTCCCCCCCCCCTAGCGCCGCGAATATTACCGATAAAAATTTTGAACACGGTTAAAAATATGCGCTTCCACGTATATTTCTCTAGTTTGGAACATCCGAATTTCCAGCTTCAAAATTGGACCCTCGGGGCACCGAAAGCTCGAGATTTTGGAAAAAAATATTTTTTTGCTTGCACTTGTGATATATCATTAGAAAGACCTGTATTAGTCGGGAACGAAACCGAATTTCATTTTCTTAACCAAACTTTCAAAGTTGCGATAAAGCTCAAAAAAGCTCAAAAAATTGCGCGTGCCCTAACGCTGCGAGTATTATAGCTAAAAATTTAAAACATGGTTAAAAGTATGTACTTCCACGTATATTTCTGTAATTTGGTGCGTCCGGGTCTCAAGCTTTAAAAATAAAACTCCGGGGCTTCGAAAGCTCAAAATTTTGTAAAAAAATATTTTTTTTCCCGGTAATGTAATATATCGTTTGAAAGATCGCTATTTATCAGGAACAAAACCTTATATCATTTTCTTTACCAAAAAATTCAAAGTTGCCGTAAAGTTCAAAAAAGCGCGAAAAATGACGTGTCCCCCCCCCCTAGCGCCGCGAATATTACCGATAAAAATTTTGAACACGGTTAAAAATATGCGCTTCCACGTATATTTCTCTAGTTTGGAACATCCGAATTTCCAGCTTCAAAATTGGACCCTCGGGGCACCGAAAGCTCGAGATTTTGGAAAAAAATATTTTTTTGCTTGCACTTGTGATATATCATTAGAAAGACCTGTATTAGTCGGGAACGAAACCGAATTTCATTTTCTTAACCAAACTTTCAAAGTTGCGATAAAGCTCAAAAAAGCTCAAAAAATTGCGCGTCCCCTAACGCTGCGAGTATTATAGCTAAAAATTTAAAACATGGTTAAAAGTATGTACTTCCACGTATATTTCTGTAATTTGGTGCGTCCGGGTCTCGAGCTTTAAAAATAAAACTCCAGGGCTTCGAAAGCTCAAAATTTTGTAAAAAAATATTTTTTTTCCCGGTAATGTAATATATCGTTTGAAAGATCGCTATTTATCAGGAACAAAACCTTATATCATTTTCTTTACCAAAAAATTCAAAGTTGCCGTAAAGTTCAAAAAAGCGCGAAAAATGACGTGTCCCCCCCCCCTAGCGCCGCGAATATTACCGATAAAAATTTTGAACACGGTTAAAAATATGCGCTTCCACGTATATTTCTCTAGTTTGGAACATCCGAATTTCCAGCTTCAAAATTGGACCCTCGGGGCACCGAAAGCTCGAGATTTCGGAAAAAAATATTTTTTTTTTTACACTTGTGATATATCATTAGAAAGATCTCTAGTAGTCGGGAACGAAACCGAATTTCATTTTCTTAACCAAACTTTCAAAGTTTCGATAAAGCTCAAAAAAGCTCAAAAAATTGCGCGTCCCCTAGCGCTGCGAGTATTATAGCTAAAAATTTAAAACATGGTTAAAAGTATGTACTTCCACGTATATTTCTGTAATTTGGTGCGTCCGGGTCTCAAGCTTTAAAAATAAAACTCCAGGGCTTCGAAAGCTCAAAATTTTGTAAAAAAATATTTTTTTCCCCGGTAATGTAATATATCGTTTGAAAGATCGCTATTTATCAGGAACAAAACCTTATATCATTTTCTTTACCAAAAAATTCAAAGTTGCCGTAAAGTTCAAAAAAGCGCGAAAAATGACGTGTCCCCCCCCCCCCTAGCGCCGCGAATATTACCGATAAAAATTTTGAACACGGTTAAAAATATGCGCTTCCACGTATATTTCTCTAGTTTGGAACATCCGAATTTCCAGCTTCAAAATTGGACCCTCGGGGCACCGAAAGCTCGAGATTTTGGAAAAAAATATTTTTTTGCTTGCACTTGTGATATATCATTAGAAAGACCTGTATTAGTCGGGAACGAAACCGAATTTCATTTTCTTAACCAAACTTTCAAAGTTGCGATAAAGCTCAAAAAAGCTCAAAAAATTGCGCGTCCCCTAACGCTGCGAGTATTATAGCTAAAAATTTAAAACATGGTTAAAAGTATGTACTTCCACGTATATTTCTGTAATTTGGTGCGTCCGGGTCTCAAGCTTTAAAAATAAAACTCCAGGGCTTCGAAAGCTCAAAATTTTGTAAAAAAATATTTTTTTTCCCGGTAATGTAATATATCGTTTGAAAGATCGCTATTTATCAGGAACAAAACCTTATATCATTTTCTTTACCAAAAAATTCAAAGTTGCCGTAAAGTTCAAAAAAGCGCGAAAAATGACGTGTCCCCCCCCCCTAGCGCCGCGAATATTACCGATAAAAATTTTGAACACGGTTAAAAATATGCGCTTCCACGTATATTTCTCTAGTTTGGAACATCCGAATTTCCAGCTTCAAAATTGGACCCTCGGGGCACCGAAAGCTCGAGATTTCGGAAAAAAATATTTTTTTTTTTACACTTGTGATATATCATTAGAAAGATCTCTAGTAGTCGGGAACGAAACCGAATTTCATTTTCTTAACCAAACTTTCAAAGTTTCGATAAAGCTCAAAAAAGCTCAAAAAATTGCGCGTCCCCTAGCGCTGCGAGTATTATAGCTAAAAATTTAAAACATGGTTAAAAGTATGTACTTCCACGTATATTTCTGTAATTTGGTGCGTCCGGGTCTCAAGCTTTAAAAATAAAACTCCAGGGCTTCGAAAGCTCAAAATTTTGTAAAAAAATATTTTTTTCCCCGGTAATGTAATATATCGTTTGAAAGATCGCTATTTATCAGGAACAAAACCTTATATCATTTTCTTTACCAAAAAATTCAAAGTTGCCGTAAAGTTCAAAAAAGCGCGAAAAATGACGTGTCCCCCCCCCCCCCCTAGCGCCGCGAATATTACCGATAAAAATTTTGAACACGGTTAAAAATATGCGCTTCCACGTATATTTCTCTAGTTTGGAACATCCGAATTTCCAGCTTCAAAATTGGACCCTCGGGGCACCGAAAGCTCGAGATTTTGGAAAAAAATATTTTTTTGCTTGCACTTGTGATATATCATTAGAAAGACCTGTATTAGTCGGGAACGAAACCGAATTTCATTTTCTTAACCAAACTTTCAAAGTTTCGATAAAGCTCAAAAAAGCTCAAAAAATTGCGCGTCCCCTAGCGCTGCGAGTATTATAGCTAAAAATTTAAAACATGGTTAAAAGTATGTACTTCCACGTATATTTCTGTAATTTGGTGCGTCCGGGTCTCAAGCTTTAAAAATAAAACTCCGGGGCTTCGAAAGCTCAAAATTTTGTAAAAAAATATTTTTTTCCCCGGTAATGTAATATATCGTTTGAAAGATCGCTATTTATCAGGAACAAAACCTTATATCATTTTCTTTACCAAAAAATTCAAAGTTGCCGTAAAGTTCAAAAAAGCGCGAAAAATGACGTGTCCCCCCCCCCCCCTAGCGCCGCGAATATTACCGATAAAAATTTTGAACACGGTTAAAAATATGCGCTTCCACGTATATTTCTCTAGTTTGGAACATCCGAATTTCCAGCTTCAAAATTGGACCCTCGGGGCACCGAAAGCTCGAGATTTTGGAAAAAAATATTTTTTTGCTTGCACTTGTGATATATCATTAGAAAGACCTGTATTAGTCGGGAACGAAACCGAATTTCATTTTCTTAACCAAACTTTCAAAGTTTCGATAAAGCTCAAAAAAGCTCAAAAAATTGCGCGTCCCCTAGCGCTGCGAGTATTATAGCTAAAAATTTAAAACATGGTTAAAAGTATGTACTTCCACGTATATTTCTGTAATTTGGTGCGTCCGGGTCTCAAGCTTTAAAAATAAAACTCCGGGGCTTCGAAAGCTCAAAATTTTGTAAAAAAATATTTTTTTTCCCGGTAATGTAATATATCGTTTGAAAGATCGCTATTTATCAGGAACAAAACCTTATATCATTTTCTTTACCAAAAAATTCAAAGTTGCCGTAAAGTTCAAAAAAGCGCGAAAAATGACGTGTCCCCCCCCTAGCGCCGCGAATATTACCGATAAAAATTTTGAACACGGTTAAAAATATGCGCTTCCACGTATATTTCTCTAGTTTGGAACATCCGAATTTCCAGCTTCAAAATTGGACCCTCGGGGCACCGAAAGCTCGAGATTTTGGAAAAAAATATTTTTTTTCTTGGGCTTGTGATATATCATTAGAAAGATCTCTGGTAGCCGGGAACGAAACCAAATTTCATTTTCTTAACCAAACTTTCAAAGTTGACGTAAAGTTCAAAAAAGCGTCAGCTCCAATTAGCGGCCCCCTTCTTGCGACGCGAGTATTACAGCTATAAATTTGGAACATGGTAGAAAACACGCGACTCTACGTATATTTCTCTGATTTAAGACAATCGGACCCCAACTTTAGACTGAGACCTGTGGGACACCGAAAATTCAAAATTTTGAAAAAAAAAATTTTTTTGTTTAGGTTTGTGATATATCATTAGAAATATCGCTATTCGTCGGGAACGAAACCGTATTTCATTTTTTTAAAGAAATTTTCAAAGTTCTGAAAAGTTCAAAAAGAAAAAAAAATTATGTGTCTCTCCACTAGCTCCACGAATATTACAGCTGAAAATTTTGAACGCGGCTAAAAACGTGCTGATCCCCTTATATTTCTCGAGTTTATAACATTTGGATTTTCAGTTTTAAAATTGGACCCTTAAGGCGCCGAAAGTTCGAAATTTTGAAGAAAATTTTTTATTTTTCTGACGCATGTTATATACCGTTTGAAGGATCGCTATCTGTCGGGAAAGAAACCGTATTTCATTTTCTTAATTGAACTTTCAAAGTTTGCTGAAAAGTTCAAAAAATCGAGAGAATTGATTTGTGACGCGAGTATTATAGCTAAAAATTTTGAGGAAAGTAGTAAATATGAGCATCCATGTATATTTCTCTGGTTTGGAACATCTAAGTTTCCAATTTTAAAATTAGTGACTTGGGGCTCTGAAAGCTCGAAATTTTGTAAAAAAAAATTTTTTTTCAAGTGTATTATTATTGGAAAGAGCGCTATTTTTTGGGAACGGACACGTATTTCGTTTTCTTAACAAAACTGTTTGAAATTTACTAAAAGTTCATAAAATTCTGAAAAATGACGTGTAGCCCCGCTTGTAATTTATGTATTGGTTCAAGATTTTGAACAAGGTTAAAAAAATGTGCGTCCCTGTTTATTTATTTACTTTGGAACATCTAGGTTTCCATCTTAAAATTCAGAACCTTAAGCGCCGAAAGCTCGAAAGTTTCAAAAATAATTTTTTTTTTCCGGTCATGATCGATGGAAAGATCGTTATTTGTCGAGAACGAAACCATAAGTTATTTCCTTAACGAAACTTTCAAACCTTGATGTTCCAAACTTGAGAAATATATGTCGAAGCGCATATGTTTAACCCTGTTCAAAATTTTTAGCTGTAATACTCGCGGCGCTAGAGGGGAGGAACTGTTTGAATTTTTTGGCAACTTTAAAAGTTTCTAAATACGGTTCGGAATTATGTCTGGAGACTCCCGTGGAACTGTCGTATGAATTTCGACTGTTACTGGTTGAATGTCGGATGGTAACATTATCTGTTGAAAGTTAATATCCGCACGAACGGATACTATTATTCCCCCCCCCGCGCACAGCTAGCAAGCACCGGATTTGATTCGAGAACTTTATAGTCTTTTTAGTTTTAAATGTTGGTTTTGTTTTAAGTGGGTTTCTTGAATGCACGAAATAAACAGGTTTGTTAATCGGTGTTATTTTTCTTTTGGCTTTATCGGAATACGAGATTGCAGCGGTTTTTAGAATTTGGTTCGGATTGTTATAATTTTCGTTAGTAGTGTTAGTACGAGGGATAAGAAACGAAACAGGATCGCAGGTTTTGGTTTGGATATTTTCATTACGAGGTGTGTTAGTGTTGTTATGAACTGTAATGAAAGGAACGGACTCACCGCATCATTGTTTAGGTGGTACGTCCGCCTGATGAAAAACAGATGCGAATAGTATTTCGATTTGTTAAACAATTTAACGACCTATGCTAGTAAATAAATAAAAAAAAAATATTTAATAATGGTCTAACATACGGAGAAAGTCGAAAGAAAATACCGAATTGTTAAAAAATCATCACAGTAGAACGACAGTCTTTTTCACATCGCGGAACTATATCGACCTTTTTTGGTAAAGTAACCAGTTCGTCTTGCAACCGAAAAAAGTTTAATAACAAAGTAACCAAATTGCCTCGAAATTCGGTTTTCCAATTAGTGACATTTACAAAATTCGTAAACTATAATTTCGATTACCGTGTCTCTCCCTCCCATTCGCCGAGAATCCAGAATGCAATCACCAACGTACACCAACCTGCCAGCAGGGAACACCAACATTCTAGCAGCCGCAGCAGAGTGATACGTAGCATCAATATTATTTCTAATTAATATTTTTTGCGTGTTTTCGTTTATATATTTATTAATTATCTTTGACGGTCGGCTATTCAAGAAAGATAGGTGTAGGAATTAACAAAATTACACATTTTAAAAAATCATAAAACCTTAATATTAGTATTATTAAATCTAAACCAATAATTTAAAAAAATAAATAAAAAAAGGATTTAATTAATTTTTCTTCATAACCGTTACATTGCACTTCAAATTAATCTAAGTCTTCGATTCAAATTAGTATTTTGCTTTACTGTTTTAAATTATTATTAGAAAAGATCTTTGAAATTTATTAAGATATTAAATTAAAATAGTAAAATAAAAATAGAAATTTATTCAAACAAATTTTCTTACATACTAAATAATTATAGTTATTGTTAACTTTCATACGGAATCCTCAGCGCATGAAACCTCATGCTTGACTGAACTTGTTAATTTTAGTTCGAAATAATTCGCGCTTGCAAAATTAAAATATACTATAAATCCGAAACTAGTATAATCAAAATTAACGATATATCTATTTTCATCTTCCTAAATGCGGATAGGTGGAAATTTTTTGGAACTTTGAAGGGATTCCTCGAGTCATTTTAGTCACTAGCCGAATCAACGTCAGAAATACCGAATTTAGATTTTTCTTAAATTATTAAGAACCAGGGATAAAAAGAATACCTCTTATGAGCTTGCTGCGCGGTTTGCTTTAGAGTTCTGACGGAAAGTGCTATAATTCTCCTCGAAAACGTTACGATATTTCGTTTTAATAAATTTGAAGTCAATAAAACTACTAAGTTTGAAAGATTTTAGAATGTAGCTCTTAGTTTCCCACCACCGATTTCGTCAGTTGCCAGACTGAACTCGGTCCACTAGAAGTAGACCAGAACAAATTTTTTACCCGTTATGTAATATCAATTTTTTATTAAAAAACAAAGTTTCGGGAAAAGCGATTAAAAACAAGCTGCTTAAATTTTTTCACAAAGAATTTTTAAAACCGGACTAAATTTTAGAACAGCTCAAGAATTGCCAGACCGACCCTTTTATACAACTTATCGTGTCCCAAGTGTGTAAAAAAAACTAAAGCAGAAATAATTTTGCGCAAAAACTTGGTAATTTTTTACATGTTTCGAGCATTCCAGCAGAATTATGAACCATTTGTACTTTACCAATTGTCGATTATTCTTATTTATTAGATCAAATAAGTAGAAGAGCGTGAAAATAGCTGAAAAATTGCTGTTGCTCCTAAACTATAAAGTTACCTATTTGCAACAGTATCTTTCGTAATCGGATTAGTCTTTAAAAATCATATCAAGTTTTTGTTTCTTCTTCTCTGAAATTATATTCACCAACTGAGAATTATTTTCACATTTGAGTTATTTCATTTAGCAGAATTTTTTCTTTGTATTTATAATTGGTCAAAACATTCCGGCATACAGACACATACATACATAGGCGTACCCAGGGGGGGGGGGATTTAGGGGTTCAAACCCCTCCCGAAATGGATTTTTACGTTGCTGTATTGTCGCTTTAGGGTCATAAGATATTTTGATACCAGGCATTCTGACAGTACAGCTAACTATGTATTAGTGTAAATTATCCTCAAAATGAAAACGAACAGAAGTCTTACGCATTTAGAACTATTATACAAGAGATTATTTTTAAAATATAATTACTAAGTAAAATCCTTTTTTCTGTCAAGTGTTTTTTTTTTAAATAGATCGACCCCCCCCCCCCGAAAAACTTGCCTAGGCACGCCTATGCATACATATAGGTCTATATATATATATTAATTTTTCAAGGTTAAAATTTTTAATTTCCTAACCCGTAATCTTGGTTTCGCTCCCCCTCTTGGGGTTGCTCATCCTATAACTCTAATGGTACTGTCCTTGAAAATTCTATTCTTTCCGACAACTTGGTTCTCCTTAACGATTCCTCGCCTACTTATATTAGGAGTCCGTCCATCTTCAGTTCCCTTGACCTAACTTTTTCCTCTCCCAATGCTGACCTCAACTATAACTGGAGGACTCTTGCGGGTACCTTTGGTAGTGATCATGTTCCCATTCTGATAACTCCTCTCAATTTTCCTTCTCCTGCTCCATTTAGGCCCCTTCATTCTCCCAAATGGAATCTTTCCAAAACGGATTGGGCTCTATTTCGTTCTATTATGGATCATTTGCTTCCTAATTTGTGTCCTTCCTCTGATCCCATATCATCTTATAATTTTTTTCTTCATTCCGCTATATCTGCTCTTTCTTTATCTTCTCCATCTCGCCCCCCGATGCGCTCCAAGCGAGGTACGTCGGCATCTTCACTCTGGTGGAATGACGAGTGCGAGGCAGCTTTTAGGCTCAGTCGAGCTACTTTTAGAAACTTTCGCTCCAATCCTACTACCGAGAATTTTCTTGCTCACAAGCGAGCTAATGCTAGAGCTAGGTACATGCTGAAAGCCTCAAAGAGGTCCTCCTGGCAGAACTTCTGTTCTTCCTTCTCCAGAACTACCCCACTTTCTCATATTTGGAAAATGGCTAAGGCGTTCAAATCCCCGTTCTCAGAACACTCGTCTAACCTTAATCTCACTCGTGATAGCCTATTATCTTTTATCGATTCCACTGCTCCCGCGTACGTTCCTAACTTTGATGAACTACTCCTTTCCTTCCGTACAGAGCTCCCCCCGCACCCTTTAACATCTGCATTCAATATCAATGAACTGAAGTCTGTTCTCCTAAACTCTACCAGTCCTACACCGGGTATAGATGGTATTCCATACATAGTCCTTAAAAATCTGTCTGAGCAGTCACTTGCGTTTCTCCTTGAACTCTTCAATTCCTTTTTATCCAGAGGCATCACTTCGTCCTCCTGGAACTCCTTTATCGTTATTCCCATCCCGAAAAAAAATGCTTCCTTACGTCCTATCTCTTTGGCATCATGTTTCAGGAAACTCTTCGAAGGCATGCTGAATAAACGTCTTGTTTGGTGGCTGGAACATAACAACTTACTTCCTTCCAACATGTTTGGCTTTCGACCAGGCATTGGTCCTGCCGATTGTATTAGCTCCTTTGTTTCCCACGTTTATAAATCCTTCATACATAAGCATTTCACGCTGGCTTCTTTTATCGACTTATCCTCAGCCTTTGACAACGTTCATCTACCTAGTCTAAAAGACGCAATGGCCGCAATTAATCTCCCAGTCTATTAATCTTATGATAAATCGCATTATCCACATTTCCTCTCCGTAGCTTCGAGCTACAAGAATTGTTTTCCGCAGTCTTCCGCAAGGTTCCCCCCTCAGCCCCACCCTCTTCAATATATATACCATTGCTGTAGCATCTCTTCCTTTAAACTCCCTCTCTTTATTCTTTGCAGATGATATTCTTCTTTTTTCCTCTTCCTATGACTTGGTAATCGCCAACGAAACTCTTAATTCGTCTTTGTTTGCACTTGAACAGTCCCTATCTTCTATTCACCTTTCTGTTTCTCCTTCTAAATCCTCTTCTATGGTTTTTACTCTCCGCCCCTACAATTCCGCATTAGTCAACCGATCCCTGAATCAAGTTTCTCCTTCCCGTGTTATTTGCTTCTGCTATCTCGGTATTTACCTTAATAGTCGTCTGACCTTCTCTGAGCATATTGACCACCTTTCTTGTTCTGCCGTTAAAAGACTGAACTTGCTAAAATCCTTGCCTCCAACCAAATGGGGAGGTGATCCTCATCTGCTCATTTCCCTGTATACATCCATTATTCGTTCCAAGTTTGATTACTGCTCTTTTATCTATGGTTGTGCCTCCAGATCCCTTCTTTCCAAATTAGATATAATACAAAACTCCTGTTTCCGTCTTTGCCTCGGTGCTCTCAAATCCTCTCCCATTTCAGCAATGCTCGCGGAATCTAACATACCTCCCCTCTCAGTTCGAAGGTCTTATTTGGGCTATCGATTCCTTTCCAAACGTTTACCTCTCACTTCGTCTCAACTTATTCCTTTCTACATTTACATTGCCAAGAACTGGCGTTTTGTTTCTAATAAAATCCCTATCTTAGCCCCTATTTCTCAACGTCTTAGCCATTTCTCCTCCCATATTATATCCAGCAATAATCTTTCGTACTTCTCACTCAATTATTTCGACCTCTTACACCCTCCCAAAGTACATTTTCTCCCTAAATTTTCCAAGTTTATGCCTCAGACCGTCATTAAACAGGAATTTCGCAGTACGGTCAGTTGTCTTTTTCCTTCTCATACACTTGTTTTTACTGATGGCTCTAGAGGACCCGGTGGGGTCGGATCGTCTTTTATTCTTCCCGACTCCAATTTCTCCGAATCCTTTCGCCTCCCATCTTTCTGTTCTATTTTTACGGTCGAATTGATGGCTATCCTTCGTGCGATCATACATATCTCGTCCAATCGTTCGTCCTCCGACTATCTAATCATTTCTGACTCCATGGGTGCTCTCCAGGCTATCAGTTCACCGCTTCCTCCTCCCTCTTCTGACTTCTTCATTCTTCTCTCATTTATAATCTTTCTTTCCATCACTCTATACACATTGACTTACTGTGGGTTCCTGGTCATAGAGGCATCGAGGGTAATGAAATGGCGGATGCTTTGGCTCAGGTTGCTGTTCGTTCTCGCTTCTATTTTAAAAAAATCCCGGCTGTTAATCTATTACCCCTAATTAAGAAGCTTTACTTCAGATTTTGGTCGGATGTGTACCCTTCTTCTTTTTCCAACAATCGTTCCTTCTACCTTTCAATCCAACCTACACTTCCTTCTCATCCATGGTTCTCGGAGTTTCCCTCTCTTCCACGATTTATAATTTCCTCTATTGTCCGCCTGCGCTTTAATCACACACTGCTGCCCTCTTCACGCTATCGTTTCTCTTTGCTTCCCTCTCCTCATTGTCCGTTTGCATCCAGATGAAGCAGTTGTCTGTGATGCTGATCACATTTTCTTCGAGTGCTCTGCTCTTTCTGCGGAGCGTTCTCTTTTCTATCTTCACCTTATAAAGCTGGGGCTTCCCACTCCTGACTGTGCGTCTTACATCTTGTCCCTTCCTTCCCAGTCTGTTGTTCTTGTCCTTGGTTCCTTTCATAGTTGATGCGCCCAAAAAAAAAAAAAAAAAAAAAAAAAAAGTTAGATATTAATGCAAGATATTTTGATTATTTTTTTCGATATTCCGCTACCGCTTGAAGCAAGTACTGTTTTTGATCTTCTTTTCGCGTCAGTTTATTGTTGTATTGTTCAATTAATTGTACGCCGTGTTCAGCTGCATCATTGACCACTTTCATTTTGGAGATTAATTCTCTACTTTTTAGGTATCAAAGATGAAGATTACCTAAAAAGTAGAGAATTAATCTCCAAAATGAAAGTGGTCAATGATGCAGCTGAACACGGCGTACAATTAATTGAACAATACAACAATAAACTGACGCGAAAAGAAGATCAAAAACAGTACTTGCTTCAAGCGGTAGCGGAATATCGAAAAAAATAATCAAAATATCTGGCATTAATATTTAACTTTTTTTTTTTTTTTTTTTTTTTGGGCGCATCAACTATGGACCATTGCCCAGACACAATGGGAAGAAGAGACAACTAACTAGAACCTAATTCGATTGGAGACAGCTGAAATAAAGGAACCAAGGACAAGAACAACAGACTGGGAAGGAAGGGACAAGATGTAAGACGCACAGTCACTTGGACTTCTGAGAAGAAAATCGGTGTTAATGTGAAATCTCTCAAAAAAATTCTTGGTCAGCGAATTGACAAACTGATCTAGATCTCCTCGGCATAAATTTTCCATGTCAGAAAATTTAATCTGCAATCGGTTCATGTCGTCATCTTCTGTTGCGTCGAGATCCAGGTTTTTGTGCATTCTTTCTTTCACCCTTCATTACTGACATCGTTGTCAAAGAAAGCGAAGCCAATTGCTTCCGGAGTTACATACCATAAATGGCGAATAAATTGATTTACAGCCATTTTTGAAACTTCTTCGTCTATTTCTTTGTAATAATTCAATTTTTTTAGAAAATTAAAATCTGAATTTGGTGCTTTTATAGTAACCGGAGCTGAAAACCACGCTTACACATAAGTTGTCACAATAAAAATACAAATGTCAGCTAATCGTTTCTGAAGTTTTCAGCTTAAATTCATAACGAAATAAATACATTTTCAAGGAGTATATGACCTTAGACATCCACCTTGCGTGGTGCATGGCTCCCGGATATCGAAATGAAAAATTATTTGGAGTTTCTCCTAGAAATACTAAACGTAATTCTAAAAATTCTTGGTAATAGTCAAGAGGCTGATGTGTAGCAAGTGTATACTGTAGGAATGTGATCAATTAGCATTTTCTGTCGTCGTTAAATACTGATCTTAATTCTTTTTCCATTATTGCTGAGCGAAAATTGTCTTTATTCACCTTTGACCACTTGTTTTGGAATTCTTTACAAATAGCAAAATTTGGGTTAGAAGTGCGAAGCATTTTCAGTCCGAAAACAATTCTTACAATCATTTTAAAAATGTGGAGACGACACGCCAAATGTAATAATTTACGGTCGAGGAACCGTTCCAAGCGAACACAAATTCCTCCTTTGTCACCAGTATTAACGGCAGTTGTCTCAAAATATTCTCACTTACAAGTGCGCAATAAATAGGAGTAAGCAAGCACAAAAATCTCTTCACTCTTTTCTTTGCCCACTTATGTAGCAGAGAATCCTTATACATTTACAAATGATGATATTGATCAGAAATATTCAATCAGAAGTATACTACGTTGCTGGCACATAGCAGTATAACGAGGGAAAGCAGTATTTGCGGCGCGCATGGAAGCTCGTTTCACCGAAACGCTTTTCGGAACGTCTTCAAGTCAACCAAATAAGCTGAAATTTTAATAGCGGCGTTTTTCGATATAAGAGAACAATTCTACCGATTGGGACACCTAATTTTTTAAAAAACAAAATTTCCGTCATCTATAACTAACGGCCACCCTAATATATATATATATAAACGGAAAAATTTGTAATAGTTACTGCAACTGATCCTTTAGTCGAAGAATTTTGGAATGTTTGTTTACACAGCAAAACTGATAATACGTATAAATTGTCAAATTCATTGCTAACATCAGGATAATGCATCATCCCTCTACCTAAAATTTTGTAAACTTTTTTTAAAACACTGGATTATTGATATGTAATCTTTTAAGCTGCATTATTAAAAGAGGAACAAAGATCAAATAGTTGAAAGAGAAATAGACTATTAAAATTTATGATCATCACAAATAATACTTTTCGGACACATAATACACCAATATATGACATACGAGTTTAATCATCGACGGAACTCGAATTGCGTTTGTTCGTAGGAAAGTAGACCTCTTTTCGTAGACTCTTGCCCCCGCGGTTAAAATATACCTGATTTGCCTTTCGTGTTCGGTGAATTATGTAAACTCACCTAACAGTGCGCCTGACCGGCACCACTTAATAGTAGATAGGAGGAAGAGGCAGGACAAAAGTAAAGTACTTTGGAAATGAAGAAACAAAAAATATTAAAATTCTTTCGGGTTATCTCAAGCTCAAGACGAACAACGATTGCCGATAATTAAAATATCATAACCAGCTTATTTAAAAACGGAAACCAAAAAAATTTTTGGTTTTTGGAATGATATCGTCACAGTCTTTGAAATTGGAAAAATAAATGAAAATGGAAAGCGACTATTTGAGTTTTGTGCAAGTAATTATTTACAAACGCACGCAGATGCACTCGAAATCTAAAATACTTTACATAATAAATTACGTATCATAATGAGACAGAAAAGCAAAAGTGAACGCCTAATTGAAAAAAGCACCGAAAAGTGCCGATGACGACATATAGACCATATTCTATTCAGACACAGACATTCTGATTGTGTCGCGGTCATGATGAACACGGCATATTAAAAATCTGAATTTATCAGATAGATCAGTTGACTTTAGGAAAATAAAAAGGACAAAAAAATCCATTTTCATGCACGGATTGCTAGACAATCAGATGCGTCGATGATATTAGCGGAAAATGAAAAAAAAAAAAATACAACATTCGAATTAACCCGGCTACTACTCCACATAAAATGCAAAATGAAGATCGGTGAAATTAAAATAGAAAGCGATGAAATGTATAGTGAAATTAAAGACAAAGAAAATTGAAAGGAAACAAACTTTAAATGGGGCTAAGAAATTTATATATCTGCCAAGTTTAATATCGAGTAATGGGGAAATTAAGCGAGAAATAAGAAAAGGATTAAGCAAACGTTTAATAAAAATGCGAGTATTACTCTCATCAAAAACACCGTGTAGACCTTAGGTTCATCAAAAGTTTCACCCCCGAAAAACCGCCTTAAATCGATTACTAAACGATGAAAAAAGCAAATTGGAACCATTTGGAATGCGGTGTTGGCGACAAGTACTGCGAATAAAATGGATTGATAAAATTACAAATAACCGAGTACTAAATAAAATTTAAAAAACAAGGCCGAATTCTAAGAGCATTAGAAGAAAGAAAAACACTGTTATCGGGCTATTTTGCGACATTCAGTGTAAATTAAAAATAACTGGGTCAATTACCGCGGCGTACTTGATTAGTTAATTGTGTTTCATTTGCGCAGAATACCCCGCTGCTGCACATTGTAACTTCAAAAAAAATTTCACTTATACTGTGTTGATGTTCATTATTGACTCGCCTCAAACAACGGAAAAAAACTAAAAACTATAAGAAGATTACAGCTTTATGGTTGTTATTGAAGACAAAAAATCATACGCGTAAATAAAAGCACCAGCCACGTATCGCGAATTCTTCAGTTCCACCATGATTCCCACCAACTCAGGGGTTTAAATGAAGAAGAAGAATAGAAAAGGCATTTCAAAAAATTAAATATTTAAGTAGATAAATGTATTTATTAATCACAAGAGATCCGTTTAAACAGCAAGCTGTAATCACGCATAAAGCAATTCTAACGAGTTTCACAGTCTGCATTATTAATTTTTACTGACAAAAGTGTACCTATTTCGGTTGAAACTGTAAAAATAATAAATGTAAAATTTTACCAATCAGCCGGTCGCTAACACAAAATCTCTAGTAGAACTAACGAATGAACTTTTAAATATCCCTCCATTAACCGAACCCGTTTAAAAATATCCAAAGAATTACGTAATTTTACTCGAAGAGAAAAAAGTCTATTTTTTGCTTTCTGCTACGCCAAATGTTCGTTGTTGTCGACGTAAATATTTATTTATTTATGTCAGTGAATAAAATGAATTGTTTAACCATAAAAAAAAAAAAAGAAATATTTGTTTCCATTTCACTTGAGACGAATCATAATTTAGTCGTACATAGTATACGCTGGTTTTATAAAATTTTGGGATAGGCCGAAACAGAAATGTATATCTTATAAAGTTACAAGGCCAGAAATCGTACAGCTTACATTCTATAGTAGCTGGGAAGTTAATTCCTTTTAAATCGACGTATATTCTTTATCAGATTGTAGAAAAACTATGACATTACAAAAAATTATAATATATAAAATATGCAACACTATGCGGTAAGGTCAAAGTTTAAAAAAAAATCACGGCCCTCCCTGAGAAAACTAGAAAGTAAACTTTTTTTTTACATAACATATATTCGCTGCTAGACTATGGGGAAATTATGAGACATTTAAAATTTTACAATTAAATGGTTCAAAATGTAAAAATTAGGTTGCAAACATTTTTTTTTGTCAAAAATTTGCAGTCTGTTCTGTGACAGATGCGCCATTAATTTTCTTCTAATAGACATATTTTTGTCTGTAGAATACGGCAAATGTACAGAATTCGAAAAATTTGAGAAAATATGCACTAAAGCGGTAAGGCCGAAAAAATAAAACCACGATGATATTAAAAACAAAAAAAAAAAACAAAAAAACCGTTACTTCTATATCTGTGGATACATTATTGGAAAAGAAGTTCACAGTTTGTTTTATAGGAACCTGATATGGTTGATTTTTTTTCAGCTGACATCTTTTCGTTATTAGAACGTAGGAAATACAGTAGATACCGAATTATGCGACCTAATTGTGGCTGAAGGTTGGTCGGATAATCCGAAATTAATATTTTCAACGTAGAAATAACGTGCATAAAATTGAAAAAAAATTATTTATTTAGAAAATTGAACTTCAGCGTAAAAAAAAAGGAACAAATAAGTGAAAAAATAATACATACTTAGTAATTACAAGTCACAAATTATAATTTTTTAAAATACAGTAGACTCCGAATTATCCGACTTAATCGGGACTGAAGGTTGGTTGGATACCGAAAAAGTCGAATAATCGGGAATCTACTGTATTGTTTTTTGTTTTTCTTTTTTTTTCATCGTTATTAGTGTCAGACAACTTGAAATTCGGATAATCAGGAGTCTACTATGTGTAAACCCCTCCAAATTTTGTAAAATATGTAATTATAAATTCTGAAATGATTAGTGCCTCATCAGTAACTAAAAATATTATTGATTAGATTCTAAAAACAACGAATTTGACCATTGTAATGAAATAAATATTCTCAATATCTCATTTTAAAAAAGACTCGTAACATATTCCTCTCGTAGTGTTAGACGGATTCTAATGATTCTTTATATCTACATTTGAAAGTCTACCGGTCAGTGATGGTACCATATAAGTATATCGGTAGCTATCGGTGAACACACTGATATTTAGGAGTCATTAAAATAAACGTTAATAAAAGGGGGGTCCTCTTTTTAGAGAAATTTTTAGTAATATAATAATAAACGCTATTAACACTAAAATATTATCAGTGTTACTCATCATGGAAACGTGAATTGAAGAAACAACTCAAAAAACTTATAATATTACTAATGTGAATTATCGTATAGATTCGAATGAAAAAAACGAATTCGACACCCCCAAAAAGACATTTACAAACTCATCATGCTGGGAAATATGACAACATTACTGCTGGGAATAACTTTTGACCGTGACGGAAGGATATTTGAATACCTTTTGTTTATTAGAAACTGTACCGGGGTCAGTGTTTCTCTCACGTCAGTACCGAGAGTATTTTTACGTCATTAAAATTTTAAAGTTAGAAAGGCGATAAGCGTGAGTGACTTTATCAGCGTGAGTTTGTACAAATGCAGATTCGGATAATAACATTAAAACCTGCAAAGCGCGATTTGCAGGCTCATCACTGACAAAATTTATCACTTGAACCGATCCCTTGCTTTATACAGTAAAGGTAGCTCGGGTTTTTTATCCGTGTCATTATTGAAAAATATTTATACTTGAAATAAGATAAATAAAAATAAATAAATAAAATTTATAATAAAATTTATTGAAAATACACTAAAAAGTAGAAAATAGTTATTTCATAAAAAGGTTATGTACTTCGGAATAATTTACTTACGTATAAAAGAATATTATGATTTCTCTTAAACAACATTAATATTTATCAGAGCCTCGGTACACCAAATTCAAATTGCACCTGGAGTTTCCAATGTTAAAGCCAATAGTTAGTATGGTTCTTAATTATTGTTGCAACTTGAATTTAGTGTACCGAGACTCTGGTAAATATTAATGTTGTTTAAGAGAAATCATAATATCTCCTTAAGGTATATACTTCATACTATAAGATAAATTAGCTTTTATGGAGTATTTTTTTTTTCAGTGTATTTTTATTAAAAAAAATGTTTTTTAAATTTTTGTTACAGATAAACTCGAAATGATGACATCAAACAATATTCTCAATACGGAGGAGAATGTGTTGACAGCAAAGCTGAATGAAAATCATGAACTTTAAAAACGCAAAAATTCGTCCTTGCTTTTAGTACGAATGCTATCTTATCAGTAGGCCATCGTTGTAGTAAGCTTTCTCCTCCACCAACTGAAGATGGAAGGTGCACTTATATCTGATGGCTCCGGATGGCATTATGTACAAATTCCGATAAATAAAAAATCTTTAAAAATTCGCATTTTTTTCACGATGAACTTTTTAAAATCGCAAGCAAGCTCGAATTAATACAAGCCGTCTAAAAGACCGCAATTTAATTACCCTTAAACCTGTTTTCAGCTCTTGGCACGTATCAAATGAAACAGAGAAAGACATCCGATTATATATTATTCGCAGTTACATCACTACCAATATTGTACGAATTTCGAGAAAAAGTTGAACGTTGAACTATTACATGAGGACACATGATCTCTTCATCGGTCGATTAGCCAGTGAAACCCGGAGGGAGTACAAAAAATATAAACACCGTGTCACTTAAGGTGAGAACAAGAAATTTTAATTAAATTTTATTTCCGACGTATATTAAAAATTATTAATTTTCTTTTTATATCCACTTTATTTGGATGAAAATCAAAAGTTTCGCTTCGGGTCTGTTATAATCTTTTACCAAAAAGCTTTCAGCTTAAGCAAGGCAGGAAAATTTTACCGAGTGTGTTTGTAGAAATCTACTCTTCCTTCATAATCAAACGTACAGTGTTCATGTTCGTCACCGTGTCTCGCATTTAATTCTTTCGTTTACATCGTCTGTCATAGTTTATTTTTCTTTTTTCCTTCTTTACTTTTTTTAATACCACTTCCAGCAAAAAAGTTTTTTCTATTTAAAATCTTACAAATTCCGAAACTAGAATTTTCTATTCGTCTTCAGGTCTCCCTTTTTTCAGATCTACATTACGCTCATTAAATATAACGAGTCTTTCTCTTTAAGGCCAGCATAAATTGGAATGAGACCAGATCATTTGAAACGATCTCTGCATCAGAACTAATAATTTAGGACTGTTCCTATTATTGGCCTATGCTTCAGTCATACTTAATTTCCTTTCTCTCGCTATCATCTTTCTCCTTGGATTGTCCTCTTCATCCCAATGATACAATTATTTGTGATCTAAATATCATGATTTCTTCGAATGCTCTTCGCTTTGTATTAAACGTTAAGGCTACTTGCTCGTATTGTGTTCCTTATATCCCGTTTTTTTTTCTCCTCAGCGTGTTGATCTTCTTACTGCTTCCTCTACTTTAACAATTTCCAATTGAATTAAGATCCAATTAATTTGTTCTTCTCTCAATTGTTCCTGATCCGAAATACGAGTCCCACTCTGAAGAAAAAAGAAAAAACAAATATGTGATCAGCCAAAAGCCACAGGAAATGTTCACAATCACAAGAAGAGGTAAACAAAATTCAAAAACAAACTGTATAAGAAGTTATTGCAGTAAATAAGCAAACATGTTGAAAAGTAATTCCTCATTTATTATGTCGCGGGTTAATTTATAAACATTATGCTAAAATGTTTACTCGATTGTTGCTGTTTCTTTCTTCCGTTAGTAGAGCTAGCGCCATACGGTGATTGAGTGACTCAATTTGTTAGAGAAGGTATATATAACTGTAAAAGTTTTGAAAAATTAACAGTAACCGTCACGTGTAAACTCAAGAGCACCACTAAAAACGCACTGGCATAGACAAGGGTGCTTAAAGTACAACTGGAAGGTGGTAATCATCAAACATAGTAAAGGAATTAATCAATCAGCAAATTAATTTTGTAACTAAGTAATTAGAAAAGAGCACAATTCTAAAGTGAACGAGATAGAAACACTCCGAGTTTTAAATATCAGTAGGGAATGTATGAAAAAGTCAAAAATCTGATTAATGTTCTACTGAGGTAGAATCTGCTCCCAACAAAATGATTATCACATGGCGTCATGTTTAGAAATACGCAATTATTAACCTATATAACCACCAAGGCCGTATCTAGACCAAAATTTCGGGAAGTGTTACGAAAATATTTTTATATATATATGGGGGGGGGGGGGGATTATCATGAAATATATTTATTTATAAATAGTACACTAAATCCTTGCAGTCAATTATTGTATATGTAATATTTGAACACTACAATAAAAACAAATAAAAAATAGTCGTTTCCATAGCATTCATAAAAATTTCGATTTTCTTTTCTTTTGTCAAAAATTGAAAATAAATAAATTTATTCCGAATTTCAGTTCATTTAATTCCAGCAGTTATTATTTCGCAGACATTTCGGGGGGGGGGCTACTGCCTCATCAGATACGGCCCTGATTACCACCACGTTATGTTCTATTTAATTTTTAGCTTACGATGTAGTTTTTATTTATGTTGCATTTACAATCCTTATTGCTTTAGCAATTTTTTGAAGTTATTTTTTCATAAATATTGTATTTTATGACGGTTAATGATGACTTAAATAGTTCTTCTGAATGGGAAAGTTGTAGCTACTTTTATTTACGCAAATGAAAACAGTAAAAAATACAATATGGATATGTTTCATAAAGGAACAAAAAAAAAGAAAGGGGGTTAAAAAATCACCAGTCGGGGAAGCAAAAGCGATTGACAAATAGCCTAGTTGAAAAATGCATACATGCGATTTCTGGATGCACCGCGCTGTAATTAACATTGCTTGTTGGTAGTGTATGATTAAAGTTCTTGCAAATGAAACACCTCTCGAAAAAATAACTCCATCTCCAATGTCAAACCGATCATTCCTTTTTAACGTGAGGTGTAAATCACTGCATCTGTGCATCAACTATGGTTTACATAATTTGTTTCGGTTTTGAACCGCGGTTTTCTGTACACTACCATGCTAAAGGAAATTGTTCTCCAAATGCGATTCTTATAAATTGACACTTACATAAGAAATAAAAGTACAATAACGGACGTGTCGATAAAAAGAGAATATGAGTTATAGGAAAAATAAAATTTATAAGTTGTAAAGGCTTAATATTTTATTAAACAAGAATGAAATCTTAATCCAAAACATAATTTTCGTGGATTTCTGACAAATTGTTCTACTACTTTATTATAAAAGTCGAATTATCTATGATTACGCGCCCATGAATACACATCATGGCTAGATGATTAAACAGTTCCGAAGCTCCAGGGGGGGAGGGCAACCATGACTGATTTGTTTAGTTTATTAATCGTTTTGATGATTTACTTCCAATTGTAGAGTTAACTTGTTTTAATTCTTTTTCTACTTCTTCATTATTCATTTTTATCATTTCATACTATTCTACTATGAATGTGCCTGATTTTTCTATATTCTCCAGTTTATTTTATTTTGAACTAGCTGCAATACCCCGCATTGCTCGGGTCAAAATATATAGTACGCTTAAGGACACGAGGACCAGTCTCCCTGTCTCAGATGTATACAAACGTACGAGAAACCGATGAATCTCGATCATGAATCGGGAAACCTAAAATTCGCCAAATTGTTTTATTGGTATTAATATAACGACCCATTTGATACTGGACTATCTCATCGTAATGGTCTTTTCTAGTCGTGGTAAAGGCAGCAATATCACTGCCCTTGTTAATATGCTTACATACGTATTTGGTGGATTTAACAGCACTATTCGACACTGATACGGGCTTTGAACATTTTAGAAAGAAGTAGATTGTATGGAACTACTCATTGATTGTTAACTTCAATTTCTTCATGGCCTCGTTTTTTAATTTTTGCCAATTTACATTGTTCTGATGATCAATGTCTGTATTTTAGACACCCGTCTTGTACTTTGCTTAGAAATTAATAAAAGTAAAAATAGTTTTATGCTCACTTTTTCAGAATTACTCGAATTTATTATTTGAATATTCACTTCAAACTTTTTGGATTTTTCTTTTTGATCCACTCTTGATCATTGCTAAAATATAACTGACGAAAGTGCATTGAGCTTTGCCTTATATATCATCGACAATTGAAATTTCTCGTTCCAAAACATTCTAGAACATTCGGATATACTTGATTTCGGATATTGAAGAAATTTCGTTAGAATTTTATATAAGTCTAAAGCCCTATACATCTTTGAGAATGGATATCTCTGGAATGTAGCATAAATAATTTTTAACACCTAAAGTTTTTCGAATCTTTTAGAAATTTCTGGAAGAACAAATTTTAAAAATTTCTAAAAAATCCTGAATTATTTTTAAAAATTTCTGAAAAGATTTAAACTAATTTTCGAAATATTAAAAAAATTATTATTATATAATTCCGTTATGCAGTAGCCGTTTTTAATAATTATAATTATTAACAATTATTGCAGTTATCGATAATATTGTTATTATAAATTTCAGCCTCATATATCTTCGAAGATCGAAATTTCTTACAACTTTCTTCAACTCGCTAGATTCTAAATTATTTTCATTGATTTTACATTATTTATGATTGTTATTGAACAAATTGGAATTTTTTAGGATATTCGAAAAATTCTATATGATTCTAGATCTTTATAAAACCTTTTCAAATTATTCTCGAAACTTATAGAGCATTCTGGAACATTACAAATCATTTTAGATCGTTTTAGAATATTTTCGATTATTATAGATCGTCTTGGAATATTCTTGATTATTATAGAACATTTTAGATTATTCGGTAACACTCTAAACTATTTTAGATCATTTTAGTAAATTTTAATGTATTCTCGAACATTCTAGAGTATTTTAGAATATTCTCGATCATTTTAGAACATTCCAGATTACTCTTCATTATTATAGTGCGTTTTAAATCATTCTAGAACATTACAGATCTTTCTAGATCGTTTTAGAACATTTTAGACTATTATCGAACATCTTAGAATATTTTTGATTATTTTAGAATAATTTAGATTATTCGGGAACGTTCTAAACGATTCTGGATCATTTTAGTACATGGCAAATTATTTTCGAATATTCGAGAACATTTCGGAATTTTCTAGAAAAATTTGGATCATTCTAGAAAATTTTGAGAGTTCCTACAAAATTCCGAATACATCTCTATCCCTCATTGGCATACAAAAAGGCCAATCAAGGGGCCAGTTTCTTTCTCTCAAACGCTTTTATTCTCCCAGATGACCGGTACTGAGTTGCTTGATATGTTTGCATTTGCGACTTTTAAAATGTGTTTTGTTGTTTTTGACTAACTAATTTTAATAATTTTCTAACCCTTATCAAAATTCGAACTTGCTATACAGAATGAATATCTCGCTTTTGTTTTTGAAGCATCTCTTTGTGTCTACGAGATTTAAAAAATATGTCCATGAATATCTCACCAAAATAATCATAGTTTAACTTCTACGAGAATAATATATTTCAGTATACATAATTTAGAACTATTTCACATACATTTGACCAGAATAGTCATAATGATAACCTTCATCAGGATTTTATTCATATTTTCGTCTACGTATTTTACAACTAACGAACTTTAACGCTTCCCTAATCTGAACCATTCTCATTTATTCATGGCTCTACATGCTTCGAGGAAGTGTTTTATTGTCGACTAACCAAGTTTAACATTTTTCTAACCCATATTAAAACGTGGTTTATGTATGTACGCTTTTTATGTGCATTCATAGTGCCGATAATTTCCTAAATCAATACTGCCATGCTTCTCTTCTGTCTGAATAAGTATGTATCCAAGAATGGCTTTGATGTAATGTTTAATTCAAACTAGGTCGCATTCTCTGCCTTGTTATCAGCGCTTGTTTAACCGTATAATTTAACATATATTTCACTTCCGTTTGAAGTATTTGCTGTGTCTATACGATTTTAAAAAAAACATGGATATGTGCATTTAAGAAAAATGACATAGTACTAACCTTTGCGGAGGAATATGTGAAGTTTGGAGAATATTTACCAAACATCTAACCGAAATAGCAATAATGCCAAACTTTATTGCGAGTTTTTTGCTTTTGGCAGTATAAGTACTCGTAAGTAGAGCGGGTGACTGATAACCTTGAGCTATTCTAATCACGTGTTTCAAATATTGATATAATTTTAAGGAATTACATTAACATTCATTGAAATGCGCGAAGTTTCATTTTAAAAAAGTGAATAAACTTATTTGATGGAGAATTACGTTGGAAGAGAGTCATGTTTAGTAGATTCGGGCAGTCAGAAATCCTTTCTTCTGATTCCTTTTGTTTATAATCTAATTAAATTTTCGTCCGATTTAAGAAAATATTTTCACGGCCACCATCGCGAAAACCGTATACCAACTTACTTTAAAAGTCTTGTTCTTAACGTGACCATTTTTATATTCATAGATTACGGGATAATGTTCAAATCAATACTTGCAACGTGAATGTAAGCAAGATTATACTTAATACTTATTGTAATCGTCTGATATAAAGTACGTAGTACACGCCGACCTGCGGGAGTAATGGGGAAAAAAAGTAGGTACTTGAATATTTTCTTTAGCATTTTCTACGCGGTTGCTTAAAACGTAAATAAACAGTTCTTTGCTTTGATTGGACCATCCAGAAAGATAGTGAATTGTAGTATATCGTTTAAGTAAGTAAATACAAGTAATCCCAATAACCGGTCGAAATAGATGTAGTGCCAGAAAACAACAAAATATATTCATATAAATGCGCAGCGCGTGTGTTACAATCAATTACGTGGGATTATGGTTAAGTTGTGTTTGAAGTACATTCAACGGTTATTGTACTTAGGCCAGGTCGTGTTCCCATTATTTTGTTTTGACCGCTACACTATGCTGCCTTTGTGTACAGAAAATATCATTAAGACCCAGAATAACCCGCGCATCCAGTTCGAGTAATATTACGAAATTATCAGTTAATTTATAAAGCGATCGACGAAATAAATTCGAAGGGGTTAACCGCATCTAATCTTCTCAGATGATAAACAAAAGGGTGTGACTTGCACCTTCAGTTGTATATCTCAGTAGAGGTAAACACTTCTCAAAGAGCTAGTCAATAAAAAATAGTTTGTTTTTCGGGAGTAGGAGGTGGTATCAAAATTTATCGTGCACGATAAATAGGCGTGTACGTCGACTTTTAGACCGCAGTAAATTCTATACTCGACCATCGGGATATTCTACTTTCCGGTCATTTGTTGCAAAGAAGCTAAAGTGATTTATAGTTGTGAAAATGTCAAGCTTCGGTAAATTTGTTTTGTCGATGATGCTGATAATGTCGTCAGTCGGCAATGATATTATAATTTTCGGTCATTCGACCGCGCTTTCCAGTCAAAGTGGAGCAGAATTTGTTGATCCGAAAGGTCCGATTGAGTGGTGGCAAACTGGTGTTATTTATCAGGTATATCCGAGATCATTCAAAGATAGTGACGGTGACGGAATAGGCGATTTAAAAGGTATACACTAACATAGATTTTTTCTATTTTAAAAGGTTATTTTTTTGTTTCAAATTTGGTAATGGTGTTTAGTTGGGGCATTTTATAGTCTATATAGCTTTAATAAAATTATTAGTAATATTTTCGTCATCGGGTCTAATAAGACCTGAGATAGTGAAACGACGAAATTTTAGGATTAGAATAACAAATTACAGGAAGTTGTAAATTTCTGCCTAACGACCATGTTTTATATTATAATCACTTCTTGTTAATCTACGTAGTCTCCGGTGGCGATTGATGATACTGTAAACAGGGAGATCAATTTTATTTCTTTAAAAATGTAACATTAAGGACCTTCGATTAAAGTGATTTGTAAGCAGGGCTGTTTTTTTTTTTGTCCGATTCAAAAACTCCAGAAAATAGTACAGCAACGATAATTTTACACTTAATACATATCTATTTTCGGAAAAATTTTCCCTTAAAAATGTTTTCTATAAAAACCGTCTAATTCATATTTACCTATTGTGCAGAAACTATCACCGCTAAATTACACAAACCGTAATTAAAAAAATTAATTTTATTAATTATTTCCCGAGTCGTTAACACTTACGTTTCCACACTAAATAAAATGCAAAAGAGAAACGGTAAAATGTATTACTACACAATCACAAATACATACAGCTAAATCGTGCACAGAGTTTCGGATCTTTTATTGGTTTTGTTGTTTATTGATTGAAATTTGTTCGGATGACCGATATTTTTAAAATTAAAGCTCGAACATTAATTCCGTTTTAATTCTGAAATCTTTTATGTCGCTCTTACCTTTAAACTCTAATCTTCAATAATTCGATGTTTGATTTATGAAATAAAAATAAAATACCTCTGCCGAAACGTAATCAATAATAACCGGATATATAAAACAACAAATTTCACACACAAACGGGCATTTATTATTGCATAAATTCGCCGCCATACTGACATTATGGAGTAGTTGCCTCAAAGCGAGAGTATACGAGCAATATGATTACTGGAACTTTTACGCGCGCCCCTCAATCAATGGAAAAGTGAAATACACTGATTAGCTAATGAGCACTGGTTCTGAATTCTTTACACTACGCGTGTAAGCAATTCTTTGCAGGGATGAATCCAGCGGCGGTGGGGGTGGTGGAGGGAATGCCCCCCCAGAACTTAATACAAGCTGTTTAAGAATGCAGCAATTTAATAGGAAATAAAATTTAATTTTATTCGCTTTGTTTGCAGTTATGTCAAAAGTTGCTGCCAAAACATTTTTTAAATGATCAGTTAGTCGTTTATTTTTAAATTTCAAAATTGCCAGATTTATTTTTGACAGAAAAATGAAACTTCATAAAATAAGAATAAAAAAAAATGATCATTTAAAATTTGACTTTAACGTTTGCTTGTTATTCTATGAAAAAATTGATATGCTTTTATTGCAAATGTGCGTAAGAAGCAAAATATTGACGAGCTGAAAAAAATATTAGCTGCAGTTCGTATTTTTTGTCAGTGTAAACGTGAACTATCACGTTTCACGTCGATCCATTTATCATTAATATTAGTAAATTGTATTAAAACGTTTCTCTTTTCGGTTTTCATTTAATCTTTTTTTTTTTTTAAGCGACATGATCTATAAACAACTTCATTTTGGTCTTCGTTTCTTTTTTCTTGTTTTTTATTTCTAAGAAAAGTCCATTTAAAACAGCTAAAACACCACGGCGTATTCGTTTATTATAAAAAGATAATGAACCCGTTAGAATGTTTTTGCAATATGTTCTTTAATGTTACAATTAGAATTGAAATTTTTAAAACCAACTGAGAAAACATTTTTGTTTATAATCGGTTATTTTACTTGAAATTTATTATTCACACTTACTTTTTCGTTATTTTAAATTACATAATAAATCATTTTTTACATATTTGGTTTTATTCAGGAATATCACAAAAAAATTTTCTCAGTAAAAATATAAAAAAAATCTCTGCCTCCCCAGGAACATAAATCCCCCCCCCCCCAGAAACAGATTTTTGAATTCATCCCTGATTCTTTGCGTTTCTGTTTTTAGAAAATCTTTTCTAATTCGGGGTTTTTTTTTTTTTTTTCTTATAATAACTCCTGTGATCATGAAGCTTTGTCTTCAAAACGTGTCGAGTTAATAAATATCAATTAATTGTGTATATTACACATAGTGTGTTTCTTCTTATTATATGTTAAATTAAACTAAACAATGCGTGATAAAAACTTATATAAAAATGATTTATAAATAACATTTAATTTTATTAATTTAAAATATAAACTAATAAACTTCAGTGGTTACCTGCGAGGTCATCGCCTGTTTGCCTCCATAGAAAAACCGTCATATTAGTGGTTTCCAGCTTAACTGTATCTCTACAAATGCCATATTCACTGGAGTACTACTGCACAGATTTTGTCCTTCAATTTTATTTTAAAAGTAAACTCACGAAACTCTAGTTTCTTCCTTAAAACCACGAAAACGATTATTTTTTACGGATTATCTCCCCACAATTCGATACAACGATGAATTTAAAACAATAATAATTAGGCGATACATGTCAGTGTTTCGTGTATTTACGTTCTTTTATTTACACGCAATTTTATTGACGATCCACTGTGTTATTTAGTATCCAGTCAGCACGGACAGTGTACGATAATCTGTATTCGTAAACTTACCAATTCTTTTTACAACAAAATCTAAGTACTGCAAAGTATATTCATTTATAGGAACGTTTATCGTATATATAATTCGCTTCCTACTTTGGGTAATACCGAAATATATATATATATATGTAGTGCCATACTTAATTCCTGAGCGTCGGCGACTACCTATTCGTACATTTCAGCTGTACAGGCATAGGTATAGTGTACACTAGGCAATTGTGTATATGCAGTACGAATGTGTACACACGCAAGAATACACTAATACACTTGCAACTTATATTGTGATTGATTTATTGATATGCAGTTCCGTGTCTGTCTACCATATATACTAACTAGTGCGCATAAGATGTATGTATGTTTGCCTTTGCTTTCCATATGATTCTATTAGCGAGTATTTAATTTAATTTTTCGTAATGATTTCTGTCGTCGCCCGGAATCGAACCCGAGAGATTTCCGTAACGGAAGCCAAACGCTCCAGCAATTAGACTATCGCGGCGACTAAAATATGAACGATAAATACGCTCGACACTAATAAATTTCCGTAAACGAAATAAACTTACTTACAGGAAAATTTAAAAATTTCCGCATACCGATGCTCAAAAAGTAAGAAACAAAACTTCCTTAATAAATAAATAAACACTAAATAGGACTAAGAAATTTCTAAAAATGAAATAATACAAACTATCAGAAAACATTAAAAACTGAACCCGTGGTGCCTGTGAAATTTGCCACATAAACGGAAAACCCACACTAAGAAATAGCGGTTTGTTCAATTCAATAAAATATAGTATAAAAAATAAATGCTAAAATAACAAACTAATACGTAAGTAACAAAATTAATATAAGAATATCAAACTTGTTATCTTAGGAACGTTTTCGGGCATAACCCATCTTCAGCTAAAATATAATCGAACTAAATTAAAAACATAGTGTAACAGTGAACGCAATTTAAAACTTCACTTTGAAGCTAAAATAAAATTAAATAAAAATAAATTAAAATGAAAATAACATGAAACATAGCACACATGTGAATTGAACTACAGTCTAACACATATTGAAACTAAAAATTAAATCACAAGTTTAATAACGGTAATTAATGTGAAATAAAAACAAGAAATAAAATTGAAATAAAAAATTGAAATAAAAAATGAATGATAAACATATTTGGAGATTAGATAAGAAATAAATAATAGAACCTGTCTAAGAAGGGCTAGTTTAAAATTTTTTATTAAAGTATTATATTAAAGAGTGGGTTTTGATTGTGTGGAGTTTGGTCATTTAATATATTGTTTTTGTGTTTATTTATGTAATAGTTTTCAGCTATGTTCATTAGGTTTCCTTTATTGTATGTGGCTAATACTGATCAAAAATATAAATAAAATAAATTAAACCAAGAAAATGCTGTTACCGCTAAAGCTGATAAAGGAAATAGTATAATTATAATAAATAAAAATGAACTTATTCAAAAAACTGATAATTTTATAAAAGAAAATAACATAAATACGACAAAAATCGATCCCACAAACAAATATCAGGCTAAAATAAGAAAAATAATAAAAGAATCAAATTTACTAATAAATAACAATATCGCCAAATTCTTTATAAATATGAACCCCAAAGCACCAACTCTCAACCCACTATTAAAAATACATAAACCAAATATACCAATTAGACCTTTAGTAAATTACACAACTGCCCCTGGATATAAATTAGCCAAATACATATCCAATATATTAAAACAAAATATATCTTTAAATGATAAATATACAATCAGAAATAGACAAAATGTCTTTGATAAATTACAAAACATACCTATAAACAATAAAACTAAAATAATCTCTTACGATATAACCAATTTATACACTAACATACCAATTAATGAGACAATAGAAATAATCAAAAAATCAATAAATGTTTCAAATAATAATATATATAATAACCAATTAATCAATTTAATAAAAATACTCATTGAACAAAATTATTTCAAATTCAATAATATTACATATACCCAAAATAGTGGTTTAGGTATGGGATCCCCCTTATCAGGTATTTTAAGTGAAATATTTCTACAACATCTCGAAGAAAGATATATTGAAAATTTAATTAAAAAATATAATATAAAAACATATATCAGATATGTAGATGATACTTTAGTTATTTTTGATGAAAACAACAATAACACTGAAAATAACATTTTAAATGATTTAAATAAAATACATAAAAACATACAATACACTATGGAAAAAGAGATAAACAATAAAATTAACTTCTTAGACATCATAATAAATAAAACTACTAATAAATTACAATACAATATACACAGAAAACAAACAACAACCGACACTATAATAAACAAAACATCAAACCATCCAAATCAACATAAACACGCATACTTCATACACGCCATAAATAGATTACTAAACACCCCCATGAATCAAAACAAAAAACAAAATGAAATAAAAATATTAAAAACAATTGCAATAAATAATGGTTACACTGAACACATAATAGAAAAATTAATACAAAAAATAAAATTAAAATTAAAATATAAACCAAAAAATAACGATATTAACAAAGACAAAAACAAATTTATAACATTCACTTTCATAAATAAAAATATATACAAATTAAGTAATATATTTAAAAAACTAGGATTACAAATAGCTTATAAAACAAACAATACCCTAAAAAACAAAATAATTACTATGAATAAAGAAAATAATAATATATTTGAAAATAGTGGTATATACAAAATAAACTGTAATCATTGTGAAAAGGCATACATCGGTCAAACTGGTAGGAAAATAAAATATAGATACCTAGAACACATTAAATCATTTACAAATAACGAAACGGAAAAATCCACATATGCAGAACACTTAATAAAAAATAAACATACACCTGATTCACTAGAAAAAACAGTTACAGTATTAGCCACATACAATAAAGGAAACCTAATGAACATAGCTGAAAACTATTACATAAATAAACACAAAAACAATATATTAAATGACCAAACTCCACACAATCAAAACCCACTCTTTAATATAATACTTTAATAAAAAATTTTAAACTAGCCCTTCTTAGACAGGTTCTATTATTTATTTCTTATCTAATCTCCAAATATGTTTATCATTCATTTTTTATTTCAATTTTTTATTTCAATTTTATTTCTTGTTTTTATTTCACATTAATTACCGTTATTAAACTTGTGATTTAATTTTTAGTTTCAATATGTGTTAGACTGTAGTTCAATTCACATGTGTGCTATGTTTCATGTTATTTTCATTTTAATTTATTTTTATTTAATTTTATTTTAGCTTCAAAGTGAAGTTTTAAATTGCGTTCACTGTTACACTATGTTTTTAATTTAGTTCGATTATATTTTAGCTGAAGATGGGTTATGCCCGAAAACGTTCCTAAGATAACAAGTTTGATATTCTTATATTAATTTTGTTACTTACGTATTAGTTTGTTATTTTAGCATTTATTTTTTATACTATAATTACTAACAAACAGGATGATAAAATATTCTTTAATCAATAAAATATGTTCGGTACGCATCTACAGGGCTGTATCTAGAACAAAATTTCGGGAGGGGTTACGAAAATATTTTTATATTAATTACAATGTAATTCTTAGGCTACCACCCATTAGAAAAAATGTCACAATTTTATGTAACGAAAAATGTAACGAAAAAATGTCTTAATTTTATATAATGAAAGTTAAATGTTAGGATAGGATTTTTTTGATTATGTTATTCTTTTTGTGTTGATGCCAGTAAGAATTACGTTGTAAATTTTGATCATTTTATACAAAGTATAGAAGAGAAAGAGGCAGAAATGAAAACAAGAGGAGTCAAAATAGCCGAGTTTATGTATACATATGTGTTAATGTGTGTGTGTGTGTGTGTTATCATGAAATATATTTATTTATAAATAGTATACTAAAGCCTTGTAGTCAATTATTGTATATGCAATATTTGAACACTACAATAAAAACAAATAAAAAATAGTTGCTTCCATAGAATTCATAAAAATTTCGATTTTCTTTTCTTTTGTCAAAAATTGAAAAGAAATTTATTCTGAATTTCGGTACATTTAATTCAAGCAGTTATTATTTCGCAGACATTTTGGGGACTCCCCCCCCCCCAGATTCGACCCTGCGAATCTATACACTTAAACTTTTTTCAATCAAAATCCATACGTTTACCTATGACTCTGACTGCTTGGGAATTTTAAATCACACTGCAATTTGTTAAATTTTACGAGTACCAATTATTTTCCGTATAAATTATAATTTATACTGATATACTATGGTTTGTTTCAAATGGATTTGAAGCAAAAGATCCTGTAAAACCCTTGAACGTTAGTTTCACTGGTAAATTTTATTTATTTCGAGTGTTAGTAGTGCTTTGTTGGGTTTAATTTTTTATTGACGTGTTCTAGGTGCAGAAGCATATTTTTCTTTTGGAATAGTGTTTTTAATATTTCATTAGGTACATTAATTTAATTTAATTTTGTGCAGAGGTAAAATTATCCTTAAAAATTATTTAAAATTTCAGTGAAGTTTTTACTTGCAAAATTCGAACTTTTAGTTGTTTTTATTGTTTATTGACTTGGCGATATGTCTTTCCCATGCAGTAAATGTAATAAATTTCTGCCTGAAAATGGCGACTTCGCTCACTGTTCGTTGTGTGAGAGCGATCTTCACTTTGATTGTGCTGGTCTCACTGGCTAGAACCTGGGTCCACATAGGTGCGCCATCTAAACTTGCTTGGCGCTACCCAAACTGCAAGGATGAGAAGAAAACGGCGTATTTAATTTTATCACTAAGAAACGAAAGTGGGTAAAATAGATAAATTTTAAGCGATGTATAATTTATCTCAAGCCAAACTTGTAGAGGCGCTAGAGATAGTACAAAGTGGAAAAAAAGAAAATAAAGATTTCCATAAGCAGAATGAAGAATTAAACTTGAAGATCGAACAGCTGGAGTAGCGCACAAGGAAGAACAATATAATTGTTTCAAATATTCTAGTTGTCCCCAATGAGAACTTAACATATCCGGTTACTAAGATTGAGGAGGTTACCGGCCCAAATATCTGACACAGATATTGATATTTGCCATCGCCTACAAAAATCGTTACGGAAACAATATGCGAACTTTGTTGTGCGGTTATGCTGTAGGCAAAAAAAATTTTAGCTCTTAAAAAATTGCTGGCTCAGGCGCCCAATGTTGTCGGATATTGGGTTCACTGGCACTTTAACACAGAACATGTTCTATGTATCAGAACATTACTTCAAGAGGCCAGGACACTGAGAGTGAACAGGATGTGGAAGTATGTCTGGGTCTTTTTGCCGGAAAGGACGAAAGCGCCCCGGTCATAAGGATTTCTTCGTTTGAGCAGATTGCTGGTCTAAAGCAATCGTTGCATTGACTCAGTACGTGTAATATGTTTTTCGCTAATCATTTTTACCTTAATTTTAATATCTTCGCTGCTACATTTGGTCTTATCCCGACTTCAACAACAATCTATATTGTTATTTCCGACTCTAAATTTAAGCGTATTCTTATATACTTATCACTAATTTATTCTCGTACCTATATATGTTTCGTCAACTTCTATTTTTTAGATATACCACTAACAATAATCTCAATGTTTAGATTCCGTATGTATTTTTATTTCACTTTAAGACTTCATATTTTATATAAATTAATTTCCTGCCTGCTTTACGTTTACTTTATTCCTATCCTATGAATTCTAACATAAACCGTCTCTTTAATAATAATATTTTTTATGCTTAACATACATTCGCAAACTCGGGTAACTATATATGACAATATTTCATTTCTTCGGCATAGTTTCATAAATTGAAACTTAAGATTAGTTAGTGCACCAATGTACAGTTCAATCCAAGTAGCTTTTCGTTTATTAACGCAGTTCAAGTGCATTTTACATACTCCCAAAATATATCAGTAGTATACATACGTACTTACTTACCAACTGTTTCAAAATTTTAATCATATAGATGAGATATATACATTGCAGTGGTGCGCCTTAGTTTAATTAGTATCAATTGTTTCATTTGCGTTTTAGGTTTTAAATTTGCTTTTCACAGTATACTATTAAATGGTTATTATTTTTCTCCTAACGGAATAAACATCTTCTTCATTTATCGAATGTTTCAAAATTTCAGTCACTTAGAACAGTTCGTACACATCGAAATTACGCGCTTTAGTTTCACTGGTGAACGAAAAATAAATTTCACTTCTCACTGTAATTAGACTTCTAACAATATTTCACTTCTAACTAAGTAAACATCTTCTCTTACCTGCTTCTTTCCATACTCCACTATTACAATGGTGAAATACATACCAATTTACCGTATATTTCAACACATGAAGCATAAAGATAAGCTAAAGAACCTTGTAACAGTGCACGGTTATTTCGTTTGTATCAACTGTTTTACTTGTACTCTAGGTTTTAAATTTATTTCCAATCGTATACAATTAAATTGCTTTCAGTTTCACTTTTAATTGAATAATCATCTTTCATTTTCCACATACACCGCTAAAATTTGATAGTTTATGGTGCTTCTGTTGCAGTTACTTATAGATTTTGTTCAGTTATACATTAAAAGTAATTATTTTAAAATAAATTCTATAGACTACGGGCAAAATGAATTGTGACATGTTAAGAATGCTCATCTTAAATGTAAGTAGCCTAAGAGCGCATTTTAACGGTC
The DNA here is from genome assembly GCA_039619475.1 of Icerya purchasi. Lineage (NCBI taxonomy): Eukaryota > Metazoa > Arthropoda > Insecta > Hemiptera > Monophlebidae > Icerya > Icerya purchasi. The sequence goes on along the minus strand of CM077116.1, from coordinate 339,950,054 downwards.
TTTTAATTTTATTGAACAACTCAATTGTCGAGTACGATATTCTTATCAAATCCCAGGATACACTTAATTAGATGATTGTAGAGTAAATAAAAGATCTGGGGGTATCGTAATATATATATACATAAAATGTGATATTCACATTTCTGTTGTTAAGGTAACAATTTCAAGTGGAAATGCTATCTGCTTAAATATTAAGTTGGAAAATAACCGCTACTTGTCAATCGTGGGAGTATACCGTTTTTGCGAATCACAACTATCTGAGTAAACGATCTAACAAATATTATAAAGGTATTAAAAGACTTAATTACAGGAGATATTAATATAAATTTACTCGACAAAGTAAAAAGTTTAAATAACCCAAAACCTATTAAGTGCAAACGGTTTCAAATGTATAATAAACCAGCCAACGTTTTACAGGGGGAAACGACTCGTACTCATCGTGTTTTTATTCGCGGTATTGAAAACACTAACATTAATTTACAAATAAATTCTGAAATTATCCCGTGCAGTTTTCCAGATCACTCCATTGTACTCACCAATTTGAAAATAAACTGCAACTATAAGAGTATACGCGGTGATTGCTCTTCAATTTTTTTATAGATTACTGTTCAAATATAATTTGAGTTTGTGTAATTTAAATGAAATTTATAACGACACATTATCTATTGACGATAAATTCGATTTGTTCATTTCTAAGATAAAAGACGTCTTATTTCATAGTAAATTACAACGAAAACCATCTGAATGGGTTACAAATGCGATTGTTGCACTCTCGTCGGGAAAGAATACATTACATGTTTTACTTGAAAAACTTCCGAATGATGTTGATATAATAGCGCGGTATAAATATATTTCTAGAGAATTGCAAAAGCAAGCACGATCTGCAAAATGGGAATATTATTCACATAAATTAGAGGGTTGCAGTGTTAATCCTAAGAAATACTGGTCGTTAGTCAAAAGCGTAATGGGTAACAAAAAACCTATACTTAAAGAAATAATGGTAAATGATACGATGTTTACAGTAAATGACAATGAGTACGTTAATAATTACTTCTTGAATGTTATTAAGACGACGAAAAATAACATATATTCACTCCGATAAACTTAATCATAGTATAATTTTTTCGGTTTTGTTTACTTTAATATTAATGACGTGAAAAGTCTATAACTTCCCTTCCTAATAAACATTAAGAAAAACATCGAATTTTTTGAAAAACCATTAACCTACCGGGTACCTTATAAATCAATCTTTCAAATCGGGTAAATTTCCTAATGCATTAAAACTTGGTATTTACCATTCCGGTTTATAAAACAGGGTCCGATCACGGGGACATGTCGAGTTATAGACCGATTTGCTTATTTTCAACTTTTTCCAAAATTTATGAAAAATGTATAAAAATCAACTATTTACAGAAAATAAATCTTTTTGGTAAAAATCAATATGGTTTTTTGCGAAACAAAGGCACAGACGATGTTTTATTCAATGACGTTTCTGCTTTCTTAGAAAATCTTGAGCCAGGTCGATCGGTGGCTGCAGTCTACTTTGATTTTTATAAGGTGTTCGACGTTGTTGATCACAATATTCTCCTAAAAAAATTATTTGCGTGTGTCTTCCACGGTTTCGTCTATAATTGGTTTCATTATTATCTGTCCGGCAGGAAATTTGTAACAAAAATTAACAATACATTCAGCGATAGTGTCATACGGGAGTACGGAGTGCCTCAGGGAAGCATCCTGGATCCTTCGTTGTTCTGATTTACATTAATGACTTCAGTGATTTAAATGTAAAGGAAAAAATTCTCAGTTACGTAGATGATACGGTACTTCTAGTCAGCTCTCGTTATCTAGATACACTGCAAGAGTTAGTACAGACAGATGTAACAAAAGTAAGAGAGTGGACGACTAAGAAATATTTAATATGCAGTTATCTCCCCCCGGATAAATGGGACGATCTAAAAATACAATGGGAGAATAATTTGTTCATAGATAGAGCGTATGAAATAAAATATTTGGGAGTTTATTTTGATTGCAAATTGACTTGGGGTACACATTTAGCACACCTATCTGCAAAGTTAAGACAGTTAAATTGTCTATTTTATTATTTAGAACAATTCTTTAATCGCAAAACAACTCAGAATTCTGTATCTGGCATTGTATCAACCGACGCTCGTATATGGAATAATTCACCGGGGAAATGCAGCAACTTTCGTCATTAGTTTATCTTCAAAAATCGCTGTTTAAAAGAATTTCGATCGAGAAACTAGCTAATGAGATTAAAAAACCATGAAATACTAGAAACCTCTATTTTGTGAATCTATTTCTGTATGTAATTAAAAATAAAGGTGAATTTAATATCAATATTCGTGGTGGAATTACTAGATCAGCTAACAAAGAGAAGGTATACATACCATGTTTTTATAAATACCACGTAAGATCACAAGCGAGGTATATGGGAGCAATATTATACAATTCATTACCGGAATCACTGAAGTTAGCTTTGGCAAAATCCAGATATAATCGCAAAGTCCTTATAAACTATATTACAATTGAAAATACACTACCGTAATAGGAACAAATGAGAGTATGTAACAAATTTCACTTCAATGTAAATTATCTAAATGCAACAACAGTACGATCGGTTTTATCACTAATTAAATTGAACATTAAAACACAAAATCACTTGAAAGTTACGTTTCTTTTCTATAAGTAGAAAAATCACAACGCTACACTAAAACTCCCTTCAATTTTCTTAGTATTTATATATTTTGAGAGATATTCACAAAATTGAGAAACTTTAAGCAATAAGTTACGTAGTAAATTGTTCGCAATATAAAGAATTATAAGTTTAATTTCATTTGCATTACAATTTCACTTACACTGCAATAGATACCCGTGAATAAACACTGTAAAGGTAATGGAATACATTAAAGTTAAGCAGTAAAAGTAGTAAAACATAAAACTCGCAGTAAGTGAGATCACCTGTTACTAAACAATAGTAATTCGGCGTTATTATTACACCGTTGCTGCCAAACTTATATCAGAAGATACGCTATTGCCTAGTTGACATAGGTAAAGTTTTACTACTTATTCGTAATGTTCTAAATATTAAAAAAAAAAAAAGAATAGAAACAGAGGAGAAAGAAGATAAAAAATGAAAAAAACAAAATATATATACAGATTACCGGTTTGTTTGTTTTCTTTTTCTATTTCCTTATTCTATCCCAGTAAATTTAATCGTAAATTATGTTTTATTTTGTTTTCATTTATCTCTGTCTTTCTAATCTTTCTATACGCTAAATTTAATAATGCTACATGCCATATCCACTTGTAAAACTTTTTCATTATGTACCTATTGATACGTTTGTTTGGTGCTTTTTTTTCACCATTGCCATTTTATTATTATTTTAAGAATTTGTAATATGTTGGGAAATCACAATTATTTATAATTGCTTCGATTGTATGATCGTTGTACTTCCGTTAATTCCATTGTTAACTTGTATTTTATTTTACAAAGTTAAATTAATGCTATAGCTCATCCTATAATTAATCAAATGTAATGTTAGATTGCTTTTTTCTTTCTTTCTCTTTTGTTGAAATCGAGATTATCTACTACTGGGGATTGAGGATCAGGGTTTGAAAAGCTGAATGAAAATTTGATCTATTTGACAATGCTATACGCTTATTTTATTAACCTTTCATTGGTCGCGCATCATTTTCCAAACGTCGTTGGTCGCGGCTCAGTGAACCTGGCCCCTCTCAATTTTTTTTTCCATTAATTAATTTCTTTCTTTCTTAATCGATTGTTCGTCATTTGTTCTTCATTGTTTGGCCATTAAAATTATTTGTTTGTTTGTTGTTGATTTATTATTTATTAAACAATTATTTGCCTTTGGTTAGCCCCCCTTACTACAGATTTTTACTTTTCACCTCCTTAATTGATGGATTTTAATGAATTATTGATTGTTCATTCATTATTAGCAATTGTTGGATTATAAATATTTCACATTTACTAATTATTTAATATTTTTTATTAATTAAAATGCGGACCCCTCCACTCTTTATTATGCATGCGCACATGAATACAGTTCCAATACAGCCTTGGTTGTTTATACGTCAACATGAATAACTTATTACTCATTTTCACTATGGATGGTATAGGTACCTCTATCCTCCATAATTTTCACTAAAAAAATGCTCTATTTAATATAATAAACAATCAGTAATATTTATACATACCAATGGATACTTTGCAAGTTCCAATAAAGGATCCACACATCCATTAGTTTTTGTTCTGTTATAAAAGTTGAAATTTTTCTATTTCTAACTTATTAAAAATAGATATTTTATTATTTGCAGGCGTATAATAAGACTCCTCACGGAATTTGTAATTTTCTCAGAAGAATAATAATTTTTTAGATGAAATTAATGACATAAATTTTCAAATATAAATTTAATGATAATTTAAAAATTGACGATGACATACAGACAATGTGCGCATGCACAATAAAGAAAGGAGGGCTCCGCACTTTAATTAATGAAAAATATTAAATAATTAATAAATGTGAAATATTTATAATCCAACAATTGCTAATAATGAACGAACAATCAATAATTCGTTAAAATCCATCAATTAAGGAGGTAAAAAGTAAAAATCTGGAGTGAGGGGGGCTAACCTAAAGACAAATAATTGTTTAATAAATAATAAATAAACAACGAACAAACAAATAATTTTAATGGTCGAACAATGAAGAACAAAAGATGAACAATCGATTAAAAAAGAAAAAAATTAATTAATCGAAAAAAAAAGAAATGGAGAGGGGCCAGATTCACACAATCGTCTAAAACGCTGGATGTTGGGTGACAAAATGGAAACAATTGGTCTTACGTCATTGTTTTTATAGGCTTTTAATGTGAATTACACAAATTAACTATTTTTCATCAAAATTAGTGTTAAATATTTTAAAAAAACTTAAAATATAATAAAAAATATTAGTTTTACAATTATTAATTAATATTTTATATTTTATACTAATTATTTTTATATATGTCTCTCTCTCTCTATATATATATAATTTAATTTATTTAACAATTATTAGGTACAATAAAATTGTTAATGAAAAAATATATTTTAAATTGCTTTTGTTTTTAAAAAACATAAAAACTGACGGCAAAATATTAATTCGTGAAAATAAATTTTAGTTTTTTAAATATGTATATGGATTTCCACACACACCGTAAGAAATTTAAAAATGATTAACAGTAATATGTAGAACAAATTTGAAAAATATATTGTTTATTGTATAATGAAATTATAAATCGAGATTTTATTTTATGCAGAACTATTTAGAAAAATTATCTATTAAATGGAAATAGAAATTGAATTGCAGTTTTTGAAGAAAATGATATATCTGTATTATTGGATAATTTTAAACATAAATTCCTCAATACTGAGTCAATTTTTTAAAAGCATTGATTTCAATTAGCAGTAAAATTAAAAATTACATAACTTAATAAAAACATTTGGAATTGAAAACTGTTTATTATGTATATTCTGGGTTATTTTTCATTTAGTATTTTAAATAAAAAATAACCCAGAATATACATAATAAACAGTTTTCAATTCCAAATGTTTTAAGTAGAGAAAGTAAATGTATGAAATAAAAAAGTACTCATAATTTTATTATGCCGAATACAAATTTTACAAATGATTTTTATATATGTAAATAATTTGTATGTAATGTAAAATATCAAATTCAATAGTTTTATATTATTTTTAAATAGGAAACTAAGTAGATATAAATAAAAGTTTTTAAGTGGTTCATCATTATGCCTGAAATTAAATAAAGCGTATGTTTAATTTGAAAATTTACTGTTACTATGATTACTCTGATATAAACTTTTATGAAATATATATAGAACAAGTTTTAACTGATTAAAGTAATAATTGTATGGAAGGAGTGAGTTGGAATCTCAAAATTCTATAAACAACTTTTCTGAGACTGAATTGTTTGTGCATAACATTTCAAAACAAACTGAGGTCGAACAATAATCAATTTTTTAAAATTTCATTCGGAATACCAATTGCTTTTGCAGTTGTTTTTGAAGAGGCAATACGGTGGCAATTAAAAAACTGCTGCATTTATGCAGATGAACTCTAAAAATTATATATGTATATTTAGTTTTTCAGCAAATTTGTTAGTTTATTCTGTAAAATTTGGTTCACTAGTATGAACACTAATGCTTTATTGAAACTAAACCATGTAAAATTGTTTTTAAAATTCAGTACATTTACTTCAACCAGTTTTCCTTTATTCTGTTTTACCTTTTCTTTTCAATTTTTTTTTTTTAATTTTGTAAATTGTGGTATAAAGAACGTTGAACTATTTTATTCAATTTTAATGGACTTCTCATTTTCTAAATGTAAAATAACAAGTTTTTTTCTGTAACGAGTAGTATCTTACATTTATGCATATCGCAAACTGACTATAAGCGACGTTATTTTGCAAAATTACGCATATGATAAGAATAAATGTGAGAGTGTGTGCGATGAAGTGTCAGTGTGACTGGTCGGGCAGTACCGATGGCTGATTCACTACTGGGGTTTTAGCTTTGATAAATTATGGAAGAGAATTTTTACACGCCTTTCGATTTTGTACTAAAATTATCTAAACTAGGCGTTGTTTTATTATTTTGAATATTTCATTTTTTCTGGATTACTTAATGAACTAAAACCAATCAGTGGAAGTGTTTTAATAATTATATGTAGTCTCAATTTCGAAAATGTTTGCATTTTACTAGACTGAAACATCACGGATAAACGTGCTGGTATAGCTTCTACTGTAGTAATATTACGGACTGAAAAGCGGCAAAAGCACAACTGATCATCGTTTCCAGTACTGCAAATACCACATTACACAATGATTGTACACACACACATACTGACATGCATAAAAATTGCACTGTTGATTGTTGTACATGCTAGTAAAGCGATTTTACTCGACGCTTCCAGATTGAATATGTGTGCCCATTTTTTCTTTACTCCCAATGCACGGGATAAAAATTCGTGCAAATGATGTGATCTGGAAGCGACACATCTGGCGCTTCCAAATTGAATATAAGTGCGCAACCTTTTTCCATTATCAACATGCAGCAGATCATTTGGAGGTAACTGTAGACAGTAAGTGTGTAGCTTTTTCTGTTACTCGCTATTGCAGATGCTCTTTCATCTAGCACTTTTTTTCTAGTAATTTTTAATTTTTGCACTTAAATTCAGCAAGTTATTTCATTTTATTTCGGTTGTATTTTTTTCGCAAATGCGAAAAAAAACAATTTCCTACTGATTTGTTAGAGGAAGCGGTGCATCCATCGCTTCTATTGACGATACGCCCCTGGTTACAAGGTTACCGTTTGTAAAGCGATTACGTGGTCGGCGAGCTCATAATAAAACTTGAATTAAATTTATTGCTCGTCATCATAGTAATTAACAAGAGTTGGAGAATTTTTGTAAATATTTTTTTTTTTTGTTTGTCGTTGCTTATCCTTGTTTTATGCTCTGATCATCTGATCTTAGTTCCAAAATACTTTTGTCATTGAGTAACTACACGTTGTTTAATTATGTGAATATAATACATTTTATTTGATTAACAATTGAATTTATTCGTGTCAATAACACGAGCCTCCAGACGAGGTTGATAATTTGGTTGGGTACGGCGAGTAGCCTTTTTAGCTTGAATAGTTTCTTTGTCCTTTTTCTTCTTGTTAAAGCCGTAACACTGGAATAGTGTGGAGAAGCCGCATTTACGAACTATCAGGAATGAGAGCACCATAATATAGTCAGGCGCATTAATATTCGTTTGTAATGTTTTAAATGAAATAACACAAAGAAAAATCTTCTAAATACATGCATGTAAAAAAAAAATCATAATTCGTTTAAATAATTACTTATAAAACTTTATTTTTATCTGGTGCGTTCATTTGTTCTATAACGTGACCTAACATTAATATGGCTGATTGTATTTCACCAAAATCTGACTGGTGACTTGTTATTTAGTGCTGGTACCAGTCTTTTGTCATCTTTTTTCCTTTTTTAAGAAAAAAAAATTGAATGACGATTTTAGTTAAATTCATCTATAAAAACTTTTAAAATTACCTGTTTATCCATGTCATTATAAGCCATAATTTATTATTTTAATAACAAAGTTTGGTTGCAATATTGGATAAAAATTAACCTATAGTTTTATGCACTTCTTCCACTTACAGCAATACTCGTTTCTATAACCTGTTCAACGCTATTATTTACTATAACTGTTTTTTACTGTAACACCAAATTTTTGAGGCAATATATGAAACAAATTATTTTTTTTCTTTGATTATATATTTATATATATATGTAACAAACATCGGCATTTTATATTATAAAAATATTAACCATTATATAAAAATTAATTCCTACATGTTATTATAAACTATTTCAAGGACTGAGAACACATTTTATTTAAGAAAATGCAGAATAGAAAACAAAATAAAAATCAACACCTTACGAACAGTTTGACTTATAAACTTCAAAATTGGATTAAAAATTACAATTAAACTTCTCTTTAAGACAATATATTATTTCAAGGTAGTCAATTACTCCGGATAGCATAAAATTTAAAAAACCTCCAAGAACTTACACAGAATTTAAAACGACTTCAAAAATCATTTAAAAATGAATAATTCAACAACAGATAACCCTTCAAAAGTTAAATTCGAAATCTAAAACAAAACGCAAAAGTTCTTTCATAAAACCAAAAAGTTATGGTTAAAAAATAATTTAAACCCTTCCTTTTGGGGCAAAAACAACAACAACAAAAAAGATGTTCACATAAGTAATATCTCAAATAAAAAAGTTGCGAAAACCAAAACTTATTTCAAATATATGAATAAGGAACCGGCTTATAAGAAAACTATAGCTGAGCTTACAGCTTTATTTTAAGCTCTTGAGGCACCTAAACTTGACATTTTTGAAAAAAATATTCCCCCCCCCCCAGTATGATATATTGATAAGAAGTTCACTATTTATTGAGAATGAAACTATATTCTGTTTTCTTATTGAAATTTTCAAAATCGGAAAAAAGTTTAAAAAAGCCCCAGAAATAGCGTTTTTTTCTCCTTCTTTGCAGCACGAAAAATTAGACTTCTTTGTTTTGAATTTAACATTATGTAAGTGTAAATCATAGTTATCTTTAACTTAATATACAGAATCCTTATCCCACAAAACACTATGCTTGATTGACCTTGTTATAAAAATATATAACACACAGTTGAAGCACATGAATAAACTGGAGATTTGTAGTACACACACCTTTTCTATTAAGAAATATAGCAAACTTACAAAAGTTATCAACAAAATATAGAATAAATTTAAAAACACATTCTGAAATTTAATACAATTAAAAGATCTATACTATGAAATTAATGAAATAATAAAAATTGTCAAAAGTAAATAAAATATGTATGTTGTAAAAAAGTTTTTTGAAATACTTTAAGTTGTTACAATAGTGTAAATTACAGTACATAAATAATTCTTTTTGTATAAATCTGTAGAAAAAATAAATCACAATAAATTACACATTTACCAAACGTGAGATTTTTGATTTATCGTAAATTACAACTGTGACTTAAAATTAAAATAATTTGTATATATACATAAAATATAATGTCTAATTTAACTATAAACAATAGCAATTCAAATCACAAAAGTTTATTCTATATGTTGATCCAAATAACAGTGTGGTCAAGCCATATGCAATCTGCAAATGAAACATAAATGTAAATAAATAGAAAAAACATATATTAAATAATGTACTTTAAATTATATTTTGAATCTGGATTTTTAGTTACCATATAAAAGGTGAATAAACAAATTTTTATATAAATAATTTATATATTTAAAAATAAACCGTGATCAGTTTTTTACTTGTTTTTTATTGTTTAAGTATGTTTATGGTGACAAGATTAGTCAGCTTTAATTCAATGAAATTTAAATAATTTTTCTACGTTTGCTGTCCAGAGACACTATGTATGAAGTCTAAATCAGTAATTATTCTAAACATAACCTTATACACCTAAATTATTAAGTCGTATTTATATATTAAAACATAACCAGTAATAATATCATTTTTTTTATTTTCTTTCCTTCTTATTCTTTCTATTAACATTCCAAATAGAAAATTACCTTATTATGGTACATATGTGTAATTATCCTTATTATAATCTTACACACTAAAGTCTTAAAGTTCTACTTTTATATTAGACACAACAAATAATTTTTAACGGAATAAAATGTGTGAACGAATGATAAAAAAATTAATAAATATGAAACGCACATAAATTAACTATATAATTTTTTTCACCTTAGTATTTAAGCATATGTCCACTTTCATTTATTTCAAATTTGACTTAAATAATGTATTCTTAATATTCTCTATATTTAGAAATTGTTACACCCTCCAATATTAATAACTTTTTTAAAACCAATTAATTTTTTCAAAAATACCATTACATTCAATTTCAATAAGATTTGTTTTCATGTTCTTAAAATTGCAAAAAAACATTTAAGACTTAAAAGCAAATAGTAAACATTTCAGCAAAACCGCAAAAAACTCAATTATCGCACCTATTTATAATTGTGCAATGCAATCTATTAATTATATACCAAAATCACTATTTTTATTTAACTAAATTTTTTATAGTTATTAATTAACAAACAATACAGATATATGTATCTCACCAATCTTACAAAGTTCTTTTCTATGAGGAATACGTCTGTGTATTTCAGTTTTTACTTGGCCAACACAATTACAAATAAACAGCTTCACATTTCCTTTTTTTTCCTTTACTGCATCACACGGTTTATACTGTTCTATATTACTTGATTCCTGTTTTCGTTCCCATATATTAAATTCTAAAAAAGTTTCATGTAAATCATTGAGTGTTAACATTTTCACATAATTTTAATATTAATTCATAAAAAAAATATATTTATGAATGTGAATTATAACAATAATTTTACATATGATTGGATACTTTTTTATTGGCATATAATTTAAAAAGTGTTATAACATAGTACATCGCTTTAAACTATTTATTGAAGTATAAATGATTTACCCTTTTTCACATGTAAATTCATACTTGAGCATTTTAATATTATGTTTCTTCTCTAAATGCATTGCACATCTGACGATAAAAAAAAGGTACATTTTATTTTTCACAATTCATTGACTATGTTTATTATATTTACTTTCTTGTCCACCATTACATTTTTCCGTAATAAAAATTTAAAATTACTATATACATAAAGTGTACTAAACACGCATTTCATCACTTTATGAATTATTATTTCGTTTATGTTCAATAATTACAAAATTATATATAAATAAACGCGTAAATTCACTAAAAGAGTAAACAGGAAAAACCGATAATAGGACTAAATGGCATCTGAGAATTATTTCAATTTCTGAAGACAGTATTAAAAATTTTAAAAAGTCGATAATTGTTGTAAGCAATCGATGTAGTTTAACAATTTTGCTATCGTTTTTGCAACGATGACGCAAGACCAATTACTTCCATTTTTCCACCCAACTTCCAGCGTTTTATTTGCTTTTCCAGATTCACTGAGCCGTTGGTCGCTCGGTTAGGGAATCCCCGCCGTGTAAAATTTACTGCGACGTTGCCAGTTTACGCGCGGAATTTTGAAACAGGTTATAACTTTTTAAGAGATATTTGGATAGCAACATAATAAATTAAAAATCAGTTATGTTATTAAATTAAAATTTCTTTTTTTAACGAGATTTTATATTATCATTTTTAAAATTATTAATTAATTAATAAATATTAAAAATTACTTATTATTCTAATTATTTTTCTACATATTTGGCAATGTTGCGAACTAAATTTTACCTACGATTGTGGTCGTTTAGTGAGGGAATCCCCGCGATTTCACGGTCTACTGACAATAAAAAATTGTTATAAAAAAAACTAAAGTAATTACAACTGTATAAATATTTTAGATCGACTTATGACATTTCAATACATGAATAGCTAAACTATTTTACGTAAATTATAAGTAGTTTGTTAAATATTTACATTAAAAAAAAAAACGGGGATTCCCTCATAGCGCGACTAACGAAAGGTTAATGATAGTCTAGAAGACGTAGACACTTCAGCCAATAAATTTGAGAAATAAACGTACAGCGTTGTCTAATAGATCAAAATTTCATTCGGTTTTTCAAGTCCTGTTGAGAATGTATATGGTTTTTAATTCAATTAAGTTTTATAGACTATGTATTCTTTGTAAACATAGGTTAATGTTAGAATCAAAATTTTATAACTTGTAATGATATTTTCAAATAGTAGTGGTACATCGGCTCATGTATATAAGGCTTTTGTTCAGTATTATTACATAGCGCTTTGCATATTTTATCTTATTTAATAGGCAAACATAATAATTAAATTTATCATTGCTTTGGTTAATTATCATTATCATCTAGTTTCATAGGAAAGTGTTTATTTATTACTTCTTTATTATTTGTATCGCTTGTATTACGATTATTATATTATTATTATTTATTTTATTACTTAACTATCATTACTATTATTTTTATGGGGTTTCCGTCAAGTGTAGCAACTCTAGTTCTAGTGTTAGTTTACTGTATAATTGGATGGAAGTATCTGTACGTGCATCTAAGAATGAATGGTTTTGATTGACTGTGTTAGTAGAAGTTTAGATACATGTGTCTATATTCTTAATAATAAGTGTAATATTATGTTCGTAAGTATACATTTTTGTTGATGAGAAACACACGAAGTAGTGTGTAGACTTTGGTCAAACATTGAGCACTGCAAATTTTTATGTGGTAGTATTATGTGTAATAATAAGTGCAAGTTTGACCTATGCAACTCCTGTATGTACTCCCCAGTAAACGTAAATTTTTGCGCATTTGCTGTTATATTAATTTATTTGTATTTTAGTTTTAATTTACTTCATGTAAAATTAAAAAAAAAACAAAAATTAGGCAACCGTTACCAGTATTATATGGATTAGGCTAAACAAAAGTAGATAGGAAATTTTCGTTTAGTTTATAACGCGTAGTTCCATCAAGAATCATGGAATTTCGGTATAGTAAAAATAATTATAATGGAAAGAATAAATAATTAGGAAAAACGTCATTTATTATTTAAAATTAATAAAGCAAATGACAAAATCGGATAACAGTAACTTGAATCGTTCGAGATAATGATTAAATATCTTGAAAGATATTCTATTATTGCTGTTATCTAATAAAATAAAAAAAACACAAATTCCTCGTTATCGAAAAAATTGAGAGAACTAAGTAGTTTTCGCTCTACCAAAACAAGTTAATATCAAAACTGATAACATTAATAGTTTCCTAATGATCATTTTAATTGAGAATATCTCTGTTGATGTCGTAACACTTGCAAAATAAATTCTTAGAAATTGCAAATTAAACAATGGTCGATATGATATTATCAATTGAGTAATAAATGTATATCCTCCATATTCTAAATTTTATACGATTTGTTTGCACAGAATTGGTCATTAAGTTTTAGGTAAAATTGACGACTTTTTTTTTTTTTAAATTCCATTTTGTTTTTCCATTGCAAATGTTGACATACCAGTCATGTATTCATAATCTTTATCAATATATAGTACATGAAATTATTTATCCTTTCCCTTCCAAGAGAACAAGGACAATACGTCTTTACATAGTGCAATGCAGAAAGATATTGTTCACATGTGTATGTTGAAACTGAAATTTTTAATATGATTCATATCAACCTGGCAAATTCCAGTATTATATATTTGATATATGCAAATTTTTTCTCAGGGAATAAGTCGTAAGGTGAACTTAACTTCATTTAAGCCATTGTTTATGATATGTAACTTGTCCTTGTGTAAGATTAATCGTCCTCAGTCAAAATTACAGAATGTAATTGTTTTATCTTCTTGCATAACAGATTCGTTGTTCTTAATAACAAAATTTTCAAGTTTATTCAAGAATAATATATTTTTTGATTTGTCGGGGATATTATTATATAGCATCGAGTAGAAATTGTTTTCTGCAATATGCTTCCGCTGTTTTAAAATCATAAGGTGATGAATCATTCCTAAAGCATTTACAAGTTATCCTTATTCCTGGTACAACGAACGAGTCAATATTTAACTTTTCTATATTATTCATTACATTATTCTAGAAAATGCTAAAATAATCACTGTGTTACTGCGACATTTCTGAAGGGAGTTCAATACAAAAGAAAAAAAGACTACGATTCATAAAGATGAAAATTAACTTTCTGTAATGTGTTTCATTTAAATTTTCTACTTGCTCAAAAAGAAAAATCGAAGATCGTAAATAAAAATGTAATAGAAACTTCCTGAGTTTATTACGGCAACCTACAGCGATAGCTGTAATAGATGTATCAAAGTTTAAATCAATAACGATCTCATTGAAAGATTGAATAAGTATATTGCAATTATTCCGAAACCGGGGCACTGATTTTATTCTAGCACGCTAACGAGTGGGGCAATATTTTAAAAGCGCGAATATATCGTTACTCCGAAATTCCCTTTAAAAATACTTTCACGCTTCAGAGAATGCTGTACAAATGTGATCGTGCCTTTGATGGTAACAATAAAATTTGGAACAAATGAAATTTCGTTTAATGCGTCTTTAACAACTGAATTTATACGGTGAACTACGCAATGGACCAATAAAGCAGTTTCATTAATTTCCTTGATTTTCACTTGAAAACCTGAATACTTACTGCTTACATTACTTGCACCGTTGAAACACTCACCTCGAGTAAAGAATTTAAATCTGACTTAAATCGGAAAAGTAAATAATTTAGAATATTAAATTTCAATGTCTGTTTTCTTTGTTTCATAAAATCCTCTGAATTCTTCCACCATAACCAAAGCATCCGTATCATAACGGTTGATAATCTGAATATATCGCTGGACACTCTACATCCGCGGTGTTCTTAATCCGTATAATAATCATGTATGCACAGCTTACACAATTTGTGTAAAGCGGCAAGATTCAGATTTACAGCATAAAAGTTTGTTTACATAGACTTTTATTTGGAAAAAAACGAAAAAAAAACACGAATCACTGAGCTCAGATATATCGTCAGCTCGTATTTTTAATATTTCTATAAATTTTAAATCTTCTAAATGCTCTCCTTTATGTGCGAACTTTGCATCAAATGTTTTGAATAAAACGATCCCCGCCTCTTGCATTTTATTTCTTTTTTAAACCGGTAATCCAAAACAGATTTCCCTTTTCAAGTTAGTGATCCCAAATAAATGATTTTTCTTGGTTCTTAAATAATTGAATCGTATGGTTCCATACTTTTCAATAACGCAAGCATTTTGGGTTATTAAACTTTGATTGTTATTGGGTAAAGGTAACCTTTGACAAACCACTTCAGTACGTATAGTACTAACTGCATTACCATTCTCTTCTTTAGATTTCACTCGTCATGAATACGGCTTTGTTCAACTCGGTTGAAATTTTCGACCATATATATAATAACAGACAAGACGAACGGATTTAATAAGTACGTGATATTAATACAGAGCATTGAATAAAGTAATACCACTGCACACGTTATAGATTTCTCAGGAAGAGCAAAAAATCACTAATAATAATATCGTCATAACGGCCGAGCGGCTAGAAGGAGCTGACTAACATATCGGAGGGATGATTTCGAAAACAAATGGCGGAAAATAAAAATTATTAAATAAAATAATCGTTAATAGTCGCGTGGAAAGTGATAAAAATTACCATCTATAGCATCAAATTCACCCTGCCCAATCTGTTCCATACGCGAACGGTAGTTGTACCGCGATAACAAAATAAGTTTTAGATAGTAGTCTTACGTGCACCTGCATTGCCTTTCGAACCGCGCCGTAAGTGTGCCGTAGTATTCACCAACTATTTCTCGTTGGGAAGATAAAGAAGAAAACAGATAAGCTTCGACGTTTTAAAGAAATTTTTGCGATTTTTCTTACGCAATTTTTATTCACATCAGCTCGTTTTAGCATAATGAAAAATTTCTATTCTTCATTTAAGCGTTCCTGAGCAATGTTTAATTAAAATTTTTCATTTTCTCCATGTGGTGCTGAAATTTCCCAGGTAATACTTGAGTAGGTGGGCACGATAATTTTCGCCGGGTCTACTTATGATGTTTTCTTATGTATGTACAATCTTCGCATTTAGCGACGTGAATTATTTATGTTTTGTGGTCATAAGTAATTAAATTCGGTAACGAATGGGTAATGTCCTTATTAATGTGGTTAGTCAAACAAAAAAAAAGAAAAAGGTGTATCGGGTTGCACGATTTATGCGATACAAGAAATAGCTGTGAGAGTGTTACATTGATTACAACTGATTATTGCAGTGGCACTTTATCAACGACAGTTACAATAGTGAATAAGTTGAAATTTTTATCGGAAAATTAAAAAAATAGTCATACCTTTATGAAAATATCCGGAAAGATGTGTAATTGCTTGAAAACGATAGAAAATTCTAGCGAATAATACAGAATGATCGAACATTCGATGAGTTTCTCAGTTTGGACAATATAATCAGTTAACGGAAGAGGCCTCCACCGTGTGTTACGCATGCGTTGTTGTCTTGCCGGTCTATCTGCAAGGACTGCAACAGATACTGAATGTAGACAGTCAGCTGTTCTTCGATTATAACAAAAAACATGCATCCTTTACACAAAATTGCTTTCTTAACCACACTGGAACTATTAAAGATATGTGGTTGGAACCATTTGAAATCTTTCGCAAATAGAGTGTAGTCCAACATGAAAGAAAACGAAAAAAACAACAACATTAATAACTATGCGTATTATTTTATTATCGTATTTTGTTTTGTTTTTTTATTTATTTATCAGCGGTATTCACCCAACAACAGGAAAAGCTAAGCTATAAAACTAAATAGCCAGCCGGTCAGAAATGGATGCAACAAAGGACAGCAGTGCAGGAACCACAGAGATGAAGGAAAGGAGAGAATAAAGGAAACGTTATAGGAAGCAGGGAGACCTAATGTCAAGAGCTGGCTGTATAAAAGGGAGCGTTCATTAAGAAGAACAGGACACTCAAAGAAAATGTGATCAGCATCACACAGGGCCGTATCTAGACCAGTTTTTTTTGGGGGGGGGGGGGGTATGAAAATATTTTTATAATTATACGTATATACATGTGTTTGTGTGTTATCGTAAAATATATTTATTTATAAATGGTACACTAAAGCCTTATAGTCAATTATTGTATATGCAATATTTAAACACTGTAATAAAAACAAATAAAAAATTGCCGTTTCCATAGAATCCATAAAAATTTTAATTTTCTTTTCTTTTGTCAAAAATTGAAAAGAAATAAGTATATTCTGAATTTCGGTCCATTTAATTCAAGCAGTTATGATTTCACAGATATTTCGCGGGAGGGGGTGAACCCAGAAAACCCCCCTCAGATACGGCCCTGGCATCACATATATGAAGTATTGTCGTTACAAAGTTTTTTTTCGCGAAGAGAATTATGCTTTGAAGCGAGTAATCACTGCATTTCACGAACGAGCATTAACCCAACGGCAACGATCGAGAAAGATTTAAAATTTATCTTACGTACTTTCGATCATAAAGAAAGTGAATTGGCGAATTTGACTAAGAATTTAACATCGTAGTTAGTTCTATCGTTATATTTTCGGCGGACTATGCTGACTAGATTACGACGTAAAAATTTGATATGTGCAACTGAATAACTGAACTCGACGATGCTTTAGAGACGATGAAGTCAAACGATAACTTAAAAGTGACGAGATAGATCGAATGAACTTTAATTGACCCGAAATAACAGTACATTTTCAGTATTCGCTGGTGCTTACTGTTGTACTCATATAGTGTTTTGTATCCAATTGCACGTAGACATTTTTAGTGTTTAATCCGGCTAGAGCCTTTATTGAAATATGAAATGTTTGCTTATCTTTATGCTAGTATAATGTTGCATGAAATATAATTTAGGTAGGTATATTCCACTTTCAGATAAAATTAATTTTCGTAATTCAATATGCAGAAATAAAAAAAATAAATCTATGTATATAATTATATTCATGATTAAAAACAGCACACCCTTTAATTGTAGTCACTGACCAAAATTGATATCGTTTATCAAGTTAATTTAAATTTTTTTGGTTAATTAAGTTATTATTTTTTAAAATCTTAAAATAAAATAATAGTAATTTATGCGATTTTAAGTTGGTAAAAAGGATATTTGAAATTCGAATAGAGATTTTTTATTTTTTATTTTGTACCCTTATATATATATATATATATATATATATATATATATATATATATATATATTTATGTATACGTATACATATATTTTTTTTTTTCACCTCTATTAAAATTTAGTAGTTGTTTGAATGGTATCTTAGGCATTCAATTTGGTTTTCTTTAAACGAGTACACTATTTTCCATTTATTAGGAAGAGATAATAATTCGAAAATTCTAGATCCCCGTGTAGTTAGTGAAAACAGAATCAAAATAGCTGATTTGTGACAGAGAAAACGTTTATTTTCTTTTTTTCCTGCTCAAATTACAAAAAAATATTATTGTTTTGATCATATTTACTGATTTTGGATTTGTTCGAATGGTTACTTAAACCAATTAATCGAATAAATAGTAATTAGTGTACGTAAGTACTTTATTATTGAACACAAAACTGTTTAATAATATTAAATAGGAATCGAAGAGAAAGCTGAATATTTTAAAGATTTGGGAGTGTCCGGTGTTTGGCTGTCGCCGATTTTCAAATCGCCGATGGTGGATTTTGGATATGATATCAGCGATTTCAGAAATATAGCTGAGGAATTTGGAACAATTGAAGATTTTGCTTCATTAAAGTCGAAATTACATTCTCTAGGTGAGTATGCTATGTGTATTATATTAGAATAATCAATTTGAAAACAAGTTCTCGCTTCATCAATGATGTGTTTAGGTTTGATAAGGTATTTTTTTCGTATTAGAAAAAAAAGTATGGTTTAAAATGCCTAAAATACATGCACGCAAACACCTTTTTTTTGTTTGTTTTGGATTAAATATTAAGAATACGGCTTGCATTTCACCTAATTCCCATTCCGCTTAAATTTAACATTTCGTTTATTCAGCTGATAAAAAACAAAAATAAAAACAGGCAAGCGTACGACGGATAATTTCTTATTAGCAACAACGCGTCATAGTTGTTGAAATTCAGATTGAGGTGGAAGAAAGTAATTTTGAATCGGCCTCCATAGTCATTAAAAGTAGACGAGTATGAAAGACTAAAACCATCATCATTCACGCTACTTGATTCCACTATCAAATTTTTTTTCCTTTTGGGCAAAAAACGAAAACCTTTAATCATGGAAGCAAATAATATGAAAAGCTGAAGTGGAAATCGTTTAATGTAAACATACAGAACGACGATTCCAATAACGAATATTTGCAAGTTATTTCATGCAAAGTTCAGTGTTGTTTTCCTGCAATCACAACCGTCTTATCAGTCGCTATATAGCGGGTCTTACTAATTCTTAGTGTGATACGAACATTAAAATACGGAGTTTCAGAAAAAAAAGGAAAGTCCTTTTGGTAAAGAGCGATTTACAAAGGAGCTAATGCTTTTATTACAGATTTGAAAACAATGCAAATGTATACTTGGTTTTATTGAAATTCTCTATTAAAAAACGAATAGCGAATATTTTTTTCTTTCTTCTTTTTATTTTTTTTTGAGCTCGGAAATTAATTTTTAATATTCCATTTTTGAATCTTAAAAAAAAACAACAAATGTATCCATAAAATTAAAAAAACGAAAAGTTAATTTATGGGGATTTATTAAGTAAAAGTAACTTAATAATTTAATTGTATATTTTAGATTTGTTTGTAGAGCAATAAACTTCGTATAGCTTTTTAGATTTATGTTTAGGTTACAATTAATAAAACACTGTTGCTTAGATGAAAACGTCAGGGTGCGCATGTGCGAGAGAGGGAAAAACTTCTGCCTCATTATAGCCGCGTATCATTTGCTGTACACTTCTGAAGTCACATAAATTAATGATCATTATTATATATAAAACATAAACAATGCATAAACAGAAAATATACTTATTAAACATTGAAATATCGAAATATTAAAACACCGACAAAGTAAGGCAACAGAAATACTTATTTCAAACGAATGCATTATGAAATAATTTTTAAATACAGAATTAAACTATGCTGATTTGATATTATTTTTTCATTTATTTTCCTATTTAAAATGTTACGGTTTAGATTTGACACCGTTTAATAATTGGTCGGTCCAGTAACGGTCTTCTTGGTGAATTAGTTCCGAAATTAATATTAAATTAAAATTTATAAATGGCTAACTGAGTCCATTTAATTTTTTTTATAAATGATACGTCTATTATTATACTAAAGTGATTCTGATTTTTTTGTTTCGTACGCAAGTAACAATTTACAGGACATTCGCAATAGTATGATCCACAGCAAACTACGGTTTTACACTATACTGCTGTAAATCAGTTGATGCGCAGTTGCGGGGTGATTTACTGCACTTTGAAAAAGGAATGATGGGATTTAAAATCAAAAATAGATTATTTTTTTGAGAAGTGGTCCGTTTCCATAATATTTTGTTACTTTACCATCAAGCAGTGGCAATTATGGCGCCCGCATCCAAAAGCCGCATGTGTGCACTTTTCAACTATGTTATTTGTCAATCGCTTTTGTTTCGCTAACCGCATTTTACCCCTTCTTTTGTCCCTACGAAACATTCCGACGCTGTTAAGTCAATTTTTTTCATTAGTTATTATTATTATCTTTGTTTGTGTCGTTTCATCTTTAGGCGAAATGGAAAGTTACTAAGATTACAGAGATAAATATTTAATTTTTTTCTGTGCCCAGGAACATTGAACATTCCGTGAAAATTCTGAATTACAAAATATATCAAAACGTTTAAAAAGTTATTTCAAGTTAGCTAACCATTTATGATTAAGTGTATTATGATATTTAAGAGAGAATATAAATTGATTGTTAATTGCTTGAATGAATGTTCCTGACTAATTTTGTTTGATTTCCTAAGAAATAAACCATCATTATTAGAGAGTATATAATGTAATGTAATTAAAATTAAAATAATCAACTGGTTTTTCGAAGACTCACTTCATAATCATGGTTGTATATAATGGTTTAAAATTAGTACTATATATCAGCATAATTAAGGATCCGCACTTTGAAACGTATCAATTATTTTTATCTTAATTATATTACATGTTCCTCAGTGGATTCTGAAACAAATCTCTACTAAACTCGTACTTCGTATGTTATAATAATTTTAGGTAAAAATTTCCATGCGCAATATTTTATGAATAGTTTTTTTCCAGAGATTAAAAGTTAATCGTTTTAGTATTTTCCATTTCTGCGAATCAACCATTATCACAACGTTTTCCAAAAATTGTAATATAATCCCAATAATCGGCAATGGTAACTGTTTTTATGTTATACTCTGTTGTATTGTCAGTATGGCGGTGATAACAATCATAGGAAAAATTCGTATAAATACCATTGATAACTTCATCACACGTTGCTTCATTATATGGAGACCTTATTATCGCGGATTCGTGGTATGGGCGAACGATTAGCAGTCGTGATAATTATGAGCAAATAATGAAAGCTAATCGGCTACACGCCTACCAGGGTGAGCTCAGTTTACTCCATTATTTCCAGAACGTACGTTTAAAGTAAATGTAGAAAACAACAATATTGCAATTAATCATGATATTGGAGAGGTACTATTTGTTTAGTACTTTCTGGAATTTTAGAAAGGCATTAACAGATTTTCCTAAATATAACCTCTTATAGAGCCCTGCCAGTCTGAAGTAATATCACGTAATAAAAATTTAAAACTAATACACAATAAACAATTGATAAAACACACTTCAAATCCTTTTTTTTTTTTTTTTTTTTTTTGGGGGGGGGGGGGGGCGCGTTAGTACAGGACATTTACCCAACGCAAAGGATTAGAAGAATCATGAGACATAAGAAGTGACAGGTTATATCAGAAAGCGATTAGAGGTAGTAGAAATTAAGACAGTTAACAAAGGAATGACAGAGGGAGATGGAAAAACAAGAATATAATGGGTGCTGTAAAAGGAGTCGCGAGGCAAGGCCAATCAGATTGGAATAAAAAATCGCGCGTTCTAAGGAAATAGAGAACATTCGAATAGAACATGATTCGAAAATGCATTTCGAGTCGAAGCACAGGAGGATTTTCGATAAATTGGATGTTGAGGCTATAAAAAGGATCGCGCGTAAAATAGCTATGGATTCGGTTAAGAAAACAGAAGAAAAGGAAGGGAGTTGATATAAAATGAGGAAAAAAATGCAGCTAAAGTTAATTATACATCTTCGATTTTGCTGAAGTTAAAGTGATGTTACAATGTCGAAATCTAATGGAAAAATTAGAGATGATGTACCGAATATGTTGAGCAGTTTACTTAATGAGCATAGTTCATACGTAATGAAGAAACGGTATTTGCATAAGACGAAAACTATTCGCAAGAAAGTTTGCTAGTGGAAACTTTACCAAGAACCAGCGGCAGATCTCCGAAAATATATTATAATAATTCTAAAATTTCTGAAGTCGTGCTGTATTTGGAACAGCTGATGGAGTCTTCTTACAATGTAGCAGTTAGTCAAAAGCACAGTGGTCTCTGAAATATCAATTGCGGCAGTATACACTGTGATCCAACGTATTGTCATACTTTAATTTTGTCTTTATTGGGCTGATATGCAGTAATACTAATTGAAAACCTGCGCGTACCTAAAATTCCTAATACTAGGACCATGCGAAAATTCATATTGTATATAGAATTGCTGTAAGAATTAGCGGTTTTGTAGAGGTGATTTCAGTCCAATTATTTAATAAAAGAAAATTAACGCAACAAGTTTACATTGACTGGAACCGTTACATCGAAGAAGACAAATAGAACTGTATTGGAAGGGAACAAATAAAAATTGAGGTATACGCTTAAACAGGTAAAAGCTAAAGAAGAAAATGTCGCAATTTCCAGCTTTTTATTTATATCCTTCATTGACAATATAACATAAAATTAACAAGATGCAATGGCATTAGTAAGAAAATGTGGCAAGCTTGATCTGTTTGTAACTTTTACTTGTAACCTGGGTGCTCAGATTTCGGAGAAGCAGTGAATAATAAACCGGATATTGTAGTGGTATGCTTCATACGAAAGTAAAATAGTTGCTGCGACTACTTGATGCCAAACGAATACTTGACGTTCCAAAAGCGCTCCTACGTACAGTCGAGTTTTAAAACGATTCCTATCTCACACCCGCTTGCTATAAACAACTTTCGTGCGGAAAAATTGAAAACTTGGAAAGAGAATTTCAGCGGAATGTAAGAAAAAATTGGAAAAAAGCTTCCAATTATAAACAGCTTAATTTTTTACTTTAAAACATACCACAGTCAGTATATTATTTTATTTAAGATACCTGTACCCGTAATAGTTAACAGATGCATTGCAAACTATTAATTTTTGGAGACATCTAGGTGAAATGCCATTTTCGTTATATTTTTGCTACTTCTTTAAAAATTCAGATCAAGAAAATTTTGTAGATATCGATGAACCTACGCTGTATATTCCTTTCAATTCTCCTTTCGTTAAATGTGTTATTACGCTACCGGATAGAGCGTATCTTAAAGATCAAAGCGGACGAAAATTTTTATTATTTATTTCAATAATAATTCCGGAAACATTTAAAGTAATTCTTCCATGCTAACTCCGTAGTTCACGATTATCACTATCCGATTGGGTTAAATGCGTGATATTTTTTATGGAATATTCCATTATCCTTACAGGCATTAAATTGATACTCGATTTCGTACCAAATCATTCCAGCGATCAGCACGAGTGGTTCAAAAAATCAATAAAGAAGATAAATCCGTATACAGATTATTATGTATGGACAGATCCAAAAGGATGGAAAGATAACAAACCGATTCCGCCGAGTAATTGGGTAAAAATTTATTTTCCTATTTCTCGGCAATAATTATGCTCAACAAACGAAGAAACAAATTATAACAATAAACATAAACATATTTATAAGAAAAATAGTTTCTAAAAAAAAAAAAAAAAATTCAAAATTTATCCTAAAAATTTAATAAGAATGCACTTAAAAAGAAAAAAAATAATATACGATAAAAGATAATATATCTTATACGGTAAATTATACCTTTAAAAAAGGATATTATAATTATCCTTAAACAACATTAATATCCTATTTAAAGACTCGGTTCACCAAATTCAATTTGCAACAATAATTAAGAACTACATTAAATGCGTATAACAATACGATCACTCATTTTCTACAAGCTAATTATTGGAAAGATCAGAAATATTTAATCCGGTTCTTAATTATTGCCGCAATTTGAATTTGGTGCACCGAAGCTGTAATAAACAATACTGTTGTTTAAGAGTCACGGTTGAATTTTCGACGCCCAAAAAAAAAAAGAAAAAATAGTCATATTTTCTTAAGGTATATTATATACTGTAAAATAAATGATCTTTTATCGAGTAATTATTTTTTACTTTTTAGGGGATTTTTATTAATGTTTTAGAGTATATCTTGAAGCCGGTATTTTTTTCTTTATTTAAAAAACTATTTTATTTTGCAATTTTTAATGTAAATATTTTTGAACAGTGATATCGATAGATTAACGTAAAATAATTCTACTTACGGTTCTATATAAAGTTGGTAATTGGTTCAAAATTCATGAGATTATCGCCCTTTGGGAGTTTCAAATTTATCATCTATTTTCTCAAATCTACATTTCTATAGGGAATTGACGTTGGTAGTACCCCTTTATGATAATTTTAAAATTTTAGGAGTTTTAAATTTTCCAATAAAGATTTTTTGACTAATTTTTGTCTACTATAATAAGCGAAGAAAATATATTTCTAAGGCGGAGTACCTTTTTCAATGACTATTTTAAATCAGCACTTAACAATATTTATTGGTACTCGTTTCGAACTACCATCGACCGTTATAGAATATCACTGAAGTGAGTACTGCATGGTCAAAAGTTGTACGCGCTAATGTAAAAACCTAATATTATTTTCATGTATGATAAGCTTGTAAATGGCGCTATAGAGGTTTTAAATTCTTTGTCTTCATTTGAATTTACAATTGATAATATTTTTATGCTTTGCCTTTTTTGATAAATTAGTTTTTTCCAATTATGTTTCCATGCTTAGTACTGATAATATTTCAAGTCAATCTTGTTTGTTGTATTACTGAAAATTTCTCCAGAGACTGACTATTTTTCTTCAACGTCTATTTTAATAGCTACTAAATATCTATTGTCACTGATAAACCACTGATAAAACTTATACCGCATCACCGGTGACCGGTGGTGTACCCACTTTCGAATGATTCTTTAATCATTAAAATGAATAGAATAAACATAAAACAAAAACATCCATGACGAATATATATAGTAACTTCCTCTTTTTGAAGTTTGTAAAAACATCTCCATATATTATACATACATATGTGACGTCCGCCGAGTAAAGGGACCTGTGGTGGAAAAGTAGATTTTGAGAAAAACGCATTTAAAGTTTGCGCGAAGTAATACTACCATAATATATCATTGTACCGCGCATGCCTGCATGTAACGTAATGTGCCGCCAACTCAACAGAGCATCGTTGGCAAATTTTGGCCTAGTTAAATTAGAATTTGGTCGTTCAAACGTTGATGGCTACGAAAATTTTGAAGAAGTTGTTAAACGATCCAGCCATAAAAATATTCAATGTTGCCGTGAATGCCAGCAAAATCGAATTCGTGAATGTGGGATACAGAATTTCAAAATTTTTATCAACAATTACCACAGATGCATTGTTATGATTCGGTATTATCATTTCTCATATTTTAGTTTTATCGCATTATTAATTCGCTATTGTTTTCATAATAACTAGCGGACCCGGCAGACGCTGTCCTGCCTGAATATTGGCTTGTCTGCTATTAGCGGATTGAGGAAACGTTTTTTCAATATTTTAATTTTCTACGGTTGTTCAAAGCAAAATCCAAAAAATAAGTGCAATTTCTCATCATCCTGAGCCGTTTAATTCTCGTGAAACTTAAACATTTTTTAAATAAATTTAATGAAATCGTAAAATGAGGGCCTACACAGCTGGAATGAACAGTTAGATGATAGTAACAGATGTGGTAGGTAGACAATTTAGACTGGGGCAGCAGTCCATTTTTTCGATACATATAACCTTTTTATAGTTTTTTTTTTTTTTTTTTTCAACTTACGAATAATCTAAACGATTGAACCAAAGAAAACAAAACAAAATGTATGCATATCTTTTCTTAACATAGTATCATCCTAAACAAAAGACAACAAAAAAAAATTTTACATATCTTTTTTAAATATAGTATCAAATATTATTTTGTTGTTTTCTATATTCGCTTACACGTTCTGTTCTTATTTTAGGCCTGAAACGTAACGGGCCTTTAGCAGTCGATGTGATAGGCGTCTTTAACATTTTTAATTTTTTATTTCTTGCTACGGGCATTCCTCACTTATTTACAAATTGAAAACAAAAAAACAAATTACCTATACTCGTATATATATATATATACATAAACTCGGCCATTTTGGCCTCGCACGGGGCTGTGCCCCTTGACCCCTCTTGCTTTCACTTCTGTCTCTTTCTCTTCTATACTTTGTATAAAATGATCAAAATTTACAACGTAATTCTTACTGGCATCAACACACACAAAAAATAACATAACCACAAAAATCCTATTCTAACATTTAACTTCCGTTATATATAATTAAGACATTTTTTCGTTACATTTTTCGTTACATATTTCATTACATAAAATTGTGACATTTTTTAAATAACAATAACAAAAATCTTATAAAATATAACAAACGTTACATAAAATTGGGACATTTTTTTGGGACATTTAGCGTTACATAAAATTGGGACATTTTTCTGGGACATTTTTTTGGGACATTTTGCGTTACATAAAATTGGGACATTTTTTGGGACATTTTTTCGAAAGGGGGGTAGCCTAAGAATTACGTTGTAATTAATATATATATGTATATACAACAATTATTTATTTCGCTATATTTATCTAACTAAAATACTTTTCTTCACATAAAGTTCTAACGTTTTATTTTTTTATTTTGTTTAAATTGTTTTTACAAATGAAATTTTGTATTATTTCGTTACAAATTCTAATTTCAAGTGAAATTATTTAGTTTTCCTTTATTCCCAATTGCGTTTCGCGGTCCGTTCCTTCGCACTTTAAATTATTTCACTTAGTAAATTTTCACAACGACAGCAGCGTTCACATATATTTATTTTTTTTTTAAAAAAAAAAAAGTACACGAATACATCAATCAAAAAAGTAAAATTCAGATTAAAATATCTGAAACCCTTGAAACCGTTAGTAGGGTAATATATGTGACAGGAATATGTTAAATTGAATTCTTTTTAAAATAAGATATTAGCATTATTTATTTTTTTAAATGCAATGATGAAATTTTTTTTTTTTTTTTTTTTATCAGAATCTAAGTGATAAGTCACTGTTGACCATCATTCTAAACATTTCAGAATTTATACGCTTAAATTATTTTTCAAAATTTGGGCTCTTTAATTATAAAATTTTGGAGGCCTCGTGTTTTTCTTATATTTTAGTGATTGAAATACACTAATTTAAAAAAATAGTGACCCCCCAGCCACCATGGAAAGAGCTGTGGACTATTTTTTAGTTTCCAGTCTTTCCGCTTTAAAGGTGTATTTTTTCAAAATTCGGTTCCTAAATAACAAAATTTTTCAAATTTTATATTTTCCCCGTATTATAGAAGCCTTGGTGCGTGGGTTAAAAATTAAATCAATAATTCATACAGAACTGGCTGTAGAATTTTTTAAACATTTTTTTTTTAAATTCGATTTTTATATATTTTTAAATTTGGACCGTTTAGTTTTAAAATTTTGAGGGTTTTTTAATTTTCATATGATCTCACGACGGTACTACGTCCGATTGAAAAAATAATTAACGCTCTAGCTACTATAGAACGGGCTCTACGATTTTTTTTCTCGAAGCTTTATGAGATAGTTTTCTGTGTTTCTACAGATAAACCTAAAACAATACTTTGTTGTTTTCTATATTCGCTTATACGTCCCATTGTTAATTTAGGTCTGAAACGCAACTGACATTTAGCAGTCGATGTGATAAGCGTCTTTTTATATACAGCTTTTTTACAGAATTTTTAATTTTTTTTTTCTTGTTAAGATAAATAATAAATCGCAATAACGACTGAAATATAAAATTGTCACTCGCCGCTCAAATATGAATATGTTCATACAATATTACCGAAAGTTGCGAAACTACGGAACAAACATTAAAAACGAATACACACGGATAATATGCGAGTAACGAATGGGCAGATGAAGCACATTTACCGAAATAAAAATAGGAAGAGGTCTGAAAAACTCAGAACAAGAAAAACACTATTGTAATGTTGGCAGTTGGCTTTCGATTTTCTGGCGGTCATTAATTTTTCGGATCAAGGACTTTTCAGTTGTTATAAATTTCTCATTGCTAGGGTAATCTTTTTGTGCTCTTCAAATTTCTTTCGTGATCTGATTGCCGAGACGTGATCCAAATGTTGCGAAAATACCGAACACACATTAAACCACGAATACGAACGGATAATACGCGAGTAATGGACGGGCGGCAAAAAACAAACGTGAACCATGAGTGCAGATTACGAAAGAAGAGTAGCTTCGGTTATCCGGAGACTACTTTAAATATTATAGACCGAACATGTAATTATGCGCCAGTGATAGCAAGAACAGGGGAACAATGAAAACTATTCGAAGGCATTAAAATTCGAAAAATGAAATATCCTGGTCCCTAATATAAGAGAAAACGATTTGTTTACGATGACGTTATAAGAAAAGATACATTCCTTCTTCTTCTTCATGCAACCCGATTCGGATGTGGCTTAACAAACTTTTCATGGACTCCACCATTTGACGAAATTTGTCTCGACTTTTTGCGACCTGCAATAATTCTCCTACTTTTGTAACTCTAGTTCATGTCTTAATATTTTGGAGTCAAAAAATCTTTCTTCTTCGCCCCCTTTTTCATTTTACCGCTTTTATCATTATTGTTTAGAGAAGGTGAAATGTTGGTCTTTTCATAAAATGTACAAAAAAATTTGTTTTTCGTTTTTTGATTATATCCATTAGTACCGGATCCGTTTTCATTAATTGTAGCGCACCGCCGCATTAGTGTAGTTGCGTAAGGATTTCGAATTTGGGTGCGAATAACATTCCCCGTAACAAATATTAAAAATTCCGTTGCAGGATTTTTTATTTCTCTGTAAAAAATAATAGAAAACGTACCTTGTTTTTAACTCTCTGCAATGAGTACAGTAATTAGGCTAGAAGTGCGACTTGTTTGTGTAGATCATGTCATGGAGTTTTGATGTGTTCAGTAACGCAAAAAGAAAAGTAACGGGCCATAAATTATTTATTTCACTTACACCAGAAATTAATAAAATGTTATTTAGAGTTTATCATTTACCATAGTAATCATTTTATTTAAATTTTAATTGATGAATTTTACGGTTTTAAATGCACTAATGATATGAACACCACCGATAACACACTGAACTATCGTTTTCAATTTAATTCTTTTTCGGAAAAAAATATCAATATTCAATGTGGAATTTGTTGTTGTTATGAAATCATGTGACAGCAGAACTGACAAACTGAGCGTCACATCGTGACGCCATTTTTGCCAAATTCTTTTAATGTTCCGATTTCTTCGATGAATTTTTCTAAAATTTTCTTTCATACAAATTACGAACAGAACAAAAAAGAAAAATACAGCCAAATCGGTCGAGCCATTCTCAAGTTATGATATTTTATATCTGCGCAATTGATTTTTATATATACAATACTATTAAAGGAGTTCGCCGAAACTCGACGAACGACAGAATTCCTGACCGCGATCTAAATAACTTATACTGGAATAATTTCTTTACTGTGGCGCTATCTATCGGGAATTATGGTAATTGGTGTTTTGGCGTTAGTTGGCCGCATTTTCGATCGATTTTTATTAATTTCATAATTTATTTATTTATTTTTTTGACTTTGAAGTTGCCTACACTGTTCCTCCCAACCCTATAATTGAACTGCCCAAATTTCATAAAAATCGAATGTTTAGTTTCGGAGTCCGTAGAGGACATACAGGCATACATACATACATACATACAGACAGACATACATACATTCATTTTTATATATATAGATTATTACAAAGTATCGACATTTCCAGTTTTAAAAAATGAAATTACCTGTAAAAAATTTGTTGACTCGGAAGAGGAAAAACTTCACCTACAAGTAGGTACAGCGAAACGTAACACCACCAAACGATTTACCTCCGCTGATCACGACTAATGGTTTATCATTAGAAGGAAAGCGGTACTTCTGCACGAGAATATTGTTTCTTTATTTACCGATCGAAAGAAACGCAATTTCGTAGCCCTTAAATGTCATCAACCTAAACTGAAAAAACAATCGAATGCAGCGAATTGTAAAGGGTTCTGTAGCAAAGTTGACATGAAGGAGAAAGAAAAAAACTGAAACTACAATCAAAGAAGAAAAAAAAAAAGCGCCGACGGGGAAAAAAAATAATGATCAAATAATACTCGAAGCAAATGAAAAATCATTAAAAAAAGCCAAAAAAAAAACAACAACCGGAGGAAAAATAGTTTTACGATTTTTTTTTCATTGTTAATGATTTTCCACTTTTTTAATTTTCTTCAGTCGCCTTTGCACGTCTTAAGACATTAAATAAACGTTTGCGAAAAAACTACATGTTGCATCTTGTTCTATACACTTTCAAGTATCAGAATTCATGTTTAACTGAAAACCCATATTTTTGCACTACAGGTCCCTTTCGTCGGCGAACGTCATATATATGGGGCGATATAATTATTTTCTCATTTTAATTATATAAGTAGTACGCACTAATAATACAATCTATTTTTACAGATAAGTAATTTCGGGAATTCTGCCTGGACATACAACGAGGAGCGAAAACAATTCTATTTACATCAATTTGCCGTACAACAACCCGACTTCAATTACAGATGTAAAGAACTGCTCGATGAAATAACCGTGAGTAAAAGTAAATTAAAACATTTTCGAGCTCATCGGATCGTTAGTCACGTTAGGGTGGTTTGACTTATCTGCTCTAGGAACGGATTTTGAATTAAAGCAGACTTACAGAAAATGTCTAACTGCAGATATCGAGTCTAAATCGATTAACACTTTGCGGTCAAGCCTGTCGGAAACATGGATTTCGAAGTTGACTTGATGCAACGGGGCATTTATAATTTTCCAAGCTTTCGCAGTCTAAACCCGTGCCTCAGACGGTTTTTCAATTTACCTCTGGTGACGGCACATTTTTTTGAATCTTTTACCTTCTTTCAAAATTACAAATTTATTTACTATATTTAATGTAATATCACATCTCTTCACCTTCATTTTTTTTAAATAATAAATTTTTTTTATTAATTATGAACTGAGTTATGAAGGATCAAATATATAGATCGATTTGATATATAAAAAGATTCTCAAGTGACTGTTTCGTATGTATTTTCGAAATTTTAAGAAGAATATAGTGCGCCAAAATGACTGATTTTTATTATATTTAAAGCATAAACTTCTAATTGTAATTTTTAATACTAAAAATAATTAATATCATGGTTCAAAACAATTTTTATTAAAACGCATTAAATGAATTTCACTGAGATCTAACAAAAATAAAAAAAAGTATACTGTTCAATGCTACACGTGAATTAAATGAATGTACTTAAAATGTAAATAAAACGCAATAGGTACAAAATGTAATAGAATTACATAGAAGTGCAATTGTTTAAATCCAATAATTAGATTGTGTATAAAATTTTGTAAAGCAACACGGCGGACTTAAAGTGATTTTGCATTGGATACACTCAAGAACAGTTCCTTTTCGTTATTCGGTCATCCCTTTTTTTCTGTGTTTCGGTGTAAACTTTGCTTAACCGAGAGCGATATCTTTTTTATTTTCAGTGCTAATAATCTTCTGAGGAAAAACAGCGATTCTTTCCGTGTAAACGGCACTCGTGAACGATACTTACTCACCGAGATATCAAAGTTTCAATTTTCATATCCGTTTGTGACACAGATGTATAGATTTCAAAGACATTGCCATTCAAAAATTTGCCGTCATCAAGGAGAAATTTAAATTCCGTCTATCAGACAGGGCACAGTCATAAAGGACGGAAATACGAACATATTAGCCGACCGAAAAGTGTTAAAACGTAACTGTAGGCTCAGAATTTGATTTAAAAACGGAATATCAAAATACGCGAAATTTTTGCCTATAAATTACCGAATTTAGAATTGTAAAACTAAATGGCTGAAAATAATATTAGTCGGCTTGTCACACCTATTCACTGATATCGCTAATTGGTTTAGACGGGCAGCAGTCACCGACATTTCTTGTTGACTTTCTGAAAGAATTGCTTTTGAAAATTTTCCTACGTATAATTCATAATTAAATGTGAAATGGACCTTGATGATACGCAGTTCGGATTTAGACAAGGAATGGGTACACGTGAAGCCTTATTTACTGTTAATAATGTACTTCAAAGATGTCGTGATATGAGAAGAGATGTCTTCTTATGTTTCATCGACTATGAAAAAGCCTTCGATTGTGTGGTACACGAAAAGCTAATGGACATCCTGAACAGAATTGGTATTGATAAAAATGACTTAAGAATAATCAAGAATTTGTATTGGAGACAAACAGCTGAACTTGTTGTAGAAAAAAATGTGAAAATTAATTTTGAAATTAAAAGAGGGGTCTGTCAAGGATGTATCCTCTCTCCATTGTTATTTAATCTCTATGCAGATAAAATTTTCAAAGTGGCTCTGAAAGATGTCAACATTGGTATTAAGATTAATGGCAGGGTAATCAATAATATTAGATATGCCGATGATACAGTCTTAATTTCAGATTCTATAAAGACCTTAGAAAAATTATTAGAGAAAATTAATATTTCTGGGAAACAATACGGACTAACAATAAACGAAAAGAAAACGAAATGGATGTTTATAAGTAAAACAAATAATACTTATGGAAAACTGAGGGTAAATGGCAAAGAAGTGGAACGTGTTGAAAGATTCATGTATCTAGGCTGTTACATAACAGAGACCTTAGATCCTGATTTTGAGGTAAAACAAAGATGTGCTTACGCAAAAACAGCATTTACAAATATGAAGAATCTACTATGCAACGACACTCTGAGCTTGTCAGTCAGGCGAAATATGGTCGAATGTTACATCTATTCAATTCTACTTTATGGGATAGAGGCAGCAACCTTTAACAAAAAGCAACTGGATAGGTATGCAGCACTAGAAATGTGGACACTTAGAAGAATGTTGAAAATACCTTGGACAGCAAAGATGACAAACGAAGAAGTACTGAAACGAGCCAATACTGAAAGGACATTATGTAAAACAATTAAACGACGCAAAATTGAATATTTTGGGCATATAATTAGAGGAAAAAAATATGACATCTTACGTTTGGTCATAGAAGGGAAAATTCAAGGTAAAAGAGGGCCAGGAAGAAGAAAAACGGAATGGTTGGACAATATTAAGGACTGGACTGGACTCAAGAATCTTAATGAACTAATTAGAAAAGCGGAGAAGAAAACGCTGTAATGATGATGATCGTCAACGCTCAGGGACTGAGTATGACACTCTTAAGAAGAGAAGAAGAAGGAGTAAAAACCAAACTACGTCCCAAATCTTTCCATTTCATATTGATTAATTAATGTATTTATTTTTTTCCCTCTTTTTCGTTACCTTCCTTGCTCTTACCTCTCAAAGAAGGTCATGTATTTGGGTTTGAGTATATTAAGCTATCTGCAGGTATTTCTGTATAGATTCTTATTTCTATTACGTTTAAGTTTATTACTATTATGATTTATGTAATAATTAAGAATAGACTGTAATTTTGTTGATTTGAATAAACGATAATGAGAGCGTCCGGCACCAAGGGCGTCGCCAGCCGATGAGCCAGGAGGGGGCAAGATGATAGAAAGAGGATATGAGTTATAGGAAAAATAAAATTTATAAGTTATAAAGGCTTAATATTTTACTAAACAAGAATAAAATCTTAACTGAAACATAATTTTCGTGGATTTCTGGCAAATTGTTCTACTACTTTATTATAAAAGTCTTCCAAATTGTCCATGATTACGCGCCTATGAATACTCACATGGCCAGTTGATTAAGAAGTTTCAAGGCTCCGTGGGGGGTGCCCCCTGCCCCACTGGCGACGTCCACACGCAACGGGCACACTTGCCTTGTAAGACCTATACCTTATTTTAAAATAATAATAATAAAAAAAAAAAATTACCACGGGACTGTTTATGCGCATTTAATTTCAATAATCGTTAGTAGTTATTTGCCCTTTTCTGCGGAACACTAAATTTTTCATATTAAATAAAATCTGTACATTTTCGTTTCGTATTATTAGAAAAAAAGTAACGTATAAAAGCATTAATTAAATTCTGCGCCAAATTTGTGTTTTGTGTTAACGCCACTTTTTACCGTTATGTATTGACATTAATGGATGGTAGGGCAGTGGTGACAATGTTTTTTATGCTCACATACCTACATTTATATAATATTCGTGAATACTTGCCAACGGAAGTGATAAAACTAATAAAATAGGCGAGTAGCGAGAATAGGGTTTTTAGGACGAAAACTTTTTTTTTTTTTTTTTTAATTTAGTAGCTAAAAATTTTTCAGCGAAACGACAATTTTGAAACTGGCAGTAATGATAATAATAGTGAGTTTAAATCAATAAAAATTAATCATTTTTGGCAGCTAGAGAGAGCTAATAACAATAATAATGATAGCAGTAAATTTTTAATCGACAAATATTTCAATTGAAACAAATGTACAGTCATTTTGAAGTAAATTAGTTTTAACTGAATGGAAAAAACGAATCAAGTTTAAATACCTATTTTTTAAAAACATCAAAATTCTCAGCAATGGAATACTCTTGAAAGTTAGATTTTAATGTCTCCGTAAGAAAGGTTTTATAATCATCTTCTTCTTCTTCTTCTATATGCCCTGCCCTTGAAGGACGTTGGCGATCATCTGCTTGACTTGATTTTTATTTTTGACTCTCCTGAATATTTCTACAGTATCTAGTTTGAACCACTTTCTTAGATTTTCCATCCACATTATTCTTGGTCGGCCACGCCTGCGACTACCTTCTATCTTGCCCTGTATTAACACTTGAAGCAGTTCATATTTTCTGTTTCTCATTATATGACCGAAATATTCTAATTTCCTTATTTTAACTGAGTTGATAATTTCAGTTTTCTTGTTTAAACGTTTTAATACTTCGGCATTTGTAATTTTGTCCGTCCATGGAATTTTTAACATTGTACGGTATGTCCACATTTCGAAAGCTTCCTACTTTTTACATAATGTTATTGTAACTGTCCAAGATTCGACACTATATAGCAGGACGCTGAAAACATAACACCGAAGGAGGCGTAACCGCAAGTCTATCTTTAAATCCCGGTTCGTTAGTATCTTATTCATTTTCTGAAAGTGTGTTCTCGCCTGTTCGATTCTGGCTCTTATCTCTGTAGATATTTCCCATCTGTCGTTGATTTGACATCCCAAATACTTTATTGAGCGGGACCTCTCGATCGTTACATTTCCAAGGCGTAGTATACCATTAATTGTATTTGTTGCATTACCAATAGCCATCCACTTTGCTTTTGTCGTATTTATATGTAAACCTATCTTTTTGCTACTTTCATTAAGCGCATTCATTAATTCTTGCAAATCTTCCAGGCGTGTTGCAATCACGACTTCTTGCGATATCGAAAAAATTCCTTTTCAAATTCATCTTGACAAGGCCATTTAACAAAATTAAAACAAATTTATAATAAAAAAAAAGTTACCAAAAATGTTTCTGTTTTCTTTCTATTTTCTATTAATCTATGCACTGATGATAATTAGAAAGAGTCTTCGGCTTTAGTCTTCTCTAGGAAATTTATTAGCAGTTCAAAGATTCTTCAAAGAATTGCCGTAAATTATTATCCAGCTGTTGTATAAAAGGTCGTTATCTTCAAGTTAATACAATTAATATGATAAAATCGTTCTGTTATTTATCCGAAAAATGAATAAACGAACAAAAAATATATTAATCAAATTAAGTTAATTATTAATATGTTTCTAATAGTATATTTTATAATGCCGTGTGTGTTACCATGAAGTATATCGGTAATTTAATTTAAATAATATATTTTCTGTTCATGTATAGTTATTTACCGAAATTTAGTTTACCATTTCTTATATGCACCACGAATTCGACTATTAAATTTATTTCCATCATCATTATTCTGTATTTTATTTTGATTACTACGCCCACAGTATTTAATAGTTCGTATTAAAATTTAAAATATAACAAAGAATTCTTTTCCCCATTTCTTACATTTAGAAAAACTGCTTTTATTAATATTTTTCACAGTTTTATACACATATGTATGATATTTTGTTATTCCTGATTATATTAATTAATACAATAAAAGAAATAAATGTATATTTATTAAAAATATATAGAAAACTTTTTTAAAAAATCACTAACTTGATTCTCTAGACCCATAGAGTCCACACTATGAATATAGGATTATGCTTTCGGTAATTGTTTTAAAGTTTTATACGTATATATTTCTGAATAATAGGCATTTATTTGCTCTATTGTATTAATTGTAATGTAAAGTCGGAATGAATTAAGACGAAACTGTAGCGACAAAGTATTTTCCTATATTAACTAAATTTCATATTAAAAGATATCTCTCACTGTAAAATTAGTGTTTCGTAAAAATTAATATTATACATAATACTGCAAAAGTTGTATTTTTTAATAAAACAGATTAAAAAAAGTAAAGCTTGCATAAATTGTTTGTGTAATTATGGAATGTAATTTTTCGTTTTTTTTTTTTGTTTTTCAGGGAAGATTCAACGACTTTCTTTTTGTGCTAACTTCTTTTCTCCGAATTGTTTTAATTGGTCTAAATTGTTCCTAAAAACTTCAGCGTTTGGATTGCACTGAAAATTCTATGTATCTCTCCTATAATATAGAAAATGTTTCTGCAACATTTGAAACTTCACATATATACCAAAATCTTCTTGTTTGCTTGTTTTTTCTTTATTGTCTTATTGCTGTCCACTTTTAAATATTTTTTTGTATATTTTTCCAACAATTTTACTAATGGGAAAAACAACAGCAGTCTTTTTCTCCTTTTATAATTTTTATAACAATAGGTCAACATTGTAATAGAAAAATTGATACAAGTGTGTGAACGTCATTTCGCTGCATTGAAATAATTGTAGCACAATTATAGTTTTGCAATGATACTGCACAGTATTGTTAAAATACCATGCAAAATATTCAGTAGCATCCTATCAAAAAAAAAAAAAAAAGCTTAATATTCAACACACTTAAGTACATGATTAGTTAAACGCTCAATCTGATTGACCGTTTACCCTGCTGTACGTGACGAATAGAACAGAAAAATTAATAAATCATCAAATCGAATTGCATCTACTCCACGCCATCTGGGCGACTAGCGTGCTTAAATAATGAATTTTCAAATTTCTATTAACAAGCTAAAAATGTTTTTCCTCCTTTAGCCAGATTAATCTTTGCTGCCAGAGAAGTACTGGCTAATTATTATTATTATTATTTTTTTTTTTTTGCAATTTGATTTGGTATTTCGCCACATGACTAGAAATTCTAAAAAATGATTCACTATTGATGATAATGTATTATTATATACATGCGCAACCAAACTATATCACAGCAATATTCTCAGATTTGAACTCTGAACTCCCTAAAATTTACATTGCTCGAAGCTTATAAGACTATAAAACACCTCTTTGTTTTGGGAATATACATAACTGCATTGTACGCTTACATTATGTTTTCAGGATATATTAACATTCTGGATGAATGAAGGTGCAGACGGATTTAGGATAGATGCTGTGCCCCATCTGGTGGAAGATATAGAATTCCGAGACGAACCGGAGGATAAAAGCTACGTTAAAAAGTCTGGCAAATCAGATCTTTTAGAATATGATTCTTTGATACATACTTATACTAAAGATCAGCCAGAAACTTTCGACATAGTGAAGTTATTTAAAAAAACGATAGTAGATCACAGTCGTGATTTTAAATCAAGGTAACTTTATAAACAACTGTATGAAATTTTGTTCATAATTCTTTAAAAATTTTCCAAAAATGAATAATATTCTCTGAAAGAAATATGGGGTAATCAGAGTTAATGAAAATATGCCATTACTAAAATATATGTATATATTTTTGATATGTGTACGTATGTATGTAAGTGTGAAAGGAATAGACAATGAAGCTAGAATACTACAAAAGTTCAATTAGTTTTTTTATACGCCCATGCTGGTATAATAAATCTTGAATTAACTTCAGTTATATGCTAACTTTATTTTTTACTAAATATTTGATTTTATATTTTTTTCATACCACTTTATTTCTGCCATCTTAGATCTAATCTAAATAAGCAGAGCTCGTAATTAGTATAACATGCGCAGAGATGTAGCCCAATGGCTATATTCTGTTAATTATATTATTCCGTAACAACAAAGTGTCACCAGGTTTGAAGCGATTAGGTCTTCTTAAGTCCAGATTAGTAGACAAAGGTGCTAAGGCTATCGGATTCGGATGATAATGAAGCCGTTTCTGATATTGTCGTACATAATCACGTATCACTTTATTAGTAGACAAGAAAAATCAGTTAATTTATGTGATTCTTCGTAATAGATCTGTATGCCTCGATTTAGCCGGAACACTGATTTTCGACATGAACATCTAGTGGTTCCTTAGCACTGATTGAACAAATGTCCGTATTTTGATGAGCAATGGAAACATTAATGTGTACTTTTAATAGAAAATTTACAATTAAATCAAATGTTCTATGGAAATACATAAGCTGGTAGGATTGGACTCTCGAATACTAAAAATACAGAAGTATTTGGAACGTATTTAATTTCGTTATTTACGTAGATTTTTCTTATTTAACCGTTTAAAATAATTAAAAAGGGCTCACAATCAATAATAGCCAATATTTCATTGACTGAATAATCAGTATCTACGTTTTTAATAAATACAGATCGAGGTACCAAATACAGCCGAATATAAGTGTTACAGCTAATAGGACTATCACAAAAAGTTCATTAGAAGAAGCCTGGGAGGTATGCTGAGCAATTACCCAATTTAAACTTCAGTCAAAATTTTTCAATAAGAAACTTTTTCCGCAATATTTTTGTCACTTTTAGGACGCTAACTCATTATCTAGTTGATTAGAAAAAATTCGTTCCATGAAAACCATTATTAGCAAACTCTGATGATAATTTTACTATTTATTTCTCGCAGTCCCCAAGATCAACTTCTGAATCTGTTATATTCGAAGGATTCAAAGCTAAAAGAAAAAAAAAATTATTATTTAAGATTAGATATTTTCATGATGTTATAAAACACAGTTTTTGATATCTAAAAAAAATAATTTTCTTAAAAGGGTATTTGATGAACCTGGTTTTTTACTCATTGCGGCTCTTGCATTTAGTCTTTCCTTCTCCTTACATTATTCCTGTTATTTGTTTAAATTACTAATATCTATTATTATATCTGTTAATGACACACATTGTTTACATTTATCACATAGTAAGTAAATTTAAACGTACCACTATAAACAATTATTTAATTTTTAAATACACGACACATTTCGAAGACAAAGCTTCATATTATATTATAATATGAATCTTTGTCTTCGAAATGTGTCGGGTATTTAAAAATTAAATAATTGTTTATACTAGTGTGTTTAAATTTACTTACTAATATCTAATCAAATTGAAATCAGCCAACTCCTTCCCCTTTTAATTGTTTTTCAGCGAAATATCCCTAATTGACTACCCCAAATTAAGAAAAAAAGGATATAATGAAACTATGTGACTAATCACAATTATTCTGGAGACTCGAGCGAAAAACACATAGTGGAAAAATAATTTTTCACGCTGAAACGGGTAAAATCCTTTTTAGTATTCAAGAATTTGATCAAAAAAATCTAAAAATTTTATTTAAAAAAAAAAATTTGAGAATTATAATCTTTATTTTTTATGTTTTTTTATTTTTTATTATTATATTTAACGTGCCTTACGCAGTGACTGGGCTAGAGGCATAGAAAAAAGTTTTATCACAATAAAGTTATAAGATCCGTCGCTTTAAGAAATTCGAATAGTCGAGAAATTACTCATTTATCATAACCAAAAAGCTCAGTAAGTGATGAAGGGAATGAATATTTTGAGTGTATGGTTTGGTACTCCAGACAGTCAATGAGTAGATGTTGATCATTTTAACAAACACAATGAGATGGTAGGTAAAAATTAGTAATTTAAGTATGATCAATGCGGACTCGGCAAAAGGCGGTGATCTTACTGAGGTTAACCATGACTCTGAACATTGTTTAATTCTTTTTGGTTTATTAGAAGGACCTTCAACCAAGTGTCGTGGAATTTTTTGTTTAAACGACTATTGATATGCTCCTTAAAATCACCTGTCGATATTGCGATATCAAGTACGGGATTAAAGTATGTTTCTTCTTAAGCAACTTGGTCCATTAATTCATTGTCTGGGATACTACTACGGCCCCGGAATCCAAACGAAGATTATTTGATAGGGTGTATTTTGTAATAGAGAAATGATTTCCTTTGCTATAAGGTGCTGTTTATGATCATGCAACTTGAGCAAGCTTTGTGGTAATGCTAGAGAGCAGGTGAAAATTAAATTTTTGTTTAAAGAAACAATAAGAATGGCCACGAAAAAAGCATACGAGCTGGCAGGCAAAGTGGAATAGAGTGAAGATAGCTATCACTGAATTATATTGAATTGATCTGATACTATTGCGCAACCGATTTGATTTTCTATTTTGGATTCGCCAGTGAACATAATTTTATAATTTAGGTATTTTAAATAAGTTCCCGAAAGGCGCGAACTGAAATATCATTGGTGCAATCGTTTCCTATTTCTAGTAAATTCCTCAGGTAAAATTTGCATTCGGTTAGTTAGTAGGTTAGAAGAAATTACGATTAATGTACACGTAAAGTACTATATAATTTTCCAGAATAGACGAAATAACGTGAAATGTATAAAGACGATTCCGATACAAACTGTGGATGGTTCAATTTAATTTTTCAAAAAAAAAAAAAAAAAACGTTTTATTCATACAGATGTTCTTAAAATTTTTTTTTAGTATAATTACAGTTTAGCAAAATTCTATAAAAGAAGTTCTGAATAAATTTATCCATTCTTAAAATCGAAAATACTTAATAAATGCTATGTATGCATTACTAATATTCCGATTTTGTAGATCAATAATGAGTTTCACGAGTAATTAAAAATACGGTTTACATCCGAGGCAAATCTATAAGAAAAATACAGAACATACTACAGAACACGATAAATAATCTAAAAACATGGATAACGAACAAAGGGCTCAGATTTTCACCAGAAAAAACAGTCGTACTAAATTTTCATAGAAAACGTTGTCCAACACCGGACATTAATCTCAAAATCTACGAAACCTCCATCGCAAACACGCAATCACAGAAATTCCTAGGCCTATATTTCGATACA
Organism: Icerya purchasi; assembly: GCA_039619475.1. NCBI lineage: Eukaryota > Metazoa > Arthropoda > Insecta > Hemiptera > Monophlebidae > Icerya > Icerya purchasi. The sequence goes on along the minus strand of CM077116.1, from coordinate 339,908,083 downwards.
CGGATGAATTGGAAAATCCACATAAATCATGTCAAGCGAAGGACAACTACCGGACTAAACCTACTAAAAAAGCTGAGCCATTCAAAATGGGGAGCTGACAGATGGGCAATGCTGCGGATCTATACTAGCCACCTTTAATCAGTAATCGATTACGGTTCAATAATCTACGACACAGCAGCAAAAGCAGACCTTGATAAACTAAATGTGGTTAGAAACCACGCTCTACGCCTATGCATTGGAGCCTTTCGTACAAGTCCAATCACAAAACTTTATGAAGAAATAGGTATCATCACACTACAAAATAGAAGAAACCAAAATTATCTATAAAATACTACATCAAGGTCGCGGAAAATGAACACCACCCAAATCATTTTAAATTGTTTCACTCTTACCTAGAAAAGCAGTACACACGATACAAACCATTTGGAACTCGAATAAGAGAACGCATAGCTGAGACTGGAACCGATCCATCAAACCTAGCTGCACTCAAAGAAATGGCGCATCGATTCAAATTGATTACACCGCAAAATACCACAGCATACCGGATAAATAGAAGGGAGGAAGTTATTCTGGCCAGAATACGTATAGGGCATACTTTATATACGCATGGCCACCTATTCACGGACAAAGCTCTGAGGAAATGCCCACGGTGTAATACGAACATCACCATCATGCACATCATCGAATCGTGTATAATATACAAATCGATAAAGGATGAAATTCTCGGTAGCGACTTAAAATATGAAGATCTAAAGAAAGATAACGATATGCCGTAAACTATTCAGATTTTTAGAGACTATAGACTTATATCAATTAATTTAAACCAGAATATTTTTGAGTTATTGAATTTTGTTATTTTTAATTGTTATATTTAAAAGTTAAAAAATTGTGTATTTTGTTATATTATTGTGGAGTTAGAAGACACTAAAGGCTCAAGATGCCGGGCGTCTTTAAATAAAAACTTTTGAATTGAATTGAAAATACGTGACATAATATAAGTATGTATTGCGTTATTATTATTTTTTATATTGAAGTGTTTCTTAAGCGAAATAAAAATAAATTCAAATTTCATAAGCGAGAAATTTTATTGAAATTATCAACGCAACTCTTCAACGACCGGTATATTTTAATTAGCGTAATATTAAATGTGGCCATATAGGTTGTAAATAAGTATATCAAATCACGAAATAAAAGGATATACCTCTGTCTACTTTCATTTTTTATTTCCAACGGTAAAATAATTTATTACTTTTACTTGTATAATTAATAAATCAACTGTCCTTTTCTCTTTCAAATGAAATTTTCTTGAAAATAAGGTTTAGACCAATCAATATCTAGACCCTAAAAACTCTTTAATCCACGGATTGCGTAAATATCGTTATAGCCGCTTTCGAGAAACCAATTATATATGTATAGATGTATGAAAATTTCTTATTTATTAGTATAAAATATGTATATATATATATATATATATATATATATATATACATGCATATATATGTACATATATATTACATTATTTTGTATTACAGATTTATGGTAACGGAAGCATATACTACCTTGGACAACACAATGAATTATTACTTTGGATCGGACGGCGCAGGGTCTAATATGCCATTTAATTTTCTATTTATTGTATATTTAGATTCAAAGTCAAAAGCACAAGATTTCGTAAATGTTACACACTTATGGATGGATAATATGCCAGAAGGGAAATGGTCCAATTGGGTTGTAAGTATAATTACTTTAAATTACATAACGCGAGTAAAATCATATAAACAATATGCAAGATCTGCGTTATGCTTCGTTCGTATCTACCAAATTATTGAAAACTTGCGTGCACAAAAATTTTCTACACAAAAGACATTTTCAAAGAAACAACCAATAATTTGTATAGGATTAAATGAAAAACAAAAGATATATTTGATAAAGTCATATAGCCTGTTAGGGTTTAAGTTTATAATAAAATAAACTTTAATAACAAACAATATAGAACAATAAATTAGATAAATACCTATTTAGAAACGTTTTCGGGCATAACCCATCATCAGCTAACACTAACTTAAAGGAAACTTAAAACAATTGAGTATGTTTTAAGTTTCCTTTAAGTTAGTGTTAGCTGATGATGGGTTATGCCCGAAAACGTTTCTAAATAGGTATTTATCTAATTTATTGTTCTATATTGTTTGTTATTAAAGTTTATTTTATTATACCATTTTAACAAACAGGATGTATTCACCTACGTTTAAGTTTATAATTATTATTAATATTCTAAACCGAAGTCGACTGTAACGAATTAAAAATGAAAAATAATTATTACTTTAAATTCATCTGATTTTCTTTTAGTTCCGGAATTTAATAAAATACCAATAAATGAAATGCAAAATAAAGGAACAAAGAAAACGTAGAGAATACAATGTAAAGATGAAAAAAATTACATAAATCGATTACAGCTTTCACTGATATTATTCAGCCTTTTTTTTTCTTTCTATATAAATTCCCTCATACTGTCTTGTATTGCGTTCACGGCATCAGACGAGGGAGTCTGGTTTTCGGTGGCCCTTAACTGTATCTGTGTATGTTATTATATCCGAGAAAACCTATAAGGACTTCAAATGCCGACTGTGAATTTGATAATACTGCAGATAATGACCCCTTGGAATACACGAGGTAGCTGAGCCAGCGCGAACTGGACGCAGTCTTTAATTATATGTTCGACAAGCGAAATAAGAGGACACAGAGCAAATAAACAACGTAGTATTGGTAGATATCTGGTAAGAAAGTGGCTGTGTTTATACTATGTGGCCCATTCAAAGGCGACTTATTCTCACGAACTCTTTTCGCGTGACGTTATCTGGTAGCCAGAAGGGCACGGCTGTTGTCTTGATCTGTGATAGGAAAATTAGACCCACAGGTCGTGCCACTGCCGCTCACAACTATCCAATAAAACACTAGGTAGTGACAATGAAGGTGGAAAGTATCAGTATTGCGGTATATCTGTGGCTGACCGAGCAACCTGGTGAACTCACTCGTTCCCGGGGACTCAGATTAACGTCACCCGACAATTCCTCTCCTGAATGTCAGGTAGATTAGTATTGAGTATTTAGTTAGAGATGGAATTTCTTGTTTTTGGAAATTAGCAAGCGAGGCTGTGACCACTAGTATCCTCTGCATATCCATCCGGGAATACAGAAGGTATTGGATATAATTGCTATTTATTTCCAAATTAGTAATTACCATGGAATGATCAGAAAAGCTGCACGGCATAACTGTAGTATTTATACATAATAATTTTATTTTTTCAATTTCAAAAAACCCCTAACAAAAACATAATCCAAGCATGACAAATACTGATCTTTTTCCCGATATGGAATGTTGGTTCACTTTGTACACTTTTGAATCCGGACGTAGATAATAAATTTAAATAATTTAGACTTTTCACATTGTCGAATAAACTTATATTTATGTCTCCCGTTATTAACGCTGTGTATCTTTTAAAAGGTTTATTATGTTGGAGAGGTCGTTTAAAAAGTCAGAAATCACCGATTCGTAAAAACGATATATGCCAGCGATTGACAAAAACCGGATGCTGTCTAAATTTTACATTTATACATATCGCGTTTCCAGTAGCGATTTCTACTTTCAGATCAGAAATTTAGATATTTTTTTTTATGTAAATTAACACACCTCCCGATCTTTTATTTACCCCGCAGTCCTCTCGAGAAATATAGCCAGGGATTTGGTAACGAGCCACCTCCTTTGGAGTGAACCAAGTTTCTGTCAAAATTAATATATCCTAATCACAACAACTGATTCGTTCAGTAATAACAAAAGATCGTCGAAGTGCGCTCTTAAGTTACTAACATTTAATGTAATGATATTTAGAACGTTAGATATCTTTTTTTAAATAAATATTTAGTTCAACTATCTTATTAGTTTTGCAAACACCAAATTTATTAACCTATTCTCTCCTCGCAGATCATACTTAAAACGACAATAGTAATAACTGCTTTGCCCTAAAATAGAGCTCATAAAATTCAATAGTGCAGCATCTGCAAACAGTAACTTGTCATATTACTTTTATGATTAAAACACAACCGATATAACTCCTGCAGAGATAATCAGAAGTTAACGTAATATTAAATTTTAGAGCTCGGAAACTAATTGTTTTTACGCGTAACTTTAATTTAACAAAAAAGAGTGAGGATAAAACGGAAATGTAGATTGAACAGTTGACAAATTAATGTTAAATTGAAGCTGGTGAAATCAGTATGTAAAGTTAACGTTAAATTGGAATAGATTGTATAGATTAAGTAACAGCTAGATTTCGTAAACATATGCAACTATAGCGAAAATAAAGTATTAGTAGGTAATAAAAATTTGAAATTACAGTTAAGTGTGAACGAGAGTAAGAGACTATAAGTAAAGTTTATATAATCTATATAATAACAGAAGTAAAATTGTACTAAATCTAAAGAAAAATGCCTATAATTAAAATAATTAACTAATCGTAAGTAACTACTTACCGCTGAGGTCCCTACGAGCTGAAATGTAACGGAACGAAAATGAAACATCGAATAAAAATTTACATCAGAAATTATAACATCAAACATTTTGAGTCATCCAGATGACCAGCAATCTGGCTTATCGAAATAATCCTGATTACGGGCGAATGCTCATCTTTACGGACGAAAACTTTTCCGTCGCGAGTCCACACAAACCTCCCTCCATCCATTGTTTGACCTTAGAGTTCTCGCTTCCTACAACAACCTACTGTTTACATGGATTAAATGCTCGGAAACGTAAAACTCATTGTGTGTTACGATCCCTGTGAAGACGATGTCCGTTAGTTTAGGGCGCCTCAACCTGTAGTTTTTAATTAATTCGAATGTCTTCGTTCTTCTGCACAGTCTAACAACAATATTCGCGTATTGCTGCCTCGGTGATTTTCGGAGACGATGATAAGTATCTAAGTCGTTCTCTTTTAAATTGGTCCCGGTTACCTCAGCTATCCTAGTCACAATATGACTGATATTTTCGTCAGGAGTCGCTGGTATGTTAGATATTATTATGTTATTTTTTCGGGTTTGTTGTTCGAGTTGCTCCACCCGCTGTTGCATTTCATTATTCACTTTTACCAGTTCACTATTTTCATTTTTTACAACGCACAATATTTCCATCGCCGCAGCCACTTTAGCTTGAGATTGATTATGCATTGTTCTAGTTTATTTAATTTTGAGCCTAATAATTCAGTGTGGTCGTGTACTGGCTTAATTTCGTTACGTATGCGTATTATCAAGTCTTCTACTTTCTTTTCTTCTGTTTTTTTGTTCTCTTTACAAGCAAGGCACCGCCAGGCTTGTTTAGCCAAAGCTTGCATGCGACCAGAAGTTCTGTGAGCTATAGCACCACAAACGAAATGTAGGTCGCGCTCACATGCTAGGCAATATGCAAAATCACCATTAGAAAATTAGTACACTTATCACATGATTTCGCCATTTTACGGAAGCCAAAAAACGAATTAATATTTTATAATTGTAATTGAAATTTGGTAGCAAAACTACTTGCCTTTTATTTAAAGGTTAGATGAGTTTTTCCACTCGCCGATATAATAATCTGAAACTACGTACTTATAAAATTTAATATAACTCAAATTCTATACTTAAGACTTTGTAAAACACTATGTAATTCTTTGAAAAGTATGGAGCACGAAAAAACACAACCACTAATAATAATCAGGCCTAATAACTGCGTTAAGACTGTAGGATAAGGGAATATTTAAATCATCGATACAAAGCCGGCTTCAACTAGAGGGCATAGCTATAAATGGTTTATAAAAAATATAAATAGCGCCGCGCTCAAGGCAAAGCGTTGCAATATGCCGTTTCTAACGAGTTCACCATCGAGCTAGCTGAACCGAGTTTAATTTAAAAATTTCTGTTTGTCCAAAACCTTTTTTTTTTTCTTTTTTTTTTTTTTCTTGTTTGAGTTTTTCCCTGGGCTTATCAGCAACGGACGATCACCGATCAACACGTGTAAATAGCAGCAATTATGAGTCACAAGGAATGGAATCTGACAAATAACGCTATTGTCCAAAACTCCTTTATACAATATTGCCACCTAATCTGTCAGTTTTTTATTTATCTGTACCGGCCGCGCACGGTTAACGGTTTTTCATATCGGAAAATATTCTCTGTACATTTTGTCGGCGGTTTCTTTTTTTTTAAAGAAACATGACATCGTTTTCGTTACACAAATTCGTTCAACGGGAACGCCTTCTAAACTTCTAAATTGTATAATGATAAACGCAATACTGTTGGCACCATAGATATATATTTCACGAAGTAATCAGTTCACAATATTATGCCGAACATAATAAAATTATCATAAAACATTTTATAAAAAACATACAAATTATATTGAAAATATTAAAAAACATCGACTAGTTTCGACAAACTGCCGTCATTATTAATATTTTTAATATAATTCGTATATTTTTTGCATAATGTTTTATGATAATTTTATTATTTATGTTTGGCATAATATTGTGAATTGATTATTTTCTAAATGGTAGTTTTCTAAAAAGTTTTATGAGGAAATCAGTTTTAATTGAGTATGTAATTTTTAAAAATCAATATAAAATGTTTTCGATTTTTCATATTGCACCCGCCTGAAAATGACGTAATCAAGCACGTTCTTAACATTATTTCTGTTATTTTGTCACAATTTGAATTTCACATTAAATAATATCATGTCGTTCACTCTAAATTTTTTATTACTAAGAGTTTCCTTGTATTATTGGATCAGTCAGTACTGCTCTTAGCGATAAGTTGCAAAATAGTTACATCTCAAAAAATGCTAGGCGAGATAAATTACTAATGACCAAAATAGACGGAATAAACATCAAAATAAACGTTAGGAAATTCATATAAGCATGGGAAAGTAAAGAAGACTAAGGTAGGAAGTGCACTAAAGGAAAATAGGTCAAAACTTAAATACCGATTATGGCACTGCTTGCAGATCATGGACAAGCACCTTTGTAATGGTTTTAAAAATTCTAACGAACGGGAAGATGAAATGGTGAACATCTTACTGATCCCTATAAACTCTGTCGTTGAAATACTTTCACAGAATATAAATGATAATGTACCATCGACTTCTACACGTCATTACAAACAAAAAAAGTACCAATTAAATATCTTTATTTTACAATGCATCGAGTTACTATTTTAATGATATCAAGTACCCAGAAATATATGAAGTTCGCTATAGTTTATCATCTTTTTCCATTTACCTTAGCGGTTCTTTTTGTTTAATACTCTCTCCTTTAAGTACCATATCATTCAGTTATTCCTTCTCTTTCTCCTTTTATTTCCATATATAATTTTTAGCTCTTTCGTAACATGCAAAATCGCTATATCCTCCTTTTTTTTCTTGATATCTGAAACGTTTTCAAGATCCATATTAACTACTTCTTAAAAAAATGTTCACAGGTAATTAAAGTAAATTTTGTTGCATTAAACGTACACTTGTTCGCTATTACTACAGATTAGAAAAGAATGAAAATTTTAAGGAAAAGTAATATTGATACGTTTTTTCTTTAGTCCGGTAATCATGACAACCCAAGAACAGCTACTCGATACGGCGATGCTCTAGTGGATGCCATAAATATGTTGACACTACTGTTGCCTGGTACCGCATTCATATATAACGGAGAAGAACTGGGAATGCAAGACACTAACATCAGATGGGATCAAAGTGTAGACCCTATTGCGTTGTACGCAGGTCCACAACATTACGATAAATTCTCCAGGGACCCCGGAAGAACGCCTTTCCAGTGGGATTCAACAGTTAGCGCAGGTAAAATGGAATAATTGTAATTTTTTCGTATTTCCTTTAAAATAAAAAATATATAACAATTCTATACTAACTTTAAATGTGATAAATGATGCATGAGAAAGATTTCAAAAAATAACAATAAATGGCTTTTTAAAGCAGCTTAAAATATTCAAATTTAAAAGTTTAATGTTAATTAATCCGTAAATTTCATTTAAGTTGTTCAATAAATCTATGATCATCGAATTTACGTATTTATAAAGTTTTTCTAAATATTTTATAGTTTGTTTGAAAATCTAAATCCTTACATCTTGATTTAAGGTAACCTTACCAACTAATTGTATTTAGTATTCGGTTTTGTTATATAAATTCTACATTGTTTTTCGCATTACATTCTACATGTTTTGATTTGTTTTTTCTTGATCACATCAACTACCAGTGTATATCTGTCTTCAAAAGATTTAACTTATTACAAGCTCTGTGACCCCGAAAATGAGTTGGTGGATTCTTATATCCTACTTATACTTTATAAGTCCGTTGTACGTTCTAAATTTGATAGTTGCTCATTCCTTTATGCTGACGTTTCTAAATCTCTTCTACTTAAACTCGATATATCCAAAACTACGGTATTCGCCGTTGTATTGATACCCTGTTCTTCTCTCCGCTTTCTGCCATTTTAGCTAAAATGCGCGTCCTTCCTCTATTCGTTTAAAAACTTTACCACTATGAAAGGTTTCTAATTAAATTCTTCACGCTACCCACTCTAAACTTCCGAATTGCTTTCAATATACTCCGGATAACTAGCGTTCCTTCCTCCGCAAAATTCTGATCTTTCTCTGATTTCTATTTAACTCGGACCATTTTTTCCCTTCGTCCTCTCCTATGATAAATCTCATATTCCACTCATATTCATTCTCATAATTTATTCTTTTTTCTAATTTTAAATCTCCTCTCTATAATACTCGTTCTGTTACTTCTTCTACAGTTCACATTCGTTTTAATCATAATCTACTTTCAGCTACTCTTTTCCATTTCCCCTTTTCCTTCACCGCTATGTTCCTTTGTTCCTCCTTACTTAAATTTCACCTGTGATGAGAATTCTATCTGAATGGTATTTTCATTTTCTCAGTTCATGCAACCTTTTATTCTGACTTTCTGAGTCTTGGCCTCCTGATGCGTTATAATGCTACTATGTTTTACTCTTCCATCTCCATGCGTGTTATTCCTTCGTTAGCTGCTTTAATTTCTCGAATTTCTGACTAGTTTTTTAATATAATTCTTGTCACTTCTCACAACTTATTACTCTTTCAATGTGGTAAGTTGGGAAATATTCACAACCAACATCTGCTTTAAAATACCTTCAGAAATGCGAATAATTAGCTAAATTATACCTTTTTGACATCTTCATTGTTAATACTATTTTTTTAGCTTCAGTATTCTACGGTGCCTTCTAAAATATATTTTAAAGCTGATTTATTTTTACCATTACACTTCTACCCCCATAAATTTTATTTCTAAGTGGTTGACGTAATAATTTTAAAATAAAATCGATCTTAGAAAACTCATAAGGAGACCTTACGGCTTCAAATCTTCCTATTCCCCTAGTCAACTGTTTCTGCTATCTTGGGTTTTTTCTAAATAGTCGCTTATCTTTCTTTGAGCACATAATTTCCTTAATACTTCTTGCCGCAAACGACTCAATCTGTTCAAGGCCCTTTCACATACGAGATGGGACGGAGATCCTCAAATTCGAATCTTGCTTTACAAATCCATCATATTATCTAAACTAGATTGCTGTTCTTTCATATACGGCAATGCCTCCAAATCTCTCCTCTCCAAATTGGATTCAACACAAAATTTTTTTCTTCATTTTTGCTTAAGGGCGCTTAATTTCACTCCTATTCCAACTATTTTTGCCGAGTATAAATTCTCTTTCTATACTATTACCCATTGTAAATCTCCTTATGTTATGTTTAATTTCTTCGGGTTTTTTCACCCTTCAAAACTCTCTTCGCTCGCTTCATAATCTAAAACTACAGCTGCCAATCAAGAATTTAATTTTCTTATTAATTCCTCATTTCCTAATAATTCCTTAATATTTACTGATGGTTCGAAGAGATCAAGGGGAGTAACTGCTTCCTTTTTCTCCCCAGCAGTAATTCCGTTCAATCCTTCAGGCTGCCGGCATTTTTCTCCATCTTCTCTACGGAACTTTATGCCATTCTTCGAGCCGTTGTATTTATTTCCTCAACTCGATACTCTGATAGATACCCAATCGTTTCGGACTCTAAAAGTGCTCTTCAAGCTATATTCTCTCCCTTCCCTCGTATTCCCTTGACTTTATTGTTTTCCGCATACGTTCTCTCATTTATAGATCCTCCCGTTCCCATTCCATTTCCATCGACCTTCTTTGGGTTCCAAATAATGCGGCTACTGATGGTAACGAAACGGTGGATTCCTTAGCACGCTCAGCGTCACACTCCTCATATTTTGTTAAAAAGTTCCTGGACACAACATACTTCCCCTCTCCAAAATAATGCATGTCAGACTTTGGTCAGATGTATATCATTGCTTCTTTTTCATTGTTCTTGGTCTATTATTTTCCTACCCTTAAACATTTTTTCATTATTCTTATCTGCCGTCTGCGGTCCAATCATACTTTGCTCCCATCCTCACGGTATCGTTTTGCTCTTTCCCCGTCCCCTTATTGTCCTCTGCACTCTAGCGACTGCACTTTCGTTTGTGATCCTGACTACGTGCTGTTTGAATGTTCTAATCTTTCCTCCGAACCCAATATCCCGTACGCTCAGCTATTAAAGTTAAATTTCCATACTCCCTATAATGCTTCCTATATCTTAACTTTGCCGTCTTCAAAGGTGGTTTTTATTCTTGCCTTTTTTCTTTCATCGATCTCTGACCGGATTAAAATTTAATCTCTAATATAGTCCGATTGTCCTGTGTAGTTTTCCTTTATTGGCCAAGCTCCCCCCCAAAAAAACAATTCCTATAATACAACTATAAATCACACTGTATTAAAAGTAAATTGTGTTTTATTCTTTCTCCCTAAATTCATATTTTATAAAATCTTTTTTTTTTTTTTTTTCTTTCTTTCTCTTTAGAAATTTATATTATTTTATATATACTATTCGAACAGGATTTTCCAAAAATCACACAACGTGGCTGCCTGTAAATGAAAATTATTGGTATCTTAACTTAGAAAATCAGAAAAAATCGGAAAGAAGCCACTACCATGTCTTCAAGAGATTGGTCCATTTACGATCTACTAGTCCGACTATACAAAGAGGAAAATTTATTATTCAAGCGCTTTCCGAATACGTGTTAATATTGATTAGGTATATTTTTTATTTTATATCTTTTTATTTTTAAAGGAAGGACATTAACCCAAAAAATGAGAAAAAAAAATGTTGTATTCTTAAACGTTTAAGGATAAAGGATAAAAATAATTCGAAGGAAGGAATAACAGAACTAGAAGGAAATGAGGGAACATAAGAAGCACCGGAAAGGGGGTAGGGATACCACTGAGTTTTAGTAGAGAAGAGTAGACAAACGAAAGTCAGCAGAAAAAGTCGAACATTCAAACAAAATATGTTCAGCATCATAGTGAACGTATGTGGGAAGAGCATGAAAAGAACGAAATAGAGTAGATACAGGTGAAAACTATAAAAAAGAAGAAGGAAGGAAAATGCGGTTAAATCAGAGACGACAAGTAGCCGAAATTGTGAAACATTTAAGAGAGGGCAAGTATCTAAAAACTATAGGCGAGGCAAAAGAGATAGCTGAATAGAAAGGTAAAAGGAGGCAGGATTAGGAAATGAGGAAGAATAGGAATTGAACCGTAATTTTTAATGATCAACTGATGAAAGAGCTGAAATTGTTGCCAGAAATCTATTGCTCTTAGTGTCTAAATGCTATCCACAGAAGATCGATCGTCGATCGAGTAGGAACAGATCATGGATGAGGGAGCGTATGAGAAGTATTACATTTTAGGAAATGGTAGAAAGAAATAGCCTGTAAAGCACTTTAGAATCCGAGCTTATGAACACTTTACGGACACCTAGTAATAAGGAAACACAGAAAACATTGACTTTTTTTTTTTTTGTATAAAATAATAATAATATTATTTTATATTTTTGGGGACGCGCCAGACCCTTTGACCCAACAACTACAAAAATTTAAAAAAAAAGTTAAATCAAGAGACGATTAGAAATAGAGCTTACGAAAGATTAAAGTACAAGTATTTAATGCGCAGAATACTACAAATCGATACAGCAAATGGTACAGTCAACTGGGATGGAGGTATCTCGGTTGGTGGGATGTACATCTCTAATCTCCGATATGCGGATGACACTACGTTAGTAGCAAAAAACGGAGAGGAAATGTCGTATATTCTGGTTCGTCTGGTAAAGATCAGTGTAGAATATGGCCTCCAAGTTAACAAAGCCAAAACCAAAATAATGATCGTCGACCGTTTAGAGAATAACCGCCCAACAATACGTGAAATTGAGGGTATTGAAATAGTAAGCCGCTTTACATATTTAGGCTCTATAGTAGAAAACAGCGGTGGATGTAAAAATGAGATGCGCCACAGAGCACAGATTACACGCAGCGCAATGAGCCGTTTAAAAAGAATTTGGACTGACTCCGCTGTTAGTAAAGGTGTAAAGATTCGGCTAGTGAACTCCCTCGTCTTCTCAGTGTTTTTGTATAGTGCGGAGACCTGGTCAATGATCAGCGCAGACAAAAAACGTATAGACGCACTCGAAATGTGGTGCTGAAGGCGTATGCTGCGTGCCCCATGGACAGCCAGGAGAACCCATGTCTCCATAATAAATGAGATTGGTAACCCGAAGAGGCTATCATCTATGGTGCTCTGCAGGATACTGCGGTATTTTGGTCATGTGATCAGAGCGAACAATTTGGAAACGTTGCTCGTCCAAGGAAAGGTCAACGGAAAAAGGAGTCAAGGTCGTGCGCCGACTAGATGGTCGGACGCGGTGTGCATAGCTGCTGGTCGTACCTTTCAGGATTGTGTACACATCGCAAGGGATCGGAATTGTTGGCGCAGTCTGATCAACCGGGTGACAGAACATGGTCACGATACCCCTACATGGGGTGAAACGATTCGATAGATAGATAGATTATAGCTGGAGATGGGAAGGAAAGGATAGAGCAAGAATTATAATGAGCAAGAAGAGTCAGTGCTACGATTTTGGAGTACAAAGCAGAGTGTTCAGAAACAAGGGCGGGACATTCAAAGAAGATGTGGTTTGCATCACATATGGGAGTAAAGATAAAACTGTGAAGGGGACAATCGGGAGAGGAGAACAGGGGAAAACAAAAACGTGAAAAGGGTAGAGGAGAGTGATTAAAACGCGGTTTGATTAAGGAAACGATCGCGCAGCGCTGATAAGAAGAGGATTGAAGCTGCGGCTGAGAACAGGATACCGGCTGTATCTGAAGATCATGAGAGACGGGATTAGAAAATAAAGAAGGATAAATGTCCGACCATAGTCGGGAATGATTGACTGAGGAAAGAAGGAGGATGTCCGAGGCAGGAAAATTGCAGAGTAAAGGACCATCGCGGGCGGCCGAACGAGCTAAAAAATCCGCTAACTCGTTGTCCTCGATGTCAGAAAGACTGGGAACCCACAAAAAGTCAATAGTAATAGGGCGGGATGAGAGTAGATTGGATATAAGAGAACGAATTGAGAGAATAATAGAGTTGGAGGAATGAGAAGGATTGAACGGTAATGGATTCCGCGTAGAAAATTGAGCAAAAAGAAAAAAGTTTAAAAGATTCAGAATAATTCAAAGGAAAATGAAAAAAAAGGCAAAATCAACAGCATTTGTTCCTATGTGTGCGTGTGCGTCAGATCCTGCTGCCAGTCGGGGATGAATAAGCGTTACCATGCCGCCCTACCGAATGAATGATTGCGATTGGTCATTGAAAAAACAAAGAAAAAAATGATCAAAAATACACGGTTTCGAGACTGCGATCGAAGAGTTGGTCACTGTATTCTCCAGAATTATTGTTTTTTGACGTCTCCCGATCACGGTAGAAATATTAGACCGTGGTAGCATCACTGCGAGTGTAACTAAATGCTAACGTTTCATTTGGCATCCTTGGTGGGGACTTGAGTTAACTCACGGTTTCAAAACACATCAAGAACCTTAACAAAAGCAAAACAAAATTATGCACAAATAGACAGGGAAGCATTAGTTATAATATTATAGATTCAGAAGTTGGAGAAATACTTGTACTGGATTATGTTTATTTTAAAAACAGATAATTAAAGGTACCTGTTAATTTTGTATTAGAAATTTTTGGGATAATGAAGTGTGACGTGAAACGAATAACCCAAAATGATTCTGTTCTTAAGAAGATATATGACCATGTGATAAAAGGTTGATGCTCCCAAGAATAGAGTGAGTACCAGATGAATTATGACAATATTTTTCAAACCGTTATGAAATTATAAATTTTTTTTTTTTTTTTTTTTTTTTGTGGGCGCGCTAGCGGCATTGACCCAACAACAGGAAAAGCTAAGCTAAAGAACTAAATAGCTAGGTGGTACGATATGGACGCAACAAAGGACAGCAGTGCAGACACCACAGAAGATGAAGGAAAGGAGAGGATAAAGGAATAGTTATAGGGAGTAGGAAGACCTAATGACGAGAGCTGACTGTATAAAAGGGAGCGTTCATTACGAAGAGCAGCACACTCGAAGAAAATGTGATCAGCATCACATATACGAGGAGGATCACAATCGTGAAGAGAACAATAAGGTAAAGGCGACAGAGCAAATCGAAAACGAGAGAAGGGGAGGAGAGAATGATTGATCCGGAGACGAGTTAGGGAGACAATAGAAGAGCGACTACCGAAAGGAATAGAATGGAACCAAGACAGGGAACGAGGAATCGGCTGAATGAAACGGTAATGCGAATGACAATTAGAAAATAGGGAGGAATAAATATCTCGCCAAGGTTTGGCGTGATTGGAGGTGGATAAGAAAAAGATATCTGACGAAACGAAATGGTTGAGGAATGAATCAAGGCGACCAGCAGAACGAACCAAAGAATCGGCTGCGTCATTGTCATCAATTCCGGAATAACTGGGGACCTATAAAAAATCATTAAGAATAGAGCGGGAGGACTGCAGAGTGGAGTTAAGAGAACGAATTGAGAGAATAATATTATCAGAGGAATGTGAAGGAGGAGAGGATAAGACTTGAAGGACGCGCCTTTAGAGTCCGAAATAATGAGGAATTGGAAAAGATCGCTTAAAGAGGAAATAAAAGAGATAGCCTGAAGGATGGCGATCAACTCGGCAGACAAAATAGTGCAGAAGGGAGGAAGCCGGAAGGACTCAGAATGCCGAAGCGACGGGGCAGTAAACGCATCACCCACGCCGTCCTCGCTTCTGGAACCATCAGTAAAGATCAATACATGAGCAGAAAAAGAGTAATTCAATAAATGAAGAAATTCATTGTTGACTGTACCGTGAGAGGAGGAATTGGCTCGAAGTGGGAGAGAGGAAAATTTAATAGGCTACCATAGGCTATTGAAGTCATGAGAGAAGTAAGGGAGAGTGTTGTAGGAAAGGACAAAAGGAGAAAAATTAGAGACGGGTAGCAATGAGCGACAGGATTGGGATTTTATGAAAACGCCAGCAGTTTTTGATATACAGATAGGAAGAAATAAGTTTAGACGAGGAGATGGGAAATCGTTTAATTAGGAGGCGATAACCAAGCTGAGAGCGGTGAATAAACAGTGATCGGGGAACCGACTCTGATACAACAGCGGGAATGGGGAAGGATTTCAAGGCTCCAATGCATAAACGGAGGCAAGAGTTCTGGATCGTGTCTAGAGAGAAGAGACTTAGAGAAATTACCGTCATCATAGCTGGAACTCGTATCCGAGTAGCCCAGATGCACATATATTTGTTCAGCGATGTGTTCGTAGATGGCTGATTAGTCCAATTTTAGCTGTACACGTTTTTCCGCAGTGGTGACATTCGAATAGCTGATGTGGACTAGTATCTTGTTCCTTTTTCTTTTTCGTGTGGCGTTTCTTATAGTTATTTTCTGCCACCTCCTGAGACACCTTTTTCCATTCCTGCCGGTTTTGCGCAGCATTTTCCTAGTCCTTGTTAATATTCGCATGCCGAAGCATGGTGGCGATATGATCTTTGTAGCGTTTCTTTGGTCCTCCACGTGCCCTACGCCCTTCCACCAGTTCGCCATAAAATACGCGCTTAGGCAAGCGGTGATCTTGCATTCACACAACATGGCCTATCCATCTTAATTGCGATGTTAATATCAGTGTCTCTATTCGTTCCACACCAAAGCGCCTGAGAACTTCTTCATTGGTAATAAAGTCCGTCCATGTGATCTTTAGGATGTAACGAATTAGACGCTGCTGGAATTGTTCGAGCTCACGGATATGGCGCTTGTACAGTGTCCATGTTTCAGATCCATATAACAAGGATGGAATAATCACAGCGCGGAAGACTGCGGATTTTGTGAATATGGTTAAATTTCTGTTGTGGAATACTCTGGTTTTTAATTTCGCAAGTGCTGACGCAGCACTTTTAATTCGGTTGTGCATTTCGTCGTCTAGCGTACTGCCCGCATTGAGATGAGATCCGAGATACTGAAAACTTGTAACTGTAGACAAAGGAACAATAGTCGAGCTTGGACCGACTGATGGCTTTGAAAAGAATTAGATGAATAAACGGATCGCCTCCCCATCTGAGGGGAGAGAGAGATTTAAGGAGATTAAGTAAAAGACAGGATTTATAGAGAAAATTAATGTGCTCATGGAACGGCTATTCAAAAAAAAAGCTAAAATAGCATATAGACTTGACAACGGGAATAGGAATACCAGATACAATGATGCGAGTTAGAGCGCGGTTAAAGGGACGGAAAGGGAGAGGTGAAGACGAGAAAGATAATTGTTAAGAATAGATAGTGAATTATTCAACTCATCAATAGCTGCGGACAGATTGTCAGAGGTGGAATAGACCAAAATGTCGTCGGCGAAGAGGAAGGAGAAAGAAGGAATAGAAAGAGAAGCGATATCAAAAGAGTAGATATTAAAAAGTGTAGGACTAAGACAGGAACCCTGTGGGAGCCCACGATAAACGCATCGGAAGAAGGCAAGGGAGGGAGAGGAAAGAAAGAGAGTTCTGTTCTGGAAGAGGTTGAGTATGGATCGGAAAGAACACTGATTTCTTTTAGGAATAGGAATGACAATAAAGTCGTTCCAGGATTTTGAAGTAGAACCAGAAAGGAGAAAAGAATTAAAAATATGGAGAAGGAAAAACAGCGCGGCAGGAGAGAGATTTTTAAGAATAAGGAATAAGAAACCGTCCCGGCCAGGAGCAGACAAGGTGGATTTATTAAGAATGGATGCAAGCTCGTCGTAACGGAAAGGAGAAGCCAGGAAGTGAGGCTTAGAGTCAACAGGAAGAGAGGGAAGAACAGTTTCTTCAAAAGAGAGGACATAGGCGGGAGCAATGGACTCCTGCTGGGGTTTGGAAGGGTGGGAGTGGCGAGGGCTTTCAGAAAAGGGTGATCTAAATGCCTTAGCCATTTTCCAGATCTAGGAGTAGGGCGTATCTCTAGAGAAGGAGGAACAGAAAAACTTCCAAGAACTCTTCTTGGCGGACTTAAGGATGAAACGAGCTTTTGCGTTGTCTTCTTTGTGGGCTAGGAAATTGGACATAGAGGAATGAGAGTGGAAGGCTTTGAAGGTAGCAGAACTTTTTTGGAATGCTGCTTTACACTCTTCGTTCCACCAGAGTAAAGAGTACGAAGAAGAGCGATGACGCGTGCTGGAAATAGAAAAGATGCAGAGAGAGCAAAATCTAGCGTTTGAGAGAAAAAATCGTAACGGAAGAAGGGATCAGGAATATCAGAAATAGAAGGGAGAGAGGAATCCACTAAGGAACGAAATTTAGCCCAATCAGTTTTAAAACGGAGTCAACGGGGAGATTGAAGGGGCTTAAAAGATTTGGGAGGGAGCACATTATTAAGAGTGAGCAAAATGGGGACATGCTCACTGCCAAAAGTGCCGTTGAGGGTCCTCGAGGAGCATAAGAGGCCAAGATTTGCAGAGAAGAAGGAGATCAACTGAACTAGAGGAAGATGGATGCTTGAAGAGGATAGGAGACCGATCATTAAGAATATATAAAGCATTGCTGGTGGAGTTAAATCTAATGATGCCGTTTACCGTTTCTAATCGCACGCCTCCATATTCAACAGTTGTCAAGGCTCTTTGCACATTTCAACTAAATCGGAAAATATATGCCAGATTAGATGCGCTGATACATAAGAAATAAGAGAAACATATAACTTTAATGGAATTAGGCTATGTGTTGGTATGAAATTATGGAAAAGATTGGAATAATTTATAAAAAAGAAGGAAACGAAAGTATAAACATCGAAATATAAGAGGAAATAAGAGTACACGAAGAGCAAAGAATAAAAGTGTTAGAACCAGAAAAGGAGCAGCGACTCACCGCACTATTTTGTCTAAAATAACTCAACTTGCAATTGCACCAGAGCCGAAAAGCATCGGAGAGAATAAATTTATAAATGTGGGGATACTCTTTACTAAAATTTATGATTCTGTTGATGTATAATGTAAGGGGTTTTATTTTTTTACATGTGGTAGAAATTGCTGTGGATGTGTAATCTGCATTGTGGATATACCGTTCGATGCTGACTAGTTATTCCGCGTTAACATGTTATCGTGGTTGTAAAACCTGATACATATTTATTTTGAATATATCACACATATAAACTAAATTCTCCGATACTTCTAAAAATGTTTGCAAAGGATAAATTTCATTTATAATTTTCCATTATAAACTTTGAACATTCTCGATTGAGTACTTTTTGTGTATGACCTAAATTTTTTGTTTTTAAATTAATGCTTTGTTAAAAAAACGTCAGTTATTTAAATTTACGCAGCTACATCGCTATTAGGTATTCTAAATAATTTACAATTTCAGTACTTACGACAGAATACAAATATATATTCAGTAAAAAGTTAATAAATAAATTTTTCTGAATTTTCATAATATTTGTAGACTAATAAAAGAGTAGCTTAACTGCAGAACCACTTTAGTGTTTGTTAAATCTTAATTATAGTAATTTGGAATAATAAAATACAAATATAACAAACAAACCTTTAAAAGTCTACAAACGACATTATATAATAATTAAAAACGTTTTTATCGAGCAAAACTCGGAGTTTGTTGTGATTACACTTTGTGCGGTTTTATTTGCGTTATTATTAGTTTTTAGCTGATTATCTATGCCTGAAGACGCTTCCAATTATTGCATAATATCGTTTATACGAGTACATTTTTAAAAATTTGTTTATTGTATTTTTATTTTGTTCTAAATTACTATAAAAGAATAACCGATGGCAAAATAGGGAATAAACTCATACAAAATTTCAGATATCGTATGAAAGCAAATAAATTATATGCATCTCGGTGTTTATAGATTTTTTAAATCCCGGCTAGAGTAAAATAGTTCTTTAAAATTGTTTCTTAGCTTTTACAATTTTCCAGCTGCTTTACATCGCATTAAAATCGATGTAATCTGATCGCTACAAAACCTTTATGCCGTTGTTTTATCGTGTTTGATTTCTTTAACTCTTTGCGATCCATAAAAAACATGTTGACGGATTACGTTTAACGACTATTTCAGTCGCGAGCGCTTGTGACTAGTTGCCAGCGAGGGAGTCACTGCTCCCGCCGAAGGTTAAAAGAAAAAACTCACGTAAAACTTTAATTATTGCAATGTAAATAACAATATCATTTTACATTATTATTACTTTGATGCATAACACGGACTACTTTACTTGTTTCTGGAATGTTAAATAAATTTACTTTGCATAAGAAGCAATTATAATTATTTAAATTAAACGTCGACGCGTTTCGAAGTCCATTCATGACCACTGATCAATGATCATGAAGCCATTAGCTTCCGAACGCGTCGTAAGGCCGTGTCCACGGGGTGGGTTTTGGGGGTTAACCCCCTCCCCCCATGATAACTGAAATAGCTTAGGTACTTCATTAATATTTTATGCAAAATTTTTTGTTACGAGTATAATCAATAACATATGTATTTTTTATTAATGTTTTTATACGGGGTAATTCATTTATGTAAATTATTAATATACAAACAAAATGATGGAAATTATTAATAACATGAATATTAGTGAAAAATTTATTTTTATTTATAAAATAAATATGCAAAAAAAATTTTCACCCCCCCCCCACTCCTTTCCAAAATTCTGGGCACGGGCCTGACGCGTCGGTGCTTAATTTTAAATAATTACAATTGCTTTTTATATAGAGTAAACTGATTTAATACTTTATAATAGTATTTAATATTTTTTTAAAAAATTCTAATTCTCCACGCTGCAGCCCTACTGAATTGTGCAAATGCCAGTCGGTAATTAATTTGATTTTTTCATACATAGGTGAAGATAACGTTTGTAGAATTTTCGTCTGTCTGTATTAAATCGATGTTGAAAGAACTTTCGCGTTCTAAAGTTAACGTTTTCCGGATTCATCTGGATTTTAGTTTTAAATTCGTACAAAGGTAAAGATCTAGAATACGTGTGTGGCTTGCTCAATATCAAGCTCCACTTTCTGACGTAATCCGGGAACCAACGTGGTTTGGTGATTCGCATTATGTATTCGTCATTAGCTGCACATTGTACTTTTGATTGCATTAAATTTTAAATAAAAAACAACTCGAAATAAATAAACAATAAAAATATTATAACTATCAATAAATGGTTTTATTATGAGAAAAAAACAATAGTGTCATTTTTTTATACAAATAGTTGTTTTTATAAAATAATTGGATATAAAATCAAGTTATTTAGTGCAGCAGACAAAGCGTATCTGACATGTCAGTGCAAAAAATGAAACAATAGTCTGACTAATAGTCATAGGAGTTTAACTGTTTCTATAACGACGCAATAAATCCTCCTTGCTTGTAATATAAAAATAACGAGCTTTTTCGCCCCCCCCCCAAAAAAAAAGTCAACGGTCGATACTTATAAATAATGAAATGAAATGCGGAGAAATTCAGAAAATGAATCACGACAAGACACTTTTGTAAATTTAAATTTCCATATGAAAAAAATGCCTCTTTCTAAGAAATATTTTGCGAGCGCTCGTGATTTAAGCGTTTCTCAATTAATGGTGCTAAAACATAATTTAGCTGATATACAACATTTTTCGTAAACGGCAAACTGACTGGCTACTTGAAATTAAACTTATATTACTATCATTAACTTTAAATTTTATGTTTCAGTAAAGAAGTACTTACTTTTAATCTTTGAAATCCACACACAATATCACCAGATTAATGAGAAGTTTCTGCGGAACCTTTTTATTGTTTCGCAATACATCCTAATATATTCGTTTTAGCTAATTTTATACGACGACGTACCGTATGAATACCTTTTTTGGAACTTCGTACCACACTTCATACCGACCGTTTCGGTTTAATGTGTAATTGATAATAATGCAAATACAAACGAGAATAATATCGTTTCTTACAGAGAAATGAAAGACTATCCAACTTTTGTTGTTATCATTAATCTGGATTCTGAAGAAGTAATCGTAAATTTAGAAAACGTTCACGAAATACCATCTGTGATGACAGTGCATACTAGCAGCGTTAATTCCGAATACAACATTGGGTAATTTATTTATTTACTTATTATTTGTTTATATACTAGTTGTAGCAGCAGCACTTCCTGCGTTTTATGGTAGAGCAAGGCCGGATCCATGGGGGGAGTTTTGCGGGATAACCGCCCTTCACCACTAGAACTTAAATAGTTATTATAAATGTACAAAAATTTGACAAAAACGTAAAATTTAAAATAAATATTGATTTTTTAGGGTGTTTTTACCTTTAAAAGAAAAGAAAAAAAATATGCTCCATATTTTAGGGCAAAATTTTTTATTACGAGTATAATTAATAACATACGTAATTTTTATTAATGTTTATACGGGGTAATTCATTTATGTAAATTAATAATACATAAATCCTTTATTGAACAATATAAAATCTTTATTAAACAGAAATTATTTTTAAATTAAAAATTAAAACGTGCCGGCAAGTGACTCCGAAACATGTCGGCACGTTTTAATTTTTAATTTAAAAATAATTTCTGTTTAATAAAGATTTTATATTGTTCAATAAAGTGTTAATACAGAAATGGAAGAAAATAATTTTAACCTAAATATTAAAAAGTATGTATACAAATACATAAATCAAAATGATGGAAATTATTAATAGTATGAATATTAGTGAAAAATGCATTGTTATTTATAAAATAAATATGCAAAGAAAATTTTCGCCCCTCCCCTTTCAAAATTTTGGGAACGGCTCTGTGGTAGAGTACATCGCACATTTAATAGAATATAAATCATGTATTGTTACAGGAAAAGAACACCGAAATTTGCCTGCTTAAAAGATGCATTCCCATTACAGAAGAATTATGCAAATATTGAAAACAGCTCACATTTATTTATTTGCACTTGTTTTTTTTTCTCTAAACTATATGAAGATATAAAACTAAAATCGTCAAAAAGTTTTTGTTAAAAATTATACAGAAGTGTCGACTTATTTGAAACGTGCATTCATTGTTACAACCGTCATATTTATTTACTTCCGATTGTAATTAAGATTTTTTGAAAACTGTAAATAGAATATATCATGATCGGTTACTATAAAAATACGCAGGAGTTGAGTGATCTAAAAGATTTATTCACTAATCACAAAAAAAAATAAAATAAAATACACGGAATATTTAATTTAACAAAATTACTTATACCGTTCACAAAAAAATTCTCTTTCTTTCTAACATGCGGTCCCTCGATAGCAAAGTAATAAAATTATTTCAATATAACGTATCTCAAAAGCTAGATCTGATAGACTAAATCTAACAGTTGTTTTCGATTCTACGCCCAAAAATTACTTAGAAACAGTTCAAAAACAGCAGGCACCAAAATGTGTCTTGAGTTGTGTAATAAGTAATGGTAAAAAACGAAATAATCGTTAAATAGAATTAAAGAGGTGAAATATATATATATATATAAACATCTAAAATAATAACTATCATTACTTTTTGGTATGAATATATTTACACTAAAATAAGCATATATATATATAGTACCCCTATATATTGTGCTCGAAATTAGCGCTATACCCTCGTTCTCTCTTTATAGTGCCATACTCAGCTTCTGAGCGTCGGCGACTACCTATTCGTACATTTTTAGCTGTACAGATATAGGTAGTGTACTAGGCAATTGTTATATGCAACGCTGGTGTACACACGCAAAACTACATTCGGAACTGATTGTAGCCTCTTGTTTTCGCGCTACAAGTGCAGTCCCGTGTGTGTCTCCTGTGTACTGACCTAGCGCCCATATGATGTTGTACGTGGTGGTTTGCCATTGCCTTCCACGTGATTATTAGCGAGTATTTATTTAATTCTTGTAATAAGTTCGGACGTCGCTCGGGATCGAATCCTTGACCTCCGTAACGGAAGTCAAGCGCTCCAGCAACTGGGCTATTGCGAAAGGCGTAGGTAGTATGGCGGGATTCTTAAGGTAAACCGCGAAAGATTAACCTTGTGGTAAAGTATAAGAGAGAGAAAATAATTACAGTTTTGCATTGAAAGAGAGCAATAATAATGAAAGAAACAAAATGGACAGGAATTTTTAATTAAGAGCCTTATGTTAAAAAATTTAGGAAGGTAAACGTTTCCCCCAATAGCAATTAATGTCAACAAAGGCATCAATTAAGAATGTTGTTATTAATAAATGACATATGAACATCCGACAGAAAAATGCTGATTCAGTCTGATGGACCACGTCCAGTTAGTGGTCAATAGTTTGCTGTGTTCGAGACACTAAACAAAACGTCTGTTAACTAAACTTTCGAAAAATTTCCTAGCACACGAAACAAGAGAAATAGGGCAAAACAAAGAAAAAGAGGTTTTGGAGTAGGAACAATAATAAAAGTGTTCCAGGAAGGAGGAATAGAACCGGAACAAAGAGTTAAAAATATTTAAAAGTATCTGGAGAGAAAAATCAGAAAGATTACTTGACATTTGCACATGAAAAAAAGAATAAAGAAGAAACTAAGGAATTCTCGGAAAAACTGAAAATATGCCGCGGTGTCTACAACACGGACGAAAGGGAAAAAAAGGAAAAGCATAATAAACGAATGAAAATCCTTGTAAAAGAGCAAAAAAGACGAGGCAAGGGCAAATCTACAGTTTTCTTTTAAAAAAAAACACACTTTATGACTAATTTGAAAACAGTATTAGGATGGCTTTGGTGATGATAAAATCAGAAAGGTAAACGAATTTAAATATTTCGGCGAATGGATCGGAGCTACGAATTAGTAATAGGAGTACAAGTTAGTGAAATGGAAGTTGCATGCCAGATGACAAATAAAGTTTATGAAAAAATTATCCTGAATTCGGCCTTAAATTATAATTTTGCGCAAACGTTTTATGAGCCGCAATGCTGTGTACGAAGTTACAAAGGGTAGAATTGAAGGGGAGAAAAATTTTGAGAAATATATTAGTTCAATTAACGAAAATAACAACTGTAAGAGAAACGTAATGAACCATTTATACTGTTTTACAAAAACAGGAGGAGAATAATCGATTTTTAATATGATAAGAACGAATCAGAAAAAAAAAAAAAAGGATCTTTCCGTATTTGATAAAACACCAAATAGAATTAATTGAAAAAAAACTAAGCGAGATATGAAGTAAATAGGAATTACCATTAAAGACATAAGTCGTTGGGTCAATGTCCCTTGCTAGTGAGCCCAAAGAAAGAAAAAAAAATGAAAAAAGAGCATAGAGAAGAAACTAAGGAATTTTCGGGAAAACTGAAAATATGCCGCGGTATCTATAACATGGACGAAGGGGAAAAAAGGAAAAGCATAATAAACAAATGAAAAAGTATTAGGCGGGAAATAAAGCCAAAAAAAGAAAGGAAAAGAAACTGAAATTACGTGATCCATAAATAGCTGAAACGAAAAAAAAAAAGT
Source organism: Icerya purchasi (assembly GCA_039619475.1). Classification (NCBI taxonomy): domain Eukaryota; kingdom Metazoa; phylum Arthropoda; class Insecta; order Hemiptera; family Monophlebidae; genus Icerya; species Icerya purchasi. The sequence goes on along the minus strand of CM077116.1, from coordinate 339,883,112 downwards.
GTGACAACAACATTAACTTATTTTGAGATAGCTTTATCAAGTGTACGTTAATCAATTAAATAATTTTTTCATAATTAAGTTTTAGCTCACATAAATACGCATAGATATATTCAGGTCCACTTACGGGTTTCAACACATTACCCTAAAGAAACGAATATATCGATTTACATGTGTAAGCACATAGATAAACCGGCACACTCAATGACGAAGATAGGCTGAATACTGACGCGAGCGACACAGCTTTTAAAGTGCAGAAAATCAAAAATTTCGTTATTCAATAAATGCTCGCGAAAGCTTACCTTTTTTTTCGTGTACAATTCCGGCTTTCTGTCACTCTACCTGTGTAACATTTTTTATCTGCTTTATTCATTTCCTATTTATTTATAATACGCTGTTGTTAATACTTTTATTTAAGATGGGTGCAAGTTTTTTCTCCGAATTGTTTATACTATCTGCTCCATTAATAAAGCCATTACTTTATTTGAATTCATTGCAACCACCGCCATCATTTCGCACCACCCAATATCATATGTTCTCTAGAGCTTCCCTCTCCGCATTCACATTTGTTATCCGTTGTTGTCAGTAATTTATATCTGGTGCTCTGAATTGAAATGTTCTGATTTTAAACACATATTGAATAAATTGTTAATTTATTTTCTTTGTAATCCAGTTTTTGTTATTCTGCGTGTTTAACTTTCTTCTGTACATTCTTCCTGCCATGTTTTCTGTTCACTATTTGAATTTACTTGTATACACAAAATTGTAATAAATGCGTGACCATAGCTAATCATTCCTGCAGCTTGTCCTATCTTCCTTGTTATAATAATGTATGTATTTCTTTTTGGTACATTTAATTTTGTACTAGTGTTGTAAATTACCACAACTCCCATTCATCACAAAAAGATCCTCGCCTTGATACCTGCATTCATATAAATCCACACAATCACACATAAATACAAATTCATCCTGAAGCTTTCGATTGAAATCAATCGAATTAAATACTGTCTGTGTAAACGATTACATTATTTTGTATTGAACGTATTTTAATTTTTACAATTATCGTTAAAAACTGATTATTTACTTACTTATATCTCAAATACATCAGGGATAATTTTTTTAAAAGTAGACTAACTGCAGGTAGGGGAATTATTTGTTTTTAACTTTCAATTGTAAATTATCAGTTATTTTAAATTATGCAAAGAAATAAAATATATCATTTAAATAACAATTATATCGCTCATACAAAATTCAATCTTAATTACATTATTTATTAATCGCATCGATGCCGTTATATCATGCGAAGATTTTAATTTTTTTACATATCTGTTTACAGTGACGTAGTATCAGTATTCAGAATGAGACCAAAATCTAGCTTGGTGCTAATATCTGGTGAAGCAGACATATTAAATACGGGCGAAATATCCGCACTTAGAAGCATTGCTACGCTGCCATACTTTTCCGTTTTTATTCAACTATTGTCGGTCATCCTATTAGTTGCTAGAACAGTGGCATAAAGTGTAATTGCCTTGGAATCTGAATAAATTCTGTGAATATCTTTCCTATTTCTAATTAAAGTTATAAAAATAGTTTTTTTATATTAGTTTTATTTATTATAATTTTTTTAAGAATTAAAAAATAAGAAACGATTGTTTTTCTGTAATACGCAATTATTCGTATTTCGACGAAAAAATAAAAACACATTCAGGGATACTAAAAACAAATATAATAGAGTAATAAGGTTACTTCTGGTACATAGTTCTAATCTTGCCCGTTTCTAAATAAATCTGTGTCATCACTATATTTGTATGACTACCAGATATATTGATGTCGCTGCAAATTCTGTTGAAATGGCTAATTATGAAATAGCTATTCTTAAGAATAAAACCAGGCGCAAACTGTCTCATGTAATTTTTCATCTTCTATCATATTTAAATTCAACGTGGTCACAATCCGATTTTGTGAAGAAAAAGTGTCACTTTGAATGATATTTGCAACTACTATGAGACGCAACACTGAACTCATAAAATAGCCTGATTTAAAAACTGCATTATTACCCTGATGCCATGATGCTCAGATAATTCTGGTCAATTCGTTCACCGACATGTCTAATACTATTGCCGTCGTAATTTTGATGATTAATTAACTGCACCGTTTCATCCACGCTGGTGAAATCTCGTTCATCTTTATGCGCATCATTACTTAAAATTACGCTCTACAAAGAGGATTACTTGTTATTAGTCACTGCAACACTTTGAAGATTAGTTTATAATGTATACAATATTCGCATGTAGTGTCCAAGTTCTCTAGCCCTTCAGTAAAAGCGATGCTTCTTGCTTCGGTAGGTGATCTCGAAAATATGGTAGACACTTTTTCAATCGCTTCAAAAAATATCCTGCGCAAAGACAACAGCTTAGCCTTTAAATACATACTGCCCATACGAGTCATTGTATTTAATTGCTCTCAAAAAAAAAAAGAGGAATAATATGAACTGGTAAATGCTGTTTGCATTTAGTCAAATTCAGTGTTTCTTCTGCAATAGCACTAGATCTAACTTATTTCAAAATTCTGTAGAAGGATTCATAGACATTTGCTTTTTACATAATCCATACAACGAGAATACAACAGAAAGTTTCCTTTTGTATGCAATTCTTCAAGCAAGTACCACGCAGCAGGGTGATTTAACTAGCTTTATATTTAAGAAAACACATGAAAAAAAGAATGTTACAATTTTGAAGAAAGAAGTAACAACAGCACGATGTGCAACTTGCAGATCTTTGAGCACGAGCGTCTACTTCAAGAGCTTGAACAGTGAGACATACGACGTGAAGCTGAACCTTCACGGCAGCTTCGATCAAGAACTAGAATCGATCTCAAGAATGCAGCGTTTAATTATCCATAAAGACTCTGATTACAGAATGCATCGCGATGTTGTCCTTGACCCAATGGCTACATTGTGCTTACATGTCGCGCTTTAAGGTTTTAACATTGTCACGCTTTGAAGTTTTAGAAAGAACACCTTGCACGTGTTGCTCCAACCTTCTTCTTCAATGGCAATTTCCTGTCGGTACGAAGTCTGCCGTGTAAATAGACCGTTTACAGCTATTTCGATTTATCGCTAGACCCGAATCGATAGTAGCATCTTTGAGATCCGTTGTTGTAATTTCATCGAGCCATCTTCTTCTCGATCTACCTCCCGGTTTTCTACCTGGAACTTGGAATGTATGCGCTACTGATAGTAGTGAACTGTTTTTGGTTTCCTGAACCCGTATTACATGTCCATACTAACTTAAACGTTTCTTCCGGAGTTTACCTGGGATGGGTGCAACTTACATTGCGCGCGAATACACTCATTTTTGATCCGGTCAAAAAGACGGATGTCCAATGACCATCTTAACGTGCACATTTCCATTGCATGTAGCGCTTGTTCTCCTCGCTTTGTGACTGGCCAGCATTCACGGCTATACAAGGAAACTGGACGAATGATTGTTCGGTAGATTTTGGATTTTAAACGAATAGGCAGGCGTCTATCGCACAGCACGCCGGTTACAGTTTTCAGTTTTAGCCATGTTGTGTTTATGTAATTACGGGCTACCTCGGATATGCCGCTTCGGCCTGTACACAGGATCTAAAGTATTTAAAGTTACTTATTTGAAGCAATTGCTCTCCGCAGACTTGGATAGACCCGATTGTGTTAGTATCCGTTGTCAGGTATTCTGTTTTCCTTGCATTAACTTTAGGGCCAATTTTTCCAATTGATCACACCAAATTTGAATCCTATTTTGGAGCATGCCTCTTGAATTCTCGATTAACACAACACCATCTGCATACAATAGTGTACATGGAATAGCTGTTTGTATATTTCGCGTAATTGTATCTAAAACTATGTTAAGAGCGCGGAGTCTTAATGTACACCGGTTTGAACAGGATATCTGGCCCTGCTTCTTGCATCCTTGTAGAGTAACTGTACCCATTTTATCAATTCTTCAGGAACACCATGTTCTCGCAGAGCATACCAGTCGAATTCTTCTCCAAGTCTATAAAAGCCAAGTGCACATTTTTCCATCAACATGCTCAGTATGAAGAATGCGTTCTTTGTGCTGCGTCCTCTAACAAAGCCGTACTGATTACTTGTTATATGTATGACAATCCGGGAGGCGCTCATTTATTATTAGTTCTAGTATTTTCAGTGAGTGCGAAAGACTCTGATCAATATCTTTTATTCTTGAAAATCGGAATAATGATGCTTGATTTTCAACTGTCCGGAATCACATCTGTACGTACCACTGCGTTGTAATCATCTGTCAATCATGCTGTAGCGGTCTCCAAACATCAATAGGAATGCTATCCGGCCCCAATGCTTTCAAAGATTTCATTCTGCTTATTGCTCTGGAAACTTCATCAGTTGATATGTGAGCGATCCGTCCTAAAGTTTGTTTCTGAAATAGGATTTTCAGATGCTGCATCACTTCATTGATCTGATCCAAAAAGTATTGCTTCCAACGTTGTAATATGTTTCCTTTAACGTGGAGCCGAATTCCCATGGCTGCTTTTATGTACACATAATGTTCGATATCCTGAGCGCTGTTAGCGCGTGCCTTGGCCAACCGATATATACATTTCTCCTCAATCGCATCATCCAGCTTTTCATGAAATTCCGCGTAATGGCACGTGTTGCTCCAATGGCATGCCATCGCTGACTGAGTCACCAGTTATACATATGTATGTTCCACTGCTTCATTGAAAATTTCTTATGAATACTGTCATCCAGGCTGCGGTTGTCTTTGCAATATACTCGTCCCAATGTATGTCCGAGCTAATATCTACATTGTGCTTACATTTCGCGCTTTGAAGTTTCAACATTGTCATGCTTTGCAGTTTTAGAAAAAACACCTAGAATAGGTTGCTCCAATTGGATTGTCTTTACGATATACTCGTCCTAATGTGCCTCTAAAAAATATTCCTGTCGAATAAAGTTCTGCGTCTCGTCTTTTAATTCCAAGCGTAGTACTGTACGGCGACATTTTCATGAATTCATCAGTTGTACAGAATTGGAAAAAAGTTAGTAGATCTGAAGGCCTGTGTTTCGGTACAGTTCAATTTCTACACAAAAAAATGGCTACGTTTCGCCGGGAAACTAAAATAGGCTTATTCATTTGTCCTGTTTGTGCTACTAAACTTTTTGTTTGTGCCCCCCCCCCTCCCTAGTTTAATTATAAAAGCTTTTTGGGGGCTGGCGAAACACAGACTCGCCCATGTAAAAGTAAGAGCTGAAAATTATGTTATTCGTCTGTGCTTCTTTTTAGCAGTAAACTGTAATCTATTAACAATTTGTTGAATTAAAACATTTTAAATAGTAAAATGAAATGTTTTTTTTTTTTTTTTTTTTTTTTTGGATTTACGAAAAAATGGCATCCATCCAGTGGTTTTAACAGATTATAAATGAAAGGAGAGAAGTATTAGAATCTAATTCGATTGACACTAAGGAAATAAAGGAAGCAAGACAAGGAGGACTGCAAACGAGAAAAGCGAGAGTAATTGTACCGGATGTGGGTTTTTTTATTTCAAAAGTTCGGAGTAAAAATATAAACGTTCGGGTAAAAGGGAAGAACATTGAAATAGAATATGATTGAGGT